>CAWUFW010007591.1:600000-990409 GCA_963921515.1 Calotriton arnoldi
TTGTGGCTGGCCAACTGAATTCACTGCATCAGACTCATTGGAGCTTCGAAAACGTGTCCGTTGCCATGCCAGGCCCCAGCCAATGTGTGCGCACCGTTCGGTCCATTGCTGTACAACGCGTACCAGGCATACAACGGGTACCCGCTCACATTCAATGCAATGGGCCGGCCGGGCACACCGATCGGTCCTTTGCTCTACAACGCGTACCAGGCATACAACGCGTACCCGCTCACATTCAATGCAATGGGCCGGCCGGGCACACCGATCGGTCCATTGCTGTACAACGCGTACCAGGCATACAACGCGTACCCGCTCACATACAATGCAATGGGCTGGCCGGGCACACCGATCGGTCCATTGCTGTACAACGCGTACCAGGCATACAACGCGTACCCGCTCACATTCAATGCAATGGGCCGGCCGGGCACACCGATCGGTCCATTGCTCTACAACGCGTACCAGGCCTACAACGCGTACCCGCTCACATTCAATGCAATGGGCCGGCCGGGCACACTGATCGGTCCATTGCTCTACAACACGTCCCTGGACAGGTCACACGCATATGTCACCATGCTGGTCACTGGTGAACCTATGCCAGCCACATTTACTTTCCAGGGACTCAGGGGCACACCTACAACACCACACCCAGTCCACACTGTCTATGAGGCATGTGTGGCAGCATAACCTTATCTGTGTATGGGGGTGAACATGTGGATTTTGGGGTGGCACTTGGGGGCAGACACACCCAGGCTGTGCACGTGTTTATGGGGACAGGGTCCTTTGTGTGTTGTGCACCTGACCACTGTGGTGTGCAACTTTTCATTTCTGAGCATGTGTCATGGTCACATTTCCAGGTTGTGTATGTGTATGACATGTCACATACCCCCAGGCTCACATGTGGGAAGGCATGTACGTCACAGGGTGGCCCATTCCAACAATAGTGATGTCCCTCCACAGTCTGTGTGCATGTTGTTTATCACATGTCTCTGACTCCATGTGCACAATGGGAGACAGTCTCCACATCCACGTGGTTTGTGCATGAACTTTGATGGTGTGTGTGTGTGTGTCACAGATGTCCATGTCTGTCCTGCAGAGGCTACAGGGGCCACTACCTGTGGGTGTCATGTTTGTTTTTCTGACGTGTACATGATACGCCATGTCATGCCAGTGTCCATGTGGCAAGACAGGCTCCCTGGGAATCTACCTGTCAATGAGCTGTGATGCCTGTGGAGCATCTGTCCAGACATGTCACTGTGGTATGTGTGTGGAACGTGAGAGCAGTTAATGGGTACTGTGACACAGCCTAATGGTGTCCCATTGCACACCCTGGAACCTGTTGTCAACACTTGTTGAACAGAGATGTTAGATGATGTCCATGTAGGTGCCATATATGTCCAAACAGAACGACACACACATCAAGTACTTGTGTATGTTGATGATGTATCATGTGAAATTGAGTATGGTTACCGGCACATAGGTGGGGTGACTGATAATCTTGCTTTCTTCACCTATGCACTGCAGGGCTCCTGCCGTCCATCGACCATTCCCAGACCTGGCAACGATGGTGGAACGTGACAGCATCCGACGGTACCGCTTCACCAGGCAGCTTATTGAGGATTTGGCAGTGCGGTTGGCCCCACATTTGCAGCCTGGCCGGCCGTATCCTACAGCGCTGACCCCCAAGGTGAAGGTGATGGCAGCCCTACACTTCTTTGCCACCGGTACCTTTCAACACACTGTGGCAACTACTGGTGGGATGTCACAGACTATGTTTAGCCGTGTGCTACGCTATGTTTTGGGGGCAATGTTGAGATACCTCAACCAGTACATCTATTTCCCAACACGTCAATGACTCACTGATGTCAAGAGTGACTTCTATGCCCTGGGGAGGATGCCACATGTAATTGGCTCCATTGATGGGACACATGTGTCTTTGATACCACCACAGGCACATGAGCAGGCATACCGCAACCGTAAACATTATCACTCGATCAATGCTCTGGTGGTATGTCTTGCAGATATGACCATCTCACATGTGTGTGCCCGTTTCCCCGGTTCGGCACACGATGCCTACGTGATGAGGAGTAGTCGCATCCCGAGGATGATGTCACAGATGCCGAACCAGCGTGCCTGGCTTGTTGGTGTGTACTGACTTTGTACCATTGTGTGTGTTCGGCTATGTTGTTTTCCGCACACATTTTCAAATCGGCTAATGTGCAATTGTCTGTCTGTAGGTGATTCGGGATACCCCAACATGCCGTGGTTGCTGACACCCCTCAGGAACCCTGTGACACCAGCCCAGATGCGCTACAATGAGGCACATGGTCGGACGAGGAGGGTGATTGAGCGGACCTTTGGTCTCCTGAAGAGCCGCTTCCGCTGCCTGGACAAGACAGGAGGGGCCCTCCCATATGCCCCAGCAAAGGTGTGCAAGATTGTCATCGTCTGCTGCATGCTACACAACCTGGCAGTGCGGAAGGAGTTGCCTCTCATCCTGGATGACGATGACCAACGTCCGCCACCTGTGGAAGATCCTGGCCTGGGTCACGATGCCAGTGAAGATGATGATGATGATGGTATTGTCCGCACACAGCTCATCACCAACTTCTTCAGCTGAATGTGAGTCTCCAGAGGGTTGTGATGTCAGTAATTTGAGTTTGCATGATATGTGTGTGTGGTGCTCTGGTGCTGTTTGAGTGTGCCCATGTGCTACTTGACTGGATGCGTGCAGCGATGTGTCCTTGCAGGTGGTCTGTACTGCCCAACAGTGTTGACATGCTAACTTGGTTTTGTGTAGTTATCTCGTGACATGTATTAGACATGAGTATTGCCGTTCTGTGCTGTTCTTCATTGTTTTTGACTGTGTGTCATGTCTGTCCTTCACAGGGTGCTGCCGGAGATGTCTGATCAACTTGGATCCCCCGAATCCATGATTCGACTTCCAAGGTGGGAGCAGTCGTTTCCCTACAGGTGATGTGCCACACACCCCTGGACTTTCTATCTTCTGTTTTTTTGACTTTGTGGCCACAGCCCGGTTGGATTAGCTTGCATTTGTAGTGGAAACAACATGTTGCAAATGTGTAATAAACCTGTGCTTCACTTTGGGATGTGCGTTGTCTGTAGTCACACATCTGACTGACATTTGCTTACTGCACCTGTAGTCTAGTTCACAGTGACTGTGAATAGGTGGTGTGTCTGTGCATTCCACTGTATTTAGTTGCAACATCAGTATAGGTGATGAGTCTGATGGCCCTGGTGTGTATGTGTTGTGTGGCCCTAGTGGTGTGTCTCCCTCATATGTGTCACGTCGCCATGACTGACATGACGGGGTTGGACTTGCTGTAGCAGTTAGCATGCACAGTGTCATTTAGCAGATCACCATCTACATGACAAAAACCACGTTGGAATCACAACAGAGGCAGATATGGTGTATTGGTGAGTTTATTTACATACAGGTGTGAGGATGGTGCACAGGATGGTGGGTGCTGTACATATCAATTGGAATCCAAAGTTCCCATGTGTATTGGAAGTCTTGGTAGCTGACATGTCCAGAGTAGAGTCCACAGTCATCTGATGAATTTGGCCAACTGGAGCTCCCCATGTCATGTGGGAGAGTTGGGTTTGCTTCGACAGGGCGTGCAGTTTGCACACAGAGGAAAAGTTCCAGAACAGGTGTTGGCTTCCTGGGGGATGTAGATGGCCATCGGACTTTCAGTTTGGCCTCTTCGGACGGCCCCTCTTCTTGGGGGGGGGACCCTCAGGTGCAGGCTGCGGCGGTGCAGGGGACTCTCTGCCAGAGTCCTCCTCCCTCCCTGTGGCATTTGCAGTTGTTTCAGCAGCAGTTGTTGTGGGCACACAGGGAGGTGAGGCCATGTTGGTGCTGATCTGGCGGAGGCATGTGAGTATGTCCCTATGCACCGCTGTCAGTTGTTCCAATGTGTCCCACTTGGACTCCATGCCAGACATGTGTGTCTCGACTCGTGACATGTGGGAGTCCAAGCGGGCATGATGGGCAGTCTGCTGCTGTTGTATGTCCTTGAGGATCCCCACTACCTGGCTGACCTCTCGGGTGCTAGTCTGGTACGCATCCGCGATGCGTGCCAGTTGTGGGTCATCATGCAGTCCAGACCCCACTGCAAAGAGCGACCTATGTCTACCCCTCCACCCCTGGCGACACGTGCAGGACCTGCGGTGGCACGCACAGGTGACCGTGGGCCCACTTGGGTGTTGTTCCTGGGCTCGTGTCACCAGCTCCAGTTTGGGCCTGGGTCCCTGCGCTGTTGTCATCTGTGGTCCTTGGTCTGTCCGTGTTGGCAGGGGTGGCCTGTGTGTTGGCAGTTGTTGGAGGGGGGGTGCAGGGGGTGCAGATGTTGGTCCTGCTGGTGCTGCATGATGACTCACACCGGAGGTTCCAGCTGGTTCTTCGCCATCCGAGGAGTGCAGTGGCTGATCCACACCAGTGAGCTCAGTGTTCCCCGGAGCCTGGGACAGGGACTCCTCCTCGACTGCTGCTGTGTCCCCATCATCACCTGTTTTGGGGAGAGACACAGATTGTATGTTATGTTTCTACTGGCATCAATTGTTCAAACACCTGACAGTTGTGACTGTACCTCTGGATGTGGGCCAGGACATTGCATTCTCCTAAATTGTGACAGTCAGAGAGTGATATTGGTGTAGCACATTGTCCTGCCAACCTGTGGCATGTCAATGTGTATGTTGAGGTGTGTGCATGACCAGCATTGGTGGTATTTGGTTGCCATCCAGGCCTCCTTCTCCCCCAGCCCAGTTATCCCACCATGAAGCGTGCTTCCATTGCAGGGAGTGCAAGTTGTCTTTCAGGATGTCAGTCAGTGGTGTCCTGCTGTTGGTTGTTGCACAGTTCCCAGCAGGGCCTTGTGCTCCCCACAGCAGTACCCAGTGTCAGCCATCTTGTGAGTCCTTTTCCACTCCCTGTGATGTGAGCATGGTTGTGAGTGGTGTTGATGGGCCAATTGTGAGTGTGAGCAATATCTGTGCCTACAACTCCCATCATGCTATTGCCTCTCCCCCCCTTCCCAGCATGCCCATCCTTCCTTCCTTTTGACTCTGCTTCCCTGTGGGGTGGGGTGCCTGTGCTGACAGGATGGCTGGGAGTGTTGTCCTGGCAGTTGTTTGGCTACAAGTCCCAAGAGTGTCCCTGTGCTTCACACAGCATGACCCAGGGTGGTTGTTCTTTGTGGGATCTTCAGTTAGGATGTGAGGCATTGCATTCTCCCAGGTGGGTTATGTGGAGTTAGTGTTGAGGGTGTGTGTGAGGGGAGGTCCTTGTAACTATGGTCATAGCTGTGAGTCCTCCTTCCCACCCAGCCAGATATCCCACCATGGAACGTGCTTCCATTGCAGGGAGTGCAAGTTGTCTTTCAGGATGTCAGTCAGTGGTGTCCTGCTGTTGGTTGTTCCACGGTTCCCAGCAGGGCCTTGTGCTCCCCCCAGCAGTACCCAGTGTCAGCCATCTTGTGAGTCCTTTTCCACTCCCTGTGATGTGAGCATGGTTGTGAGTGGTGTTGATGGGCCAATTGTGAGTGTGAGCAATATCTGTGCCTACAACTCCCATCATGCTATTGCCTCCACCCCCCTTCCCAGCATGCCCATCCTTCCTTCCTTTTGACTCTGCTTCCCTGTGGGGTGGGGTGCCTGTGCTGACAGGATGGCTGGGAGTGTTGTCCTGGCAGTTGTTTGGCTACAAGTCCCAAGAGTGTCCCTGTGCTTCACACAGCATGACCCAGGGTGGTTGTTCTTTGTGGGATCTTCAGTTAGGATGTGAGGCATTGCATTCTCCCAGGTGGGTTATGTGGAGTTAGTGTTGAGGGGGTGTGTGAGGGGAGGTCCTTGTAACTACGGTCATAGCTGTGAGTCCTCCTTCCCACCCAGCCATATATCCCACCATGGAACGTGCTTCCATTGCAGGGAGTGCAAGTTGTCTTTCAGGATGTCAGTCAGTGGTGTCCTGTTGTTTGTTGGTGCCCAGTTCCCAGCAGGGCCTTGTGCACCCCACAGCTGTGGCCAGTGTCAGACATCTTTGAAGTGGCTTTTGACTCCCTGTGAGGTGTGCATGCTTCAGTGCTAACTTGCTGGGCCATGTGGGTGTGAGGTGTTGATCTGTGACTACCACTCCCATCATGCTATTGCCTACATCCCCCCTTCCCAGCATGCCCATCCTTCCTTCCTTTTGAGTGGACTTCTGTGTGTGTGAGTGTGACAGCAATGGCAAGATGGCTGACAGTGTGTTCCTGTTGTTTGTTGGTGCCCAGTTCCCAGCAGGTCTTTGTGCTCCCCCCAGCAGTAGCCAGTGTCAGCCATCTTGTCAGTTGTTTTCCACTCCCTGTGATGTGAGCATGGTTCAGAGTGGTGTTGATGGGCCAATTGTGGGTGTGACCAATATCTGTGCCTACAACTCCCATCCTGCTATTGCCTCCACCCCCTTCCCAGCATGCCCATCCTTCCTTCCTTTTGGATGGACTTCAGTGTGTGTGAGTGTGTCAGCAATGGCAAGATGGCTGACAGTGTGGTCCTGTTGTTTGTTGGTGCCCAGTTCCCAGCAGGGCCTTGTGCTCCCCACAGCTGTGGCCAGTGTCAGACATCTTTGAAGTGGCTTTTGACTCCCTGTGAGGTGTGCATGCTTCAGTGCTAACTTGCTGGGCCATGTGGGTGTGAGGTGTTGATCTGTGACTACCACTCCCATCATGCTATTGCCTACACCCCCATTCCCAGCATGCCCATCCTTCCTTCCTTTTGAGTGGACTTCAGTGTGTGTGAGTGTGACAGCAATGGCAAGATGGCTGACAGTGTGTTCCTGTTGTTTGTTGGTGCCCAGTTCCCAGCAGGGCCTTGTGCTCCCCACAGCAGTAGCCAGTGTCAGCCATCTTGTCAGTTGTTTTCCACTCCCTGTGATGTGAGCATGGTTCAGAGTGGTGTTGATGGGCCAATTGTGGGTGTGACCAATATCTGTGACTACCACTACCATCATGCTATTGGCTACACTGACTTGACCAGCATACACAGAATTCCTTCCTTTCAGTGAGCTTCCCTGTGAGGTGGTGTTCTGGTGGTGGTTAAATATCTGGGAGTATTTGTTGGTTCTATTTGTGCCACTGCCTTGCTGTATTTGTTGTTAGGTTTGTAGATGTCATGACACAGTTACATATCACTATGGGATGGCAGGTATTGTGTTTGTCTGACTAGCATTCACATCTTGGGATGGATATCTTTTGGTTGGTGTGTATTTGCTAAGTGTGCATGGTTTGCCTATCCCCTTGACTGTGATGTGTGTGTGTAGTCACACCATATTGTGTATATTAGTTGTGTACTCACCAGGCTCTGGGATGTCTGTTAGTCCGTATACGCTCACTGGTGGTAGGATGGCCCGCACCTTCTCCTCCCAGGGCCTGAGGTATACTGGTTTTGCAGGAGGGCCACTGCCGGTGTGCTGGCTGAGGAGGTAGTCCTTTTTGAGTAGGTCCCGGACCCTCCTGCGCACATCATACCACCTGTTCTGGATGTCTTCCTTTGTGCGCAAACATGGTGATTGTGCGTTGACCCTGTCGACAATGCTCGCCCACATCTTGGTTTTCAGCGACATGGGGGTCTGTTGTACCAATGTACCAAACAACTGTGGCTCTACCCTCAGGATCTCGTCTACCAGGACTTCCAATTCACAATCTAGGAACTTATGGTTCTTCTTTGGGGGCATGGTGATGGGTGGTGGTGGTGATTGATGTGTGTGTGTGTGCAAGTGGGGGTGTGTGAGTGTAGGTTTAGCTGGGTGTGTGTGAGGGTGCTATTTGTAGGTGCGGTAATGGTGTGTGGCTTGTGTGATGTATGAGCTGTGAGTGTGTCTGTGGTTGCTGTGTGATGGTGTTCTGTCTGGCAGGTCAGTGGAATTTGCAAGGGATCATGGTTGGGATTTGTGGCCTTTATGTAGGTGGAGTTGGAGGTGTGTCCTTGTTCCATTTTTTTTCCTCCCTGTATTTATTGGCTTAGTGGTTGCTTGTTTGGCCCTTTTTTAAAAAAAATTTCCTTGGTGTTTTTGGTGCATGTAGGAGTCGTTCTTGTGTCCGAGTAGGACGCTGCAGTTGTCTGTGCGATCTTGTCCGACTCGTTCCCGATGTGTGTCAGGTAGGTTTCATATGCGGCGTACGAGTCGGTCGCGTAGTATTGGGTTGCTTCGGCTGGGTTTTGTATGCGTGTCGGTCGAACGGCTTGTGCTCCGGGCGAGTCGGTCGTGTTTTGCACGCACAGCATCGTACTACGCGGGTCGGAGTTCGCGGGTACGTTTCGTTCGGGTTCAATCCGAGTGCGTGTCGGTCGGTTCGTTTCGCGTGATTTCCCGGCCAGATGCCTTGTTTCCGTCCGGCTTGGTCGGTCGTTTTGTATTCCGTCCGAGTCTGCCGGATTTCACATGCATTTCATCGTACTACCAGGGTCGTGCGGCGCCGGTCCGAGTCGGTCGGACTAAATTCCCGTTCCGAGTCGGTCGGTACGTTTTCCGGCCCGAATCGGAATCGGCCCCTTTGTCTACACTCTGCACCAGTTTGTGTCACTCGTGTGACTTTGCACTAACACAAAGTGTTGATAAATGGGCCCCTTTGTCTCTTGTAAACTTTGAGTAATGCTCACGAATGTTGCGAACACCACACAGAGTTCGAAAAGATTTCTACATATGGCTTTCCAGGTAAGATGCTTCGAGAAAAACAAATGATCTACTACCATCTCGTTTCACAAAGAGTCAAGGAAAAAGTTTTAAAGTTAACTTGCCCGAAATGGCACATCCATTTTTGAGCCTTTTTTATGCATTAGTACTTTCCGCAAGTGCTGAATGAGTCTGTCTGACTACCAAGGCTTTGATAAAAGATGCAGCTAGCCTGTTCCCTTAGGATGTGCTGCTCATCACCTCCATGTCATGATGAATCATTTTCTAGCCTGGAGCCCTTTAAGCCAGAGTTCATTGATGTCAGGGCCAAGGGCCTCCAGATGGCGCCACAGAAACACAGCTGGCCCAGGCATTAACATATCATGGCCTCCAAAGTAAAATTATTTTCAAGAGAAAATGCAAACACTCTTTGATAGATTCTTGTGCTCTATCTGACATGGCCAATTAATGTGTACCCGATGGACTCTCTTCTCCTTTGCACTTTCTAACTCAGGGAATTGTTTTTTGTTCAGTCTAGGAGAATGTGCCGCCCTCTACCTCAGCCGGGGGCTTCTCCCGAGCAGGTCTTTGGAGGCCTAAAGCCGGTCAGACGTCCCTGCCTTATGAATACTGGAGGCTTCTCTGGGTATTAGAAAGATTAGTTGGTGAGAGCAGGCCTAGTTTGTGAAATTTAGGGTTCGTAGAGCCAATATTTGCCTTTGCAAACTCGGCGCTTTCTTTAAAGCGACTTTAGAGCATCAGGGACTATGTTTCTGCCCTCCTTACTTCTTTTAAGGTGCATTGAAATGTAACTCTGCATTTTTTAATTATGCTATATTTATGGATGTGGATTCACCAAGATGCCATTGGTACTGGAAGTGATATCACACACCCTTATAACTTAATGACATCACAGGAAGTGGCATCATATGAACCCTATCTCCCCAACTCTTCCCAGAAACGGATGTCACATGACGTTAACCCTAATGCTACTGCGATAATTTGCATTGCTAATGTTCCATAATAACTGTATGATTAATATAACAATACAACACAGATAAATGGCTGGTTTAGATAGCACATATATCAGGATCTACCATCATCTTTGAAAGTGGTGGAGAGTAAAACTTGCCTCTGATTTGTAGCGAACGAGTGAAGTGAGTGAGTCAGACCTCTTCTAGGAGGGCTCAAGGAGGTTCTTCCCCAAGAACATTTAGAATAAATGGGGTCATACGGTGCACTTCAAGCACAATTTTCAGATACATTTTCTAAAATACCGCAGGCTTTGAAAGGGCTTTCATCAAGTCCTTTCATAGTGTACCGAGCCAATGAGCCAGACGCTCCTCAGGAGTGGACCCCATTTGTTTTCAAAATGTGCCCTGGCTACCCCTACATGTCAAAACATTATCTCCATTGTGCCAGGGCCAGCATATTGTCATGGGTGCGGCATATATTCCATGGCTGTCCTTATGCCAAAAATTACACACACTATGCTAGTGCCAGAATGTTGCACTGGTGCCCCATATGTCAAGAATTACCTCTAGTATGCCAACATTAGTATTTTAACATGGGTAACCATTATGCCAAGATTTAACTCTTTTATGCCAGGGCCACTATTTTGTGACAGGTGCCTGTCATGCTAAGAATTGCCTGCAGCACACTAGTGCTGGTATTTTGCCATGGATGCCTCGGTAAGCCAAAATGACCTTCAGTATGGTATGCACAATCACAGCCTTGCACAAATAATAACACATTTTTACTAATGCTCACTTCCAATTGCTCACATTCATTATCATTCACTCTCATTTACTCATGTGCACTCATTCATTCTCACTCCCTCTCCTTCACTCACTATTTATTGCTCATTATAACTCACTTATTCTTACCCTGACCCACTCATACTTTCTCTCTCACAATGTAATTCTGTTATTCCCACTCGCTCTCACTTATTCTGTCTGACTCACTCATTATCCCTAATTCATATAAACGAATCCACTCACATTCAATCTGTCTCGCTCACTCATACTTTTCCACTTACTCACAATCACAATCACTTGCACTTACTGTTACTCTCAATTATTCTCACTCGCAATTACACTCACTCATTGTTGCTCACTCACACTCATTCTGATTCATCCATTCACGCTCACTTGCAGTCACTCTTACACTGGCTCATTCTGACTTACCGATACTCCCTTTTTGAGACTCAATATCACGCTTTCTCACTCACTACCTGTTACTGACTCTCACCCACTCTTTTTCACCTACACACACACATGCTCACAAGTACACACATGCACCCTCACACATACACACTGTCTCTCGCACACAAACTCTCACCCTACGACACATGCACACCATACGTTTAAAAGCAGTGCTCTGCTTTCTTAAGCTGCCAGGAAAAGCCTTGTACCTGCTCCTGGTGCTCCCTGTTTTATTATGCTAATAATGAATAATAAGTCATTATTCACTATTAGTGTTACTAAAAAATGTGCAGTAAACAAGAAGAACTGAACGTCAATGTCCAAAGGAGCAAGCTGTCCCTGTGTTCTTACACTGATTTTGCCACCTCTAGGTCTAGGGATCCCAAAAGCATTGCCAGGGGTCGCAAGGGGAAAGCCAGGGGTTGCAGCTGACTCCTGGCAATCCCTAGAGGACGTCCATGGCTATATTGTTGTAAAGGTTTGACACTGCATCTGGCCCATATTGAAATAATTAAGAAAATTATGCTAACGACTATTGATGTTTATAATTTAATAGCTTATAAGTTGCAATATGCATTTTTTTTTCTTTTTCACCGCTTCAGTTCTGCAAAGTTTTAACTTTTGCCATTCCAAAAAATAGTTGTGAGATCTCCTTGACCACGTAACAAGATCATTTTCAAAAGAAAAGAGCAGTAAGGATCTAATTTAGAGTTGGATAGTAATGGCAAACACAGTGCTTAATGTGAGCCAGTGGTTGCAGGTGGGGCCCGGTGTACAGACAGAATATCGAGTTGTTTATTTCGAACAACAACAATATCGAGTTTGAAATATCGAGGTACAAGAATATCGACAGCAAGTATATCGTAGCACAGAATATCGACAGTAAGGTAAGAAATATCGTTTTTAAATAACGAAGACAGTAATATCGTTTGTAAAAATATCGTTGTTAATAATATCGATATTTATATTAGTGTTCTGTATTTTAGTATGTGTGTTAAAAGTATGTGATGTCATTTTTTGGTATAAGTGTAGTTTTTTTTTAATGTATGTCTTAAATTTTTAGCAGTAATTACTTTTATGAAAATAAATTTTTGCGTATTTTAGTTCTGTAGCGGGTTTAATTATAATAATTATTTAATTGATAAGTATGTTAAATTTAACCCTCCGCTATCCAACACCTTCCCTACTGTTGCACTCACTGGAGTGGGAATAGTAATTTTTCCCCTCCGCAATCCAACACTTTCCCTACTGTTGCACTCACTGGAGTGGTAATAGTAATTTTTACTCCTCCGCTATCCAACACTTTCCCTACTGTTGCACTCTCTGGAGTGGGAATAGTAATTTTTACCCCTACGCTATCCAACTCTTTCCCTACTCTTGCACTCACTGGAGTGGGAATAGTAATTTTTTCCCCTCCGCTATACAAACTTTCCCTACTGTTGCACTCACTGGAGTGGGAATAGTAATTTTTACCCCTCTGCTATCTAACACTTTCCCTACTGTTGCACTCGCTGGAGTGGGAATAGTAATTTTATCCCCTCCTCTATCCAATATTTTCTCTACTGTTTTAGTTAATGTAGTGTAAAATGTATTTTAAAAAGATTTTTAAAAATGTAATATTTTAATTTGTTATATATGTTTTTTGTTTTTAATTTATATTATTGGTGTATGTGTATATATATGTATTTATAATTTTTAATGTTTTTTAACAATTCATAAGTTATTAAAATAATTATTTATAAATAATATTAAGTAAGTATATATATTATATTTTAGACATATATATGTTTAATTTATTTTTACATTATATGTATTACTTATAAATGTAAAACATTTTTAATAATTTTAACTATGTTTTTTTTAATTCTATGTATTATTTACTTTATTTTACATTATTTTTTTAACATAAAAAAACCCGTTATTTTTAACAACAATATTTTTAACAACGATATTTTTTTCTCGATATTTTTGTACTTACCATTATATAGATAGGACTTGAAATTCTGGACATCGATATTTTTGCGACGATATTTTTGTACCACGATATTCTGACTGTCGATATTTTGTCAGTGATCCGTGGGGCCCACTGTCCCTCATTTCTTATTTTTCCTCATCAGACTTTGACCCAGACCAAGAGAGAGAAAAACACAAAAGGGTTAAAGGAGGAAAACAAAAACAGAGAAACAGTAATAAAAGGAGAAATCAGGGATGAAAAAGAGACTAGAAGAATCAAATAAAGGGGTAGGGAGTGTCTGGTGGTGGATGGAAAGGCATGAGGTGGTATTAAGATTGCCTTGCTGTTTGGCACAATGACATTTGATAGTGCTACCACAGGCTTCTGAACATAACTTTGGGCCTTGATACTTATTCTTTCACAAATTAAATACTGGGAAACCCACTAACGATCAGCATGACAATAGCAATTACAGACCGATAGCAAGGATCCCTTTTCCAGCCAAGATCCTGGAAAAAATTTTAAACTTCCAATTAACAACTTTCATCTCGTCGACAGACCTGCTAGATTCTTCACAGTATGGTTTCCGACAAGGACACGGAACTGAAACCGCCTTAATCATGGCGGCAGAAAAGATCCGGGCAATACTGGACACGGGTGCCAAGGCCGCCTTGATCCTGTTGGATCTGTCGGCGGCCTTCGACACCGTGAACCATGACATCCTAATCAGGAGACTCCAGGAGGTGGGAATCAAGAACTCTGCCCAATCCTTGCTCAAATCCTTTCTGAACAACAGATACCAATATGTTCAGATAGGGGACTCCTGTTCAGAACAGTTTACTTTGCCTTGCGGGGTACCTCAGGGCTCCTCTTTGAGCCCCACCCTGTTTAACCTTTATGTGACCCCCTTAGCTAGGGTCATTAGGCAATTCGGCTTTACACTTATATCTTACGCTGATGACACCCAAATAGTGGTGTCTATTTCTAGTAAGCCTGATGAAACAGCTGAGCGTTTCAACCAATGCATGTCCCATATAAATCAATGGATGGGGACAAACTGTCTAAAACTCAATGGAACAAAAACTGAGGTACTCTTATTAGGCTCTGACACATCCTTTTGGTCACAAAACTGGTGGCCTTCTAGTATGGGCGCTGTCCCTACCCCAGTCCATAAAGTGAGGAACTTAGGTGTCATTTTTGATGACAGACTGACCTTCCAACAACAGGTAAATAAAGTCGTCTCATTGGTGTTTCTCACTCTAAAATCAATCCGTAAAGTGCGCCCCTTCATTCCCCCGGAAGCAGTAAAAACGCTAGTGACGGTCCTAGCCTTGGCTAGATTGGATTATGGAAATGCACTATACTTAGGCCTTCAGAAACAACATATGGCTAAACTTCAGCGAGCACAAAACACCGCTGCCAGATTTTTGCTAGACGTTCCCAAATTCCAATCCATCTCTGAAGGTTTGAAAAAACTCCACTGGCTCACTATAAAGAAAAGAGTAGACTTTAAAGCACTATGTCTAGCATACAAAGCTGTTCACGGAAATGGACCAGCATTCTTGAAGCAACATCTTGTCTGGTACCATCCATCAAGACATCTACGCTCAGCACAGAGCAAACTCCTCCAAACACCAAAATTTAAGAAAGCTAGCTGGGGAGGAAGGAGCTTTGTCCTGGGTACTGTGAGGTTGTGGAACTCACTTCCGTTAAACATCAAAAGCTGCCCAACACTACTTGGTTTTAGAAAACTATTAAAGACATGGCTTTTTGCAAACTAAATACACCATCTCTGGCAATCTCCTCCGCAAAAGCGCCTAGACGCTCCAGGGCAATCGTGCGCTATATAAATTCTAAAATCAAATCAAATCAAATCAAATCATGTTCCCTGGACACTCACTGGTCACTCACCTTATTTAAAACTTGTGGAACCATAAAGTTAACAATAGGGTTAACAATGGCAGTCCCTTAAGAGCATCAGAGACATTCATGTTTTGTTTTTCAGAAGCAAACCTCAGTTTTGGGAGTTTGTTTCTGACAAATAAAACAAGATGCTAACTGGGTCGCCAGAAAGTGTTAGCCTTGTAGAATTTGCAGTTTTACCTAAAGAGATCCACCACCTTGATGCCTGGTGGAACTGGATCTTTCTTGGTAGGTGAGTCGCCAACGGGCTGGGAGAAGCAGCTAAATATCTTCTACAAAAACAAGCATAGCTACATTCGTTTTCTTGTTACTGTTTTGCACTAATCGGTTCAGTGAGGGCCAAGAAAAAAGGGGAATCCCAACACATTGATTTCTCATGTTAATGCACATAGGAAAACGTTCTCCCCGATACAGAAAAAATAGCTTAACCGAATTATACCAAGCTTAGCAGAAAGTTAAAAAAGTACTTAGATAGTGATCTTTTTGTGATTTGGAGTAAATCCATTAAATGTTTTCAAAAAATTAGCTCACGATGGTCATAAAGGGGTAAAAACTTAGGTATGTCTTGATGATTGATCCTGAGACACTGTAAAATATAGGGCTTCTGAATGGCCGAGGGAGCTTTTACTCTTATCGGCCATTTGCAGCAGTACAGGGTGATCTGATTGGCTGGCCGTAACTCATACAAAAATGTTGGGGCAACAATACAGGACTCGTGACCTTGGTCCCCATGTCCTAAAGACATTTTAAAGAAAGGGTATAAATAGGCTGAGTAGGGAGACCCCAGCTCCTAAGCACTTGCGGTGGTGGTGGAGGGGGGGGGGCAGAGGAACCCCTCCAAAAGTTTACATTTAAAAAAAAAAAACTTTGTATCATGGGTATTGTGGTACTCTTGCAGTATATTTTGTATTTTTTTTAAAAAAATGAAAGGGAGATGACAATGCAGGTTGGGTGCACACAGTCAAAATACAAGTGCAGCGGGAGTTGGCCTCATGCAGGGGCTTGGGTGCAGGGCCTGACCAAAGGTTAGTACATGGAGGAGGGACTAGTAGGGCCAGGCCCTGCGGCCAACCCCCGATGCACACGTCCTTTAGCTGTGCTCAACACCTGCTGAGCATATCAGGGATTAAATGCATGCAACAGTTGAGCACAGGGCCACGGTAAAGGCTAGGCTCTGCAGACAACACCTGTCGTGCATGCCCAAAGGCCCTGCGGCCAACCCCACTGCACATGGCCAAAATCTGTGACTACTGTATTGCCACAGTTATAGTTTAGTGACACAACTGTAAATTCCTCCCCATCACACACTGCTTATGACCTCACATATTGTGTCACTAATGAAAGATTATAATGTAAAAAAGAAAGGGATGAAAATATGGGTTTGGTGTTTACTCAGGGATGGGTGGTGGGCCAGGCTAAGGCACAGTGCATGATGGGGCAGAAGTAATAACTAGTGTATTTCAGTGTTTTTTAGGTTTTGTAACATTAGCTCATGTCTCATGGCAGCCTCTATAATGTCACTTTAACTTTTGGATTTTTTTCAGTGAATATCATGACAGAAATGGCTTATACATATATGCACATAGATGTACACCCTATATGTATGACTTAGGTGGCCCGAGGGCTGAGCACTGGGTATGATCAAAGGAGGTGGTCACTTTCCTTTGCTGAAGGACCCTGGGCTACCCCTGTACCCATAGACTGCCGGTCTGGGCACATAATATCACTTCCCTCTAAACCCTCCGCCCATCTAACCAATAAACTATGCAGACCATTCATTTAGATCCCCTGGAGAGCTCTGCCTAATTCATATAACTGCTCACCCCGTGCTCTATAGCACTGTTTTGGCAGAGTTTATTAATTTTTCTTTTGCTCCAGCAATGGTCCAGCAGGTCTGGGAAGATGCTAATGTGCTTCCACTTTTTAAGAAGATTTCCGAAGCCCATTGGATCTTCCAGTTATCGCCCCATTTTCCTTATTCCTTTCCAATCAAAAATTATTGAGAAGCCGGTCAATCAACAGTTACCTGTTTACACAAAGGTGAATTGGATTGCTCACAGTCAGGGATTAGGGTTGAACATGGTACCAAGACTGCCCTGCTCATGGTCTCAGATGAGATCAAGCTGAGTTTGGATATTGGGAGGCCTGTGGTCCTTATCCTACTCGATCTTTCTGCAGCCTTTGATAATTTATTGCATTAAATAATGATCAAAAGACTGCATGGGAATAGCATGCACTCAAAAGCACTGGCCTGGTTCCAGTCAATTTTATCAGACTGAGCACAGTCTGCCCACCTGGCACTTTTTAAATTATAACCTATATTTATCCCTAGTGGGTGCCACAGGGATCGTCTCTTCGTCCCATACTTTTTAATATTTAGATGGCCCCCACCAGCTGGCATAGTGATAACCTGTGGATTCTAAATAATATACTATTCAGATGATACGCAGCTAGTAATATCTATCTCTGACAATTATGAGCACACAAAATTTAAATTTTCTGAATGCCTAAAGTCCATGGCCAGGTGGATGAATCAGAACTGCCAGAATTTGAATGGAGAGAATACTGAGATTATTATTTTCTGAAGGCCGATAAAATCCGGTCATATGAGTGGTGGCCTAGTGAATTGGGACCTGCCCTAAATTGCAAAATAAAGTGAGCAAAAACCTTGGTACTCTAACTGACAACGCGCTCAGCATGAAGGAACAGGTATCTTGCACATGCTTTGCAAGGTCTTCAACTGGATACCTTTGCATTGCAGAAAAATGGTCACCCAGGCTTCGATAATAAGTCACTTTGACTACGGAAACACCTTGTATGTGGGTGTGGATGATAACCTATTAACGCGCCAGCAACCAATTCAAAACACTGCTGCTAGACTGCTGTGTTGATGCCCCGATCTGCTTCTAATCCGATGTTGAAAACCCTCCACTAGTTGTCCATATGAAAACGCGTTGTTTTCAAGTTGCCGTCCAATGTTTATAGGACACTCCATTGTAAAGGACCTCAGTATGTTAGTGCTGCCAGGACAACATTTTACATGACTTCCAGAGCTCTTAGTTCCTTTTCCTTGGGGCTAGATCGTTCTCCTAACTTGCAGCATGGCATTGGAACAAGCTCCCTGACAAATGACACCTGATTTAGGCAAATTCAGAAAAATGCTAAAAACATGGATGTTTCATAATTAAGCACCAATCATATTATTTCCTTCATTTCTGACACTACATTATGAAGACCTTTTTAGGCGTGCCGGGATACATCATTGGGAATGAGCAGGTATGGTATAAATGTTTTTAAATAAATGAATGAATAAAATAAATAAAACTAAATACTTTGGTTAGGAACCAAAGTAATTGATGAAAAAAAAAACTAAAAACATAGAAAAAGCTCTGTAAAAGTGAAGTTATGGTTGTATACTTGTTGGGACTGGATTCTGGGTTGAGAATCCAGTGATGTTTGTAATGTTATTATTTAGAATTGTAACGGCAGCTGTAGCGCTTCCCTGCTTGATCGGACGTGTTTCCACCTACTTGCCTGAACTTCAATAAAGCAGTGGAAACTCAATTGTGTGTAGTGGTGCTTCCTTGCAGTGGCGACAAGTGGGAGGAGCGGTTCATGACCGACCGAGGCACTGCTGAAGCAAAAGGATTTTGGAGTCTGACAGCATTTTTGGGGATTGTGGCATATTCAGCGTGTGTTTTGTGAGGCACTGCAGACGAAGGATTCCTTGTGTCATTCCTTCTTCCTGGTTTCTTCGTTCTGAGGATTCTGGGCATTTGGGCTCAGTCAGAGCCCCTACGAATTTGGGAGTGCTCGCACCTGGAGGAGTGGTGCGCGAGGGCGTGTGACGTGCGTTGGAGTATGTGCTCCCTGGCTTTGTGCTTCTTGGAGACGCGGAGTGCAAGAAACGCTAGGACGAGTTGCTGCATCTATGTGTGGGTGCCTGGCAACGCGACGCAAAGCAGACGCTGAGGCGTGTCATTTCACAGTGCTGTAGCCGTTTACTCGCGCCACACAGAGGAAAAGGGTAACCTTGGTAGTGGATCTCGGTGATCCGCACACCATTTCTTTACTCAATTGTTCCTTTGCAGTACGGATAGCAGTGATTCACACACCATTTTACAATGCTAGTGGCCTACAAATGGGAAAAAGAGGGAAAGGTAACTTTGGCAGCGGATCGAGGTGATTCGCACACCTATTCTTTATTTGCATACTCAACTGTTCTTCTTTCAGTGCAGATAGTGGTGATTCGCACACCATTTTACTGCTGTTTCTGGTTTTCACATTTTACTGCTGTTATTGGCTTTCCATACACTCTTTATTTTGCTGAAAGGAAGCGGATTTCGGTGATTCTCTCACCTCATGACCGGTTGTTGTTGCTGTTTTTCTGGTATTCACATTTTACTGCTGTTTTTGGTTTTTCATACACTCTTTATTTTCTGTACAGATGTGGTTTTCTGTGATTTACTTACCTTTTGACTGGATATTGTGCATGGGCATGTGATTTGCACATTGGAGACATTTGTGGAGCTCAGTAATAGTGCTGTTACAAGTGCTTATAATTTGTATTTTGCTTATGAAACTGTATATATTGACTTCACTGTATTTCATTAGTTTTTGGTAGAACAAAGCATAACATGCAGCAGAGCATAATTCCTCCTCCTGCCTTTTTAGCAACCCCTGGGTCTTGACCTATGGAGTTAGAACAATGGAAGGCAGGTTTCGAAGTGCATTTGGAGGCCATAGAAGGGGAGGTTTTTACGCAGAAGAAGAAATTCTCTATTCTAAGGCATTCCTTAGGCCCCAAGGGCAGGAAGGTGTTATAATATTAACCTAGCATTAGCGTGTTGTGGGAGGGGAATGTTTTGGATTAGGATGCCACAGCCATTAAAAATGTAGATACCCGGTTCAAGAAAAAGAAAAATGTCATTATTGAAAGGCATACATTTTATGCTAGTTCTCTGGTGAACCTGTTGAGTCTTATGCCAGTGCATTAAGAATCTTAGCTGCTACCTGTAGTTTTGGGGTGTTTGAGGAAGAGATGATCAGAGATTAGATTGTGGAAAAAAACAAAAATAACAAGATTCAAGAAAAGTTGTTGCTCTAACCTTGAACAGAGCTGTTGAAGTCACTAGTACCATCAAAGCTACTACGAGTCACATGGAACAGATGTCTTTTGGATCACAGGTATATGCTATCCAAGGGGGGGATTCTGTAAAGCGTCAGGAATAAGAAAGGGGACTTCAAGAGGAAAGTCATGGAATGTTACAGATGTGGGAATAGGAATTATCTTGGGAATTTCCCGAAATGTCCTGCTGTGGATAAAAACTGTGCGAAATGCAAGAAAATGGGGCATTTGGCCAAGGTGTGTAAATCTGGTAACGAGAAAACTAATTTCAAACAAATTAATGCAATTGAAAATACTATCAGCAAGGGTGATACGTCTGAGGAATCTGATGATGAGAATGTTGTATTTTGTGTACAAGAGGGTGGGGATGGTCCGAACAAATGTGTAATGCAAATTGAATCTGAAAAGATCAATCGGCCATTTTGCCTGATGACTGTAGCAGATGTTGCGGTCAATATGATGGCTGATTCAGGATCTTTTTTTCCCTATGATTGGTACAGAAGAGTGGGAACGGTTCAAAGATATTAGTTTAAGAAAATCCAACGTGCAACCAATTGCGTATGGAGGGAAATCCATTGAGGTTGTAGGTGAATTTAATGCAGTGTTGGATTTTAAAGGGAACAAGACGCAGTCCACTGTATATGTGGCCAAGGATGGATAGTGTCTATTGGGGTGGTTGGAGCAAAGAAAGTTGAGAAAAATTTGTGAGCACAATAGCCCAGGGCAAGTGTTGTTGAAAGATGAGTGTGTGGTGAGTGTTAGTGATTGTCCATGGGTCAAAGCATTCCTGGAGATTTTTCAAGAAAAACTAGGAAAACGTAAGGGTTTTTCTCATCATATCATATTAAAGGCTGGGGCTATTCTGGTGGTGCACAATGTGAGGCATGTGCCATTAACCATGAGAGAGGAACTCAGGAAGGAACTAAACAATTTGCGTGAGCAAGGCCATATTGAAGTCATTGAAAGTCCTGAATGGTTGTCCCCCATTTGTGTTAGCGAGGAAGGCTAATGGGGCATTGAGGATGTGCATTGACTTGAGGACCTCAGCGATAGAATCTGGATAGATAGGCATCCCCTGCCCAATATAAATGAAATGTTGACTTAGCTTAAGGGTGCCAAGGTGTTTGCAACCTTAGATATGACAGCCGCATATCGCCAGATTGCGCTCAAATGTGAGTCAAGGCATTTAACATCCTGTATCATGCCAGGGGGTGTGTTTAGATTTAAACGCATGCCTTTTGGTTTGGCTTCAACCTCCTCTGTTTTTCAGAGAGTAAAGGAGGTGTTGTGCAACGGTATACCCAATATCTGATGTTTTCATGAAGATATCCTGATTTTTGGTTTCTTCCCATGACAAGTCATTGGCAATGGTCTTGACTGCTTTGAGGGACTAAGGCGTGACTTTGAGCAGAGAAGTGCAAGTTTGCAGCAAGTGTGTGGACTATTTGGGCTAAAAAAATTCTGGACAAGGGTTGGAACCGAAGAAAAGTTTAGTTAGGGCCATTGCTGAATTACCAGTTCTCTTTAACAAGGATCAGGTGCAGTCGTTTTTCAGCATGATGGATTTTTTTTTCCAGCGTTATACCCAAATGTACAGAAAGGATCTGTAATTTGAGAAGTTTACTGAAAAAGAATGAAAAATGTGTGTGGTGTGAGTAGGTAAATCAGGAGTTTGACGTCATCAAAAAGGAAGTTGCCAAGGCTATTCCTTTGAAGCCTTTTGACACTCATGATTCTTCTGTCATTTTTACTGACGCCAGTCAATATGGATTAGGGGCCCTGTTGTTGCAGACTCGTGGAGAGAAGGACGAAGTGGTTGCTTTTGCTTCTTGTACTTTGTTATTGAACACGAGGCCCTTGCCTGTTGGTGGGGAGTTAACCACTTCAGAATTACATATGGGGCAGAGAATTCATCATCAGGATGGACCACAAGCCCTTAATCATTCTTTTTACAACCAAAGGCGCCTGTAATGCTACGCCACGCATTGCCAAATGGCAGTTTAGGCGTTCAGAGTTTCAGTATAAGTTGGAGTACATTCCAGGTGCTAGGAACATCTTTGCTGATTATCTGTCCCGTTTGCCCTTAAAGGATGTGTAGGAAGTTGAAGATAGGGATAGTGATGATTTTTTCATGGTTAGAACTGTAGCTAGCATTACCAACGGGTACATTTTAGAAGCTGAGTGGAGATCTGTTTTGGAGTGTGACAAAGATCTGATGGATGTCAGAAATCAGTTGGCAAGGACTGGCCTAAGGACGAGAATGTGTGGGCGCTTAGAAGCATGTTTTTGCTGAATTGGATATTATCAACAGTTTGCTAAGAAGAGGAGATATGTTGGTTGTGCCTGTTGGGTTATGTGGTAAGGTGTTGGAGTTAGCCATGAAGGCCATGTTGGAATGGGAGCAATGAAAAGAAGAATCCAGGATACATTTTGGTGGCTGAGTTTGGACAGGGAGGTGGAGTATTTCGTGAGGGAATGCATGGCATGTGCTATTAGTGACAAGTCTCAGGTTTCCTTGCCTGGTCCGGTGGAAACAGTGCCTTTTCCGGACAGAGCCTGGTCCAAATAGGCGATTGACATTATTGGACCCATTAATGCAGTGAAGGAGAGCTGGAGATATGGAATTGTGCTGTTTGACTATTTTTCACATTGGCCTGAGGTAGAATTTGTGAGGTCAGCTGAGTCTTCTACTGTGGTGGAGTTTTTGTAAACAGTATCTATCAGGGAATGCGCGTGCGATGAAATTGTGTCGGACAATGGTGTTTTAGTGCAATTTTTTAATGTCATTTGTGTGTAAAACACATCAAAATGTCACTGCACCACCATTGCAGTAATGGCCTTTTGGAGCGATGCAACAGCGTCATCAAGAACAACATTCAGTCATCTATTGCCAGCAGATTGAATTGGGGCACCACTCCAAATGCGGCAGCTGGGGTGTCTCCTTTCAACCTTCTCAAGGGTCGGTAACCTGCAAACAACTTGGCTGGTCCTTCGATGGGGGATTCTGTAAAGGAAAGGGATCTTGCATCTGTAAAGTTGAGGCAAGAGCTTTCTCAAAAGAAGTATTCTGATGGTGTGATGCGGGAAAGGTCTCATACCTCGTCCATCAAACCTGGAGATTTGGTCAGAGTTCAGCTTCCTGGAATAGGGGTGAAAGGGCATTCCAAGTTTTCCCAACCCAAGAGAGCCCTTAGAGCCAAGGATCCTGTGGTTATGCTGGAAGATAACAAATTTGGAACAAGGAGAGGCTATCTCCTCAGTGGAGTGGGGATGTAATTATGAGTGGTGATGGGGGTGTGGCATGTGTCGGCAGGAAAAGTGTCTTAAGGTCATCCTGTGTTAGGAGACCTCCCATACGGTTTCGGGACTATGTATAGTTTGTTAACATGTGTCCTTTTCTGGATAGAGCAATCTGTTGTCATATGTTTTCCAGGATTTCTTGTAGGTTTACAAACTGCTGTTACAATTACAATTGGGAGAGTGTTTCTTCATGTGTGTTTTTTTATGTTGTAGGTTTCTTTTATGTTTCATATGCTTTAATTAGTTTTGTGTAATCAGTATAAAGGGGAAGATGTGATGGGACTGGATTCTGGGTTGAGAAAGAATCCAGTGATGTTTGGAATGTTATTATTTAGAATTGTAACAGCAGCTGTAGCGGTTTCCCTGCCTGGTCAGTCATGTTATCACCAACTTGCGTGGACATCAGTAATGCAGTGGAAGCCCACTTGTGTGAAGTGGTGCCTCCTTTCAATACTCTTATTACGAAATAATGTTAAAATTTCACTAAAAACCTAAATTAGAAGGATATTCCAGTTCCAATCACAAATCTAAAAGTCTTTAACATTGAGCAGATATGCTTAGCTACACAACCAGAATTACCTAATGACTTTGCCTATGATTAATACTAAGGAGATCAACCTGCCTATATAGGAAATATATATAGTGCCCTTATAGGGTCACCAAATAATAGACAAAACTGGGCTAATATAGGAGCATTTATCATAGAAAATCCAAGAACACAATTTTAGCAAAATTTCTATATATTTATTTTAATCATTACCAATTCTTTTTGTTTATCAAAATTCACAGGTGGAAAAAACAGATGTGAAATACATATCAAACATATAACGATAAAATAGGTCCCACACAGACATACTCATGAACAACACTCATTCAGGGTTCCAAAGATGCATACACACTCATACATCACTCTAACAATCATACTTCTCCGTGAGATTAAACACACAATCAGGGTTTCTATACAGCCAAATGATGTAGGTATCAAAGGCTCTCGTGTATCCTTCCAATAATGGATAGTAGTTAGATCCAAATATACGAGGTCGTTTCAGCGCCAACCCGCGTTTCGGTGTTTGGCCCAGAGTGGGCTACACCTTCATCAGGCCGGCACAGATATATAGGGTTTGGGACACACACAAGAAACAGCTGCATTTTTAAATGTGCGCGGGAATTCCAGATATCTTCTACTGAAACCTGAGCCAAACGATCGTCTGAAACTGTAGTAGTGGATTGAGGAGATCAGAATTGCACATTGTGTTCGAGTTCAGTTTTGTTCTGTCGTGGGCCCTGTGAGCCCGCAGTGACGCTTGTGAATTAAATTTTGTAACTTTATGGGCGCCCTCTGAGATTCAGTTTCTCTGCCAGCTGATTCCTTCGTGTCAGCTTTTGCCTATGATGTCACGTATAACATCACAGATTATTTTGTAATTTTGTTACTGGAGACATTACATCACATACACTTCAGGGATCGTTAACACAGATTGCCTGGATTTTCCTGAAAGGGATGTCGTACCTAGAGAACAAAGGGCCTAGTTTAAACTTGTGGTACTACTGTATGGTGGAGGGAATTGATCTGGGGTGTCCTCTTCTGCATTTACATCCCAGCTCACATCCCTCACAAATCAGTCAAATTTCCGTTTCTATTCATCTCACGATTAGGGTCCAATACTTATCAAATTACAAGAAGGAAGTCACTTTTAGGAGTGAAGTTTCTGGGGGGCGTGGCTTCGGAGTCTACGGAGATGGCTGCTGACCTGAGGAGCTCCGTGACCGGGTAGGGATACGGGCGTCCTCCAGGCTGTTTTTCCTGTACTTTGGACCCCAAATTGCACCCGCATGTATCGGAACTCCAGCCGCATCGTACGCGACCTCCGCTGGTGACCGGGGTGAGCGCAAAAGATGTTTATTTGACTTTGTTGTGCCGGCCGCGGCTTGACGCGTAGTTGCGGCTGCCATTTTGAATTTCTGCCGCTTTCTTCGCTTGCCGCCTGACGGCCTCAGAGATTTTTTCCCTCATGTTAACATGCTCATTTGACATTTTTTCAGCGTTTTTTCTACATTTTTGCAACACGCTCTTCTTAACAGGTATTATGTGCATATGGGCTCCTGGGCATGCCCTATTTTATTTACTTTTTTCTCCTCAAGAGCACATGTAATGTGCCTCCGAACAGCTTTTTAGTAGTTTGACTTTTAATGACAAAATAGTTTTTTCTACATTATCACTGAGGAGGTCTCTCTACCACTATTTTTCATGGCAAAGCCCCGCTCTAACCACAGTGGTGCTCAACTTATTAACTATACGTCATTAGAGGAGTATAATCCGTTCAGTATCTTGCAGGAAAATATGGAGGATGTGGTATCTGGACCTTCTGTTACAAGTGTAAAATATGTAAGTCCGTTTTTATATAGCGCAGCTACTCACCCTTACGGGTCTCAAGGCGCTGGGGGCCGGAGTGGAAATTAAGTGAGCTATTGCCCAGAGTCACATGGTGCTGAGCTGAGCTGCCGCCGGAGCCGGGGATCGAACCGTGAACCCTGTGCTCCGAAGTCAGCTGCCCTGGCCGCTGCACCACACCTCTCCACGGTGGCTTGGCTCCTAACACACCTCGTTCCAGCTCCAAGCCAGGTTCCAAAATACCCTCCACGACAAGCTCTACACCAGGAAAATGAGTCAAGAAAGACCCACCTTCTCCTCCTAATCCTCCCTCTTCAATTTCTTTGGAGTTACTTCTCGAGGAAATTCGTTCTCTTAAACCCTACATGGAGGAAACCAATATCCGTCTCCAGAGCCTTGAAGATAATTGGTCACACATGGAGCAAAAAGTCGAAGATCTAGAGAGACGAGTTGAATCTGTTCAAGCAGTCACTGACCAGGTTCCTTCTATGCACAAAGAGATAGCTCATCTTAAACAGCAGGTGGAAAATTTGGAGAATCGAAATAGGCGTAATAACTTACACATTTATGGTCTTGCGGAAGGTCTCGAAGGTTCTAATCCTCTCTCCTTTTTCCAAACCTTTCTGCCAACTCTTCTTGGTTTTCCTGAGTCTCCTCCATTGAATATTCAACGAGCTCACCGCTTGGGGAAAGGCCCCCCTTCTTCAACGAAGCCTAGAGGAGTTATTTTGCATTTCCTGGAATACACCGACTTGCTTAAGGTCCTCCATGCCGCCAAACAGAAAGGGAAAATTTCCTGGAATGGTTCTAATCTTTTCTTCGTCCAGGACTATGCCAAAGTGACAGCGGACCGTCGGAAAAAGTTCTTGGACATGAGACCTACCCTTCGAAATTTGAATGCTCGATATGGCTTGTTTCACCCTTGCCTTTTCAAGGTGACTTACAATAACAAAACAACAAATTATGAGGATCCTGCACTTCTTCAACATTTCTTGGACACCTGCAGAGATGAGTCCATGGACATTCCTCGGTCATCGATAACTTAACTGTTCCATTAATGTTTGTTGTCACTTGTACTTCTCCTCCTTACTGATGTACTTTTTGTTGTATTGTTATGTCATTTATTAATAACTTCTTTTTCTTCTATATCGGGTGCGGTTTTGTGGTCCCTTGATATATGTCCCCCTCAATCTGCCTGGATGATGTTCCCCTTTGCCGTCTTCATCCTGGAGCTTCCCGCCCGACGTGCCGTCTCCCCTATGTGGCTCCACCAACCCCACATTTATTGTCTGTCTGTGGTATGTCTTTTTGTTACCTTTCTCCATTATCAAGTGTTTGATTTGTATTGTCTTTCTTTTCTCTGTTATGTTCTTCCCTTCTCCTCATCTATTTTCTTCGTAATTTTCTTATTTTTCATACTCTTTGATATCTATCCTATCACCCCTTCCCCCCTTTTCTCCGTCCTGAAGCAGTATTTCTATTTTCACTCTTTTATCTTCTTTCATTTTCTCAATAGTGAATTTGATGATTTCGCTGTTCGCATAGTAATTGTTCATGTTAAACTTTATTGGTCATATTTAGAGTTACTACATGGAATGTTAAGGGAGTAAGTAACCCTATAAAAAGACAACGAGTATTAACCCATTTAGCTAGATTAAAAACGGACATTGCACTACTTCAAGAAACCCATCTATCTGAAGCTGAGGCATCTAAACTGAAAAGATGTTGGGTAGGCAATGTATTTTCCTCCCCAGCTCTAGGTAAGAAAAATGGAGTTTCAATTCTTTGCCACAAAAAATTTCAGGTTTCAGTTACTCATCAAGAATCGGACTCTGAGGGCCGTTGGGTTATTGTTAAACTTCTTATTAATCAGATACCTTTAGTTCTTTTCAATGTTTATGGTCCAGTTAATGTTGACAAAGTTTTTTGGACTCAAATCTCTGATAAACTCCTTTTACTTGATGATGATTATATTGTTTTTGGTAGCGACTGTAATCAAATACTTGATCCAGTACTAGACAGGCATTCCTCAGTTAAGTTTGTTAACAGTAAGATGCCCTCACAATTTACCTCCACCATACGCCGCAAATCTCTAGTTGATATTTGGAGGCTCTGTAATCCAGATCTCCGAGAATATAGTTTCTACTCCCCTCCGCACCAATCACAATCCCGAATTGATTACCTCTTTTTAAGTAAATCCTTATCTCAACAGGTTCTTCACTCCGAGATAGGTTCTATTTTAATATCAGATCATGCCCCAGTTCATGTTGACTTTGGCTTGATACCTTTTGCCCCTCATGCTGGTAGATGGCGCTTTATGGAACAAATCTATTTTATTAGACATTTAAAAGGTGACTCATCAGATGCACACAGCCTTCAGCCTACAACCACATGGGCCGGCGGCTACCAACAGTGCTTGCACAGGTGTACAGAAGGCGCTGTACCAGGGCCAACATCCCGGGGGCAGGCGACAGATAAAAGCAAAGCTAATATGTCCAAGCGGCCTGTATCTTCAGAAAGTCAGTGTGGCCCAGAGCAGGAGTCAACCCCGAGGGGGAAACAACAAGGAGAAGAAAATAGAAAAAGAACCCCCTCCCTCCCACCCACCCACCTCCCAGAACCAAAAACAAGAGAAAAAAGAGGGAGGGGACTCCGTATCTATTGTCTAGGGCTAAAGAGGAACCGTATTTCACCAACCCACCCGCCCTCGCTCCCGTTACCTAGGGGTTTGCGCAGCTCACTGAGGGAGGTATCAAATGCAAAACTTGCAGGAGTTTGAGGCAAGTAACCTTACGGAGATCTTTCGATAGCAAGGTAATAAATGGAGCCCAAAGTTTGGCATATTTCTCACCTTTCTGAGTCTGGATTAGTGAAAGCCGCTCCATTGCTAAGGTCATCCAAAGCCTGTGGAGCCAAGCCGAGTGATCAGGTACCGTCGTAGTGCCACAGTGTAGTAGGATCGCCTGACACGCTGCAAGGAGAGCCAATGCTATTTGCCTGCCGCGCAACGACCGTAGAGGGAAGGTGAGGGGGTTAGAGAGCCCTAAAAGTGTGTAGGCTGGGAAACGGGGTATCTCGGTGTCAAAAGCCACATCGATATCATTGAGAACCAATTCCCAGAATCGCTCTAGCCTCGGGCAATGCCATAGTAGGTGCGCGAGGGAGCCTGACATCCCACAGCCACGCCAGCATTCCTCTGTGTGGTTTTTGTCCCATTGGTGAATCCTAGCAGGTGTGAGATACCAATAGGTCGCAACTTTAAACACGGATTCATTCCCTGCTGTATTATATGCAGTGTGGTGCGCTCTAAAATGAATGTTATCCCATTCCTTATCTGTGAGGACCCTACCGAGCTCCGCCTCCCACCTGAGTTGTCCACGAGTGCGCGTTCCTTTCTGGGTTTCAGTAAGGAGCGTGTATAATTCCGTTATGAGATATTTGTCGTCCTCTTTCTTCGCTACCCATTGTTCAAAAGAGGTAAGTTTACGAGAAGCTTGTGGAAGGTAAGCCCGAGAGGTAGCCGAATGCCGCAATTGTAAATAGTAATCATCTGAGCGAGGGAGGTCAAGATCATGGTGTATTCGGCTAAACGGAATGATGCCCTTGAGATCGAACAGATGTCCCAGGCGCTTGCAGCCCGCCTCTCTCCATCTCTGGGCGACAGCGGACTTCACGCCTGGGGGAAAGTCCGGGTTATCCACCAGGGGCCTCATCGGGGAAGGAAATGTGGTGAGGCCTTTTGCGAGTGCTACCTTATCCCAAACTTTCATGGTGGCTGCCGTAACTGGAGACGAATAGAGGCCCCAGGAACGGATGCGGCGGGGAAGCCAGATTTCTCGCCAGACATTCGCACCTGCCACCGTCTGGTCCATGAATGTCCAGTGCTTCTCCGACAGCGGGCGATTCCATTCCAGCACATAACGCAAATGTGCAGCCTGTAGATATCTATGAATGAGTGGTAGCCTCACCCCTCCATCGTCCCTGGAGCGCGAGAGTTGTGCCACCGAGAGGCGCGCTTTCTTGTTACCCCAGATGAAATTGTTTAAGGCCAGCTGCAGTGAACGCACGGTGCCAGGCAGCGGAGTCAAGGAGAGGGTCTGGAATATATACAGGATGCGAGGCAATAGCATCATCTTTACCGCAGCAATGCGCCCGAACCACGATAGCGTGTGTCTAGCCCACCCGTCCAAGGCTCTTCGCGTCTGTGCCACTAGGGCCTTATAATTAACGTCCAGCGTGTGAGGGATCGAAGGGGTCAAGAGGATGCCCAGGTAGGGAACAGGATCAAGTGACCATTGCAAGGGGAGAGACCGTTGGAGGGCCTCAGCCTGTACTTGTGGTAGGGACAGGTTGAGAACCTGAGACTTGTGAAGGTTTACTTTAAAGCCCGAAATCCGGCCAAATGCTTCAAGTTCGTCCACCAGTGCGGGAAGTGAGGTGAGTGGCTGCGCGAGGGAGAGGATGATATCATCAGCATACAAGCTGACCTTGTGGTAGTCGCCTCCGAATTTGAGGCCCTGAATGCCCGGATGGTCCCGGATTTTCTGTGCGAGGGGTTCCATGTAAAGGGCAAATAAAAGAGGCGAAAGGGGGCACCCTTGTATAGTGCCCCGAGCAATGTTAAAAGGAGCTGAGGAGACCCCATTGACCCCCACAAACGCCCGAGGAGCCTGGTAGATACATTGTATCCAAGCGGGAAAACGGGGACCAAACCCGAAGCTTCGGAGGACGTCGAACAGGTATGGCCAGCATACTCTGTCGAACTCCTTCTCCGCGTCGACCGAAAAGAGCACCGCGCCGATCTTAGAGCGGTGGATGCTATCAATGAGGTGTAGGAGGCGCTTAGTGTTATTGATTCCCTGCCGAGTGGGTATGAATCCCGCTTGATCAGGGTCAATGAGACCAGCCATGAGGGGGTTCAGCTGGGCAGCAAGGATACCCGTAAACAATTTTGCATCAATGTTGAGTAGCGAGATTGGGCGGTACGAACCGCAATGGCTTGGGTCCTTATTAGGCTTAAGAAGCACAGATATCGCTGCTTCCCCCATCGAGTCCGTCATCGCCCCACTATCTTGAAAGGAGTTGAACAGCCGAGTGAGTAAGGGGGCTACTTCATGACAGAATGTTTTATAAAAAAGGGCTGGGTAGCCGTCGGGGCCAGGTGATTTCCAATCGAATAGGAGCCTCGAGAGGGTCTGCTTCCGACTTCGGGAGACGGGTGAACTGACTAGTCGTTAAGTAATCCCGGGACTCAGGAACGCCCTGCTGGTCGGGGCTATAAAAGGAGTGATAGAAAGATTGAAATTCTTCGACAATCTGTGAATCCAGATGGAGTTCCTCCCCTGTGGGGCTTCTGAGAAAAGGGATGGCCCCCGCAACAGCCCTGGCCCGTAGCTTCTGTGCTAGCACCTTCCCGCATTTGTCACCTCCCAGATAGAACTTGTGCCGGAGGCGGATCAGGGCGTATTCGGCCCTATCGAGGTCGAGACGTTTAAGGAGGGTTCGCTTCTTTTCCATCTCGCGCCAAACTCGAGGGGCCCCGGTGCGCTTGTGTATTGCCTCCAGTTCCGCCACCTCCTGTTCAAGGGCTAAGCGAACCTCTTTCCGCTTGCCTGCCTCAGCAGAAGAGATGGCCATGAACTCACCGCGTATGACCACTTTGAGCGCGTCCCAAATCGCTGCCAAGGAGGTCGCACCAATATCGTTAAGTTGTAGGTAATCCGTGATCTTGGCGCGTATCTCCTTCACCACAGCGGGGGAGTGCAGAAGACCCACGCGCAATCGCCATCGAGCAGGTGCATACCCAGCCAGAGGGAAACATGGGCATGATCTGAAAGGGAGCGCACAGCAATTGAGGTGTCTTGTACCCTAGGGAGGAGTGCATTAGAAACCAGGAGCATGTCTAGTCTCGCATACGTTTTGCGTGCTGCCGAGTAGTAGGTGTAGTCGCGCGTGCCTGCACGACGGAGGCGCCATACATCATGGAGACCGTTCTCCGCCAGCCAGCGCTTTCCCTCGGAAGAGAGGGCCCCTATCTGTCTGTATCGTTGCCCTGACCGGTCCCACTCGTTATCCATCACTAGATTGAAGTCCCCACCCACAATTAAGGCGGGGTCAGGGGAGGCTAGTTCCTCCAAGATATGTCTGCGGAGGAAGGCCTCTTGCTGTGCATTAGGAGTGTATATGTTAAATAGAGTAAAAACAGTGGTGCCCCATTGGATCCTAAGAGCTAGAACTCTCCCCTTGGACTCATAGAAGGTAGACAAGACCTTACCCTCAAATTTAGCCCCTAATAAGATGGCCACCCCATTCTTTTTCGCCACTTCCGAGGACCAAAATTGGCGCGGAAAGCGTCGGGACCGCATGCGGTGAGTGTCCTTAGCCAATAAATGGGTCTCTTGAAGCATACAGATATCGCCCTCAGACTGCTCTAAAAGTGAGAGGATCGCAGTGCGCTTCGTGGGGTGATTCAAGCCTCGGACATTGAGGCTAACAATGTTCAGATCTCTAGGGATAGGTGGCGGTATGGAACATGCCTACTGGACTCTGAGGACTTCTGGAGCGCCGCGTAGGAGGTGGGCCGGAGCATGCGCTGGGACACATACGGGCAGCGGTCACAATACAAGATACGGAAGATCCCCAAAGAAAAAAGAAAAGAAACCCCAACGAGAACACAACATACTGTTTACAGCCCAAAAGGGCACAGTCCCAGAATAGAACAAGAACCATGACTGGCCTATGATAAGACCAAGCGCTGCAAGTCAAAGGCGTGGAACAGTAAGAAAAGGCAAGAGACCAAAGTTTGTCTGATGAAAAGTATCAGGGGGAACGAGACCGTGGTGGATTATCTCCGAACGCCACACCAGGCGGCCTACGAGCCGCAAAGTGGAGTCCAGGCAGTCTGAAAGAGTGGGTCACTCCCAGGCCCCTCCGGCTCCGCAACAATCACTGCCATCCCTTTGTTGTAAGTGAAGGTGGTTCACGGAGTACATGGGCGGTCTTGGGTCTGCGAGAGGGTGGAGAGCACTGCATCACGCTCTTTCGCCATCTCTTCCGGGCCTGGTTTTGTGGAGGTTGATGGCCAACCGTCTGCCATCGGGGAAGTCTCTTCCTGTCGAGCTTTGAGGGGTTGTCCATTGTCGCCGGGTTCGTATCAGCCTCAATACCCAGTAGATCCATGGCATCAGCGAGGGAACGCATCTGCCTCAGCTTCCCCTGGTGCTTAAAGATGATGCGAAATGGGTGGCCCCAGGAATACGGTATTCCTTTGTCCCGGAGGTAGGATGTGACGACCCGGAATTCCCTCAGTTTGGCTAGTGTCGACGCCGCCAGGTCTTGGAAGAGGGCTGGTGTGTGTCCTCGAAACTGAATCGGTTGGGCCGTTCGAGCCATATGTAAAATCTGCTCCTTAAGTTGAAAGTCATGCACGCAAACCAACACATCAGGCAGGGGTGCTTTTCCGCCCCTAGGAAGGCCCACACGGTGAACACGGTCCATCTGTATCTTGTGGGAGCTATCCTCATCCAGAATTTGCTGAAAGAGGGATAGGACATATTCTCGCAGGTCATCACCTTCCGCCCTCCAGGGCACCGCGCAGATGCAAATGTTATTCCTCCGTGACCGGTTTTCTAGATCCTCCGCGTGGGCCTGGAGGTCTAGATTTTGGTCCCGTAGGCGGAGGACCTCCTGCTGAAGTTGGTGCAGATCATCCTCTCTCGCCAATTCGTGCTCCTCCAGTGCCGCCACCCTCTCTCCCACCTCATCGACATCTCGACGCACCTCCTTAAGGTCGGATGCGAGCTGCCCTTTCAGTTCCAAGATGTCTTCCTTAATGGCCGAGAACAGCTCCAACATGAAGGCCTTCGTGGCCGGGCTATCTGCTTCATCGAGTGAGTCTGTGCGCCCCAGTTCCTTAGATGTTCCTTGGGATGCTTCAGAGCCCCCAGGCTGTTTAATCAATAGTTCTTTAAGGGACTTCTCCCTTCTAGCTCGGGCTGAGGCCATCTCAGCACTTCAGGGCGCAGAGGGCAAGTGGAGAGTAATCGTAGGACAAGGGCGGAAGTCGCTCTGCCAACCCTATTACGGAGCTAGTCCCACGTTCTAGATCTGGACTTAAGTTAACACAACGCTGGGCTCGCTGGGGCAATCAGACCTTGTGATCCCGCAGAGGGTCGCGATGCCACTAGTGGTGGAGCCTGTCACATGAGCCCTCCGCAGCGTGGAACAAAATGTCCGGGCAAACGTATTACGAAGTGATGGTAGGGCCCAGCAGCAGCGCGTAAAGGACCCCCTTCTGTCTGATCAGAATCCTGATTGTCGCCGTGCTGGGGGAGCTGACCAAGGCAAAGAGTTCCCCGGCCATCCAGCTGTAGAGATCTGGTGGGGGGGGAAGCACCGACCCTTCCAGAGGCTCTCTTGCAATGGCCCGATGCCCCGGGGATCAATGCAGGAATGTCTCGTGAGTGCGTCAGCAGGCTCTGCACCCCGCGTCCCAGCTCCGTGTGACTCACCGGAAAGCAGCCCTCTACCGGTCGTCAGGCAAGGAATCCGTCGCAGTCAGGTGGCTTGAGCCCGCTGCGATCTCGAGCAACCTCTCAATGAGCTCCTTCCTCCCCGACAGTCAAGAAGAGCCCCCTCGACCGGACTGCAGTCCTTACAGTCTGCCACGGGCGAGAAGCAAAATGGCGGCTCGTGGAGCTCTCCTGCCCTGGACCGGGCCCCCGATCCTGCGGTGCGCGGGGTGGGGAACGCACCTGCAGATCTTCCGGGTCAGTCGCGGTGGTCTGCTGGACGCTTAGACCCTCAGGGGGTTGCTGCCAATGAATGTGCAGGCCAGAGCTTGGAGGATAATGAGAGGGCGGCGGCCCGTCAAGCTTTGTCCCGGGCAGGCTCACTGCTTCCCGATGCGGGAGTCTTCCGGGTCCCCCAGACTCCCAGCCAATAATGCGGGCGGCCGACGAGGAGAGGTGGGTGCTCAGGTCTTGCGTGCGCGTGAAGCAGAGAGCACCTGTGGGAGCCCTCCGTCTGGCACAGCAGTCCTCCAGACATCTCGCCAGCCAGGAACCAGTCGCCGCAGAGTAGATGGGGCCAGCCGGCGCAGGCCCTAGCGTGGAAAGCGACAAGATGGCGGACTCTCGACAGGTCGCGTCCCAGGCCCGGTCCGCTGCCTCAGGTGACGAAAGGCCCCGGCCCGCAGGACCTCCAGATAGTGAGGCGGGCGGCAGTCGATGCACAGCGGGAGCTCCGGTGCACCCAGGGGCCGTGCTGCGTTACTGGAGCCGGGGATCTCGTCAGCGCTGATTTCTCGCCTCCGTCTTGGCTGTAGGAGCCCCGGCACCCTCCGCCGTGGGAGCAGGCAGGCGCGCTCAGGCGATCTAAATTCTGGCACGCCGAGGCACCAGGATGAGCAGGAGTCGGTGCCCTTCGATCTCCGGTGAGTTATATTGCAGGGAATGGGGCAATACAAAGCTAATATTTCGGCGGGCCGGAGGAGCAGAATCCCACGTCCTACCGTGCTGCCATCTTAGCCACGTCCCGTAGATGGCGCTTTAATAATAATTATTAACCGATTCTAATTTCTCTAGCCAATTCAGCTCTTTTCTCTCTGAATTCGTCTCTCTCAATTCAACTCCAGACTCTTCCCCTGTAATGGTTTGGGACTCTTTCAAGGCCGCAGCCCGAGGCTTTATAATAAATTTTGTTTCACAAAAAAAGAAATCTTTTGAAGCTCAAACTGCCCAATTACTTACTAAAAAGTCTTATTGATGCAAAACTTACTTTCAACAAACTGTCCACGGAAGCTGCCTCCTCCTATCTTTTGAAAAGTAGTTCTCGTTACTATGGAGGCCAAAATAAAATGGGGAAACTATTGGCTAAATACTTGAAGATAAGACGAGAACGTACTAAAATAGATTCTTTACAAAATGCCGCCGGTACTTCATTATTTAAAGACAACAATATTTTAAATGAATTTGTTTCCTTTTACAAGAATTTATATACCCCTGAAAAACAACCCATTCCATTGGACCTTTCCTCTTATTTTCACTCTATTGATCCCCTCCATCTCATCATATTGATTTCAATTCTTTGGAAACTGATATTACATTAACAGAAATTACTCATGCAGTTTCGGTATTAAGAAGAGGGAAAGCTCCTGGGCCCGATGGATTTACTATTGAATTTTATGCGCATTTTGCTAACCTTCTCCTTCCACATCTATTATTTTTATTTAACTCTTTTATCACAGCTGGTTCTTCTTGTGGAACTTTTCAGGAGGCCATGATATGTTTAATTCCTAAGGACAATAAAGACCCATCTCTTTGCAAAAAGTATCGCCCCATTTCCTTAGTTAACACTGATTATAAGATATTTGCAAAAATTCTCGCTCTTCGTATTGACCCTATCTTACCTGAACTTATTGGCCCAGAGCAATCGGGTTTTGTAAAAGGTCGACTATCATCCGACGATTCCAGAGTTTTTTTCAATATTCTCAGTAAAGCTTCCTCTCTTGACTACCCTATTGCTGCTATAGCTTTAGATGCAGAAAAAGCTTTTGACAGGATTGGATGGGATTTTATGTTCCAGGCTTTAAAATGGATAGGGTTTCCTCCAAAATTAATTTCCTTTATCTCTTTACTATACTCAGGACCCAAAGCATCTATTTTCGTTAATGGTAAGATCTCGGATTATTTTCCTCTCTTCAGAGGAGTAAGGCAAGGATGTCCTTTATCACCTTTATTATTTATAGTAGCATTAGAGCCCTTTTTAACTAAGATCAGACAAGATACTCAGATTACTGGTTTTCAACTCGATTCTTACCAATTCAAAATGTCTGTATATGCAGATGATATTCTTTTATATTGTTCTAATCCTGCAATGTCTCTTCCCTCCTTTCTCAATCAGGTTGATATTTTTTCTCAACTATTGGATACCCCCTTAATCTAGATAAATGCGAGGTCTTACCTCTCAATGTGACATGCCTTAAACATTATTTTATGCATACCGGTTTCTCTTGGAAGACTTCTAAAATAAAATATTTAGGTCTATGGTTTTCTTCGAGTATTTCAGAAACACTGAAACTAAATTTTGATCATATTACCACAATTCTAAATGACACTATTGAACGTTGGCATCCGCTTTTTCTCTCTTGGTGGGGGCGACTAGATTCCATCAAAATGATGCTTTCTCCTTTGATTCTATACATTCTCTCAATGGTCCCTGTACATATTCCTGGATTTTATTTATAAAAATTGATTCTCTTTTAACAAAATTTCTTTGGAAAGGCAAACCCCTCGGATAGCTTTATCTTCCTTAAAAAGACAAATCTAATGGTGGTCTTAAATTCCCAGATTTCAAATATTATCATTATGCTTTCTCCTTAAAGCAATCATCCCGTTGGCTTTACTTTGAACATTGTATTCATCCCCCTATATGGATTTCTATAGAAAAGCTTTTTGTGTCCCCCTTTGATTTTAAGGAGTCTCTTGCCTTTACTAATAACATATCCTCTTTTCGCCCTCCCGTTATTTCCCATACTCGCAAAATTCTCATCCCTCTTCTGCCTTCCTTATATCCTTCTCCTACTTCTCTAGAACAACAACCCATATGGCACAATAACCTATTGCGTATTAAGAACCGTACCATTTACTGGAAATCTTGGAGACGCAAAGGGTTGTTTTGGATTTCACAACTATTAGCCAATGACGTTCCTCTCTCCTTCGCGGATCTACAAATAAAATTTTCATTACCGTCCTCCTTTAAATCACAATATAATCTTTTACTTCCCTCTCTTACTCAATGTCTTCTCTCTCTATCATCTGCCCCTAAACCGTCCATGATATGTTCAACTCTTTTTCCCATATTAATCTCTTCCCCTTCTGCTTCCTCTATTTATAAGTACTTATTTCTTTCCTCAGACAGAAACAAAACAAAGGCTGAATTGGCATGGGAAAAGGACTTATCACAGTGCTGGTCGACCCTCATTTGGGATAAATTGTGGTTCAAAATCCACAAAACATCTAGAGCTGCTAATACTTCTCAAACCCTTTATTTTGTTTATCAACGTCTTTTATTTACTCCTGCAACATTAGCATCCTTCTCTTCCAACACTTCAGCCACCTGTTGGTCCTGTCCCTGCGCCTCTGCAGACCTAAAACACATGCTTTTTGATTGTCCCACTATTTCTCACTTTTGGCAATTAGTTTGAAATCAAATTAATAAAATCTTTAAAACTAACATACCTTTCTCACTTTCTAACATTTTCTTAGGCTCTCTATCACCTCAATGGCCCCAATCACCTTCTAACTTTAAATTAGTAGATTTGTTACTAGCAGTAGCCTTACATTTAATAACTTCAAATTGGAAACAGGCAAAATCACCTTTGGAGCCTGGTGGAATGATGTATGTTTCCATCACAGACTTGATACTAATTACATCACCCCCATATCTTTATCTATTAAAAGAGATCTCTTATGGCTCCCTTTGACTACCTACTTAACCTGAGTTGCATCATCTATTGTTCCTCCTGTCAGCACCTCGGATGAAGTCCGACCACCATAATGCATCGTGTTGTCTTTTCCTTTCCTAAAATAACAAATTATTATTATCTCTTATTTATGTATTTTATATTATAGTATGATATTTAATCCTAAACGTTTTTTATGCCTACAGTGATTATTTCCATATGCTATTTTTCTTTTAATGTTATAAAGTTATGATATATTCTTCATCCCTTGTTTTTCTCCCTTTCCTCCCTCTCCCACTCCCTTCCCTTCACTCCTTTACTTTACGCAGCATGTCTTATGATAATGATTGTACTTTGTTTTTATCTTTCTCTTTATAATATTTATACGTAATTCAGATGTAGTATACTTATTGTATGCGCTGTTTTTCTTGTTTAATAAACTCAAACTTAAAAAAAAAAGGAGTGAAGTTTCTAAGCTTTGCATTACTTGAAGTTAGTAATTCGTGAGAATTGTGTAGTGTTCTTGAGTTATGGAAAGCAATTCACAGTAATGTGCATTCCTGTGAAAAAGAAGCCACTGCCTTGTTCCATGAGGATAGCAAGCATGCTGGTGTGCAGCTCCCGTTAGCAACAGTCCCTCGTACCCAGTGACTGAACTGGGGTTTCCACTCACATCTCAAGCCCTCGAGATAAAGAAGACCTGGTGTTCTCTAGATTTCCATATTTGAAAGAGAGGAGAGTATGAGATCATATTCCTCCCACAGAATTCATTTTTAGAGGCTTTATGTGAAGTGTTCACTCAATGACTATACAATGCCAGCTGACTCTTTCTTTGCAGAATGGTCTTTAGTAGCATCTGAAAGCCACACTGGCAGCTAATTAGATGCACACGTTATTAATTGTTATTATACTGCTTTTTGTTTGGGTGTTTGCTTCTAAAACATATGCTTAGGCAGTATTCATTTCTGGCCATCATTATGTGGCTGAAACATTTGAATTGTTTACTTCGCTGGAGTGATTAGTATTTTTAAAGCCCAATTATTGCATTGATGGTGTTCATTTTTATGATTTTCTTTTTCTCCTCCTGAATACATATTTTTTCTGCTTATGACAGTGAACCTGGTTTGTGCTGTAATTAACATATCAACCGCAGCCCCTTTTATAATTAAAAAGAAGCCAGGCAAACAGTACAAAGAGCGCCCCAGAACATATTTAAAGGCTTTGTGAATCAAGTTGAATGTACTGGAATTGCAAATGTTGTTTATATTTTGTTTTTTTATTTAAACATTTGTACATAACATTGGATTGGAACTAAATGTTCAGCAACTGCTGCTAATTAATACAGTGGACAAAGCACTCAATGCACGGTCATGTTGCTCTGCAACAGCATTGGGATAACACCAGAATCCATCTCTATCTGCACCCAGTAACGCCCTCCCACTCCACACCATAAAGCCTGCATGAGACCTGACTTTTCAATTAACCAACTCACCATAGGTTGGGCTAGGCACAGCCACCTGTTCAGCGCCCGGATGCCCTCGTGGCTGATGGTGCGCTGCACAAATACACATAATATGGTTGACCATTCCATCTTGCTGGTGGCTCATCTTCAAGACATTACTGGGATCACTGGCCCTTGTTCAGGAATAGATTCAATGCCTCCTGACTGGAAGTGAACAGGTGATCCGGACAGGGGTCTGATGTTCCTTACATGTGGATAGTGATTGTAGAGTTCGGCAGGTGAGATCTATATGCCTTCCTGGGTGGGTTATTATGGAAGTGCAATATGGGGTTACATATACATCCTTATGATACCCAGCTGGCAACACAAGTGTCGGAAACAATGCTTGATTTATATGGCCCAAAATTGGAGGCCATGTTTACGGATCTTCTGTCTCCATGACAGAATGACCCCTCTCAATGAGACCACTGGACTCCTGACGCTGAAGAACATTGGTTTTAGATGGACTATGGTCCTTAAGAGAATCGGTGGACCACAGATGTGGTGTCGTCTTGTAATTGTCACTTCTGCATGAGCACAAATATTCTGCAGTTTTATGATACTCATGTGATGTGCAGCGCAAAGTGCATATCGACTACCCCAGGAATGTTTCCACCTCGTGTATGACTGACAGCACGGTTATGTTGTTTGTGTCTGTCTGCGAGGGTGCAATAGTATGTGTGCATCTGGGGGGATTGTGAGTGCATGTGTGTGTGAGGTAGTTTGGAGATTTGTCAGCGGGAAAGAGAGATGGACAGGGAAGGTGGGTGAGCCAATGGGTGAAATTTAGGACAAGAGAGTGGAGGGATGACTATCCATTTCTTTTAACAAGGACGATAGCGTTGCACAAAGCACAGCTGGATAATGCTCCTCTAGCAGATCTCTGCTGGACCTGCAGCAAGTTATGTCACGGGTATTAATGTGCTGCCCTCAAGAAAGCATACACCTGCTGATCAGAAATTAGACCTCGGGAAGCCAGCTCAGTTGGTTGAGCGTCCACAGCAGCAAACTGTGTGTAACCCACCGCTCAGAAGTAAGTTTGAGTCCCAGCTTCACAGAGTTAAGAGCCCACTGCAGATGTTTTAGTGTAATCTGTAGGTTGCGGGTCCAAATTTCAAAAAGATATACTGAGGTTAATGTGCAGTTTTGTGTGTAACTTGCAGGACTCTGTTTCCAATTTCAAGTTTTCTGAGTGGGTTGATGCCAATGTTGCAGACATTGGTGTGCAAGTTGAAGTTAACGTCTTCCAGTTACAGGCTGACCCACTTTTACAACCTTTTTTAGGTCGAGCATCAGCGTGCATGCGCTGTATGCAAGACGTGTTGTAGTCAACAAAGCCACTTTATTTCCCCCTGCTACTTACCATTGGTTCCCTCCTCTGTTGCTCTTCTTTGCTGCATCCTAAGTCGCTTTCGCAGCCGATACCTCCCTTCCGGTTAAGGCTAAGGAGCACCTGCCAACCACGATCTCCTTACGCTTACTTTATCTGTTGTTCAGCAAACTTTTTAAAAAAAAGGTTGCTTGACGCCTGTAGTTGCTTCCGCCCTCCCACCACCCTCCGACACGAATGCAGCCCTCCCACACAAATGTAGTATTTCCTTTAAACAGACAGCGCACCCGTCGCTGCTTCCGTCCAACCCTCCAACACACATGCAGTGAGTGCAAACATCAAGGTACACCATACAAAGCAAATTTAATCAGCTGCGCTACACACGCCTTTTATCCTTTCCTACATCAAGGTACGCCATATAAAGCTAAATTAATCAGCAGGCTTTTTAGCCTTTTCTACTTGCTTGGTGACTGGAGACATTGGAGTGCAGAGCGCTGGCCAGTGCTTAATTTGTAAAAAAATAAGTGCCAGTGCTCTTGTTGGGATGCAACTGCTATGCTGCCAATGATAGTAACAATACAACTACTAACCATCACATTCCTACAAGTGTGACAATTCGACTATTTCAGGCCCCCAAAGCTATAACAATGGCTTGGGCGGCACGTAATAGTCATTTTTAATGTATATTGAATTAATGATTAACTGTTGTTGCGGTAATCTCTAAATTAGCCACATAGCGTCACCTTGTGGCAGACTGTCAAGCTCTGGTGTTGACAATTAAGTGCTGGTGCCGAGCACCGGAAACCACCGACTCGAATTAAGCACTGGCACTGGCACAGGATAGGTCCCAGTAGCTACCTCAGCAGGCAGGAGAACATTGCTTTTGCGGATGTCACTTCCAATTATGCAACCACCATCTTGGCCGCCAGGGACATGTCCCTCTGCTTAAAGTTCATATCCTGGTCGCATTGTGAATCGGAGGCAGAGATCGTTATATGAGGGGACGACTACTTCTGTGTGTTGGGAGAAGTGCAGCCACTGCCTGATCTGCTCCCACCGCACCAAGGATGTAATATAGGCAATCTCCAGGTAAGTCATCAATACTGACACAGTAAACGATAATACGCAAAGCAATCTCTATTAGAGACATATAAGCATCAGCGTGTGCAGAACAGCTACAGATATCTACTAATTGATACTCCTTTGAAACCCTTCCGGGTGCACAAGAGGTAACTCTCTTGTGGCGGTGTTTTCAAGCTACCGAAGCAATCAGTATTGATGCTTAAGGTAAATTAAGCCCCAAGTTTAGAAAGATAATAGGGAATTTTGCGCAAACTTTTTTAAAGTACCAAGGCTGATGCATTCAGATTTTGGTGAGGTTCTCTGCCGGGAGGTAAGACCAGCGTTTCAGAAACTCCTGCTTGGTTCCGGAAGGCTGTAGACATATATGCTCATTATCGTGCCTTCCCTTAGATTTGTATAACTTCTAAATTTTTGTCGCTCCTAGTTTGTAAACTTTCATTTCTGTTGAGTTTTTAGTAAACACAAGTGTGTCGTTCTAATTTATTGTGTGTGTTTATTTGACTTTTACGTTCCCCGTGAGGTGAAACCTTGCAGGACATTTTATGGCTAGCAAGTCAATAAGAGTTCACAAATAAAGTTGAAATCTCAAGCCTTAAAGTATCTGAGATTGTAATTGCTCCTCACACTCCCTATCTCCTCTCTATAATACCTGCTCACTCATGCTACCTTCCGGTACCTCCTCGCGCTGTGCACTAGTCCACCTCTCGCCTCCCCCTTCCCGGAGACCCCTCGCCCCTATCTCTCTCGCTCTCTCTTTCTCGTACCATGTCTCATCCCTCTCTCTCACGCACTCTTCCCGCCTCTCTCATGTGGTTCACTTCAGGTCTTTCCACACAATATCTTTTCCGTACCTTTTCAAGGTTTCAGTCCTTCAAACCCATGCTCTCCTCCGCTTCTACGAGTGTATTCTGCATACACAAATGCTCCCTCTTTATATGTCTGTGCCCTGCTGTCCACTTCTTTCACTCTTTCTGCTCCTGTCTGGAGTTCATTCACCACTTTGTGCGCAAACTACCTATTCCTCTCTATCTTCCTATCTATTTTCTGCAGTTCTCACCCCCTATCTATTCACAATGCCACACAATTCCACTACACACCATACAATACCACTCCACACAATTCCAAAAATAACAATTCCAATCCAAACCACAATTCCACTCCACACCACATGCATCAGCAACACTCCGAAAAGAAAAACACAGGGCTAAAAGACATTACCATTTAAAATGCCAATAGCTCTAACTGTCGCGAATGCGAGACCTATTGCATTGCAAATGCTTGTTCTACTTTGTCCTACGCGGTTTTAGCAGACCCTTTTTTGAGGTACTCTCACTTATCAGTAAGCATGTCTTTGACTCACTAGAATGACTGCTACTTTATCTTGCTTGAACGTGGAAATCACAGCGAATGACACCACAAAAGTGCCATATAGCATAGCCCTTGTGGGCTCAATCAAAAGAAACATCTTGATGCATGTGTGTAGTTTTCTAAGATGGTTGCAATGCCACCACAAAATAAGGAATTTATGATAATGATTAACTGTGTTCACTATGGGTGAGATGACGTTTTGGTTACTGAGACCATGATCAATGCCTTACTTCACTGTTCTAGTTATGTGCTTCTGTTCATCTTTACAGGTACTGGGCCAATGCACCATTGGAGTCAGTGACTTGCATGAATGACCTAATTCACTTCTACAAACTCGTACTTATAATGACGTATCACAACTTGTGACTACTGATGCATTGAATGTAGGACAATATCCTAAACGCATAAGTAAAAAGTCATCTGCTAAAAAGAAAGGTCCTGAGGAAAGCGACACGATGTGAAGTGGCTTAAACATATAGAGCGTCCTGGTTGATATGGGAAACCATTGACTCGTCCCCATTCGCATACCCTAGTGTCCAAATACTGAATAAACTACCTGGACACTTGAGGTAATTTTAATATACTATACAGATCCCACTGACAATTTCATGTAAAAGTGGTCCCCCTTTGCGAAGTTGACTGCTCTCATACACACTAGGGGGCATATTTACAAACCCCTTGCGCTGCCGATTCGTCACTTTTTGTGACACACCAGCGGTGCATTTTGCTGCCCATATTTACAAGGACAAAAAAAGCCACCCTGCGTGGGTTTTCCTGTCCTTGTAAATACGGCCCCTTTACATGCAGCACTTTGCGTGATAGGGGCGTTCCATGGGTGTTGCTATGGGTGTTCCCATGCAACTCCCATGGAACCTGACACATTCCCAGCTTTATGAGAAATCGCAAACCTGGAAATGCGTCTGAATGCTGCGCCTCCACAGGGGAGGTGTAGGGAGGCGCAATGGGGAGAAATGTTTTTATTTCTCCCTGTTTTTATCCTCTTTCTATGCGTGCTGCATTCTGCAGCACACATAGGAAGAGGAAATCACCTCTTGTGATTGTGATTCCTGCACATAAACAATCATTAAAAAGATGGTTTTTCAACTTCTAAGTGTGCTGCATTAGACAGCACAAATAGAAGTTGAAAAACAAAATTTCAGATTGTTCATGTGCAGGAAGGGACACCTTCCTGCACATAAACAATCATTCCCCTCGACGCAGGCACCCTTGCACTATGGTGAAAGGGTGCCTGCGTTGGCGCACAGCAGCAAATTGTGTGCCAGTGCAGGGGAGAGTAAAGGGATCCGTCATATCGTTGTAGATATGACGCATTCCTGTGCTTCAGAATTAACGCGGTGCAGCCAAATGGCTTGCTGCAACGCGCTGGGTTAATTCCTTGTAAATGAGGCCCTGTGTGTTCTGAGAGAGGACCCGATGATGAAGCATGCCACTAGTGAATACTAGTGGGTAAGCGTCCCCTAAAAAATACTTAAGGGATCCTGGTGTGAAGCATAATAGTGGTGTGACCAATTGGATTACTGGTTGAGGAGGGTGAAAACCTACTCAAGCAGCACCCACAATCCTCGTCAGGGTGAGGCATAAGCAAACCCTAGATCAACCTGAGCTCAACCCTCTGGTAGCTTGGCACAGAGCAGTCAGGCTTCACATAGAGGCAATGTAAAAACAATTTGCACTTCAAATAGTGATAAAGTGAAAACACAACACAACAAAAATCTCACACCAATTGAGATGATTAGAGAACATTTTCATAAATAAAACAAAGCCCAAACTACAAAAATCCAGTCAGTAGAACCAGAGATATAAAGGTCTGAAGTTTTCAGTAAATATAAAGCCAAAAAGCACCAAGTGCCAACTATGGATATCTGGTCATGCCAGACCAAGACAAATTCACAAGTTCAGTGCCAACCGCGATGGAGCATGGGCCAGCTACAGGGACCCAGTTAGTTCACTGAACAAGACTACTTTAAATCCTGTTTGCGGAGCGTCATGTTGTCCCGAGCAGAGGTTGCGTCACGCAGCTGAGCCTATGCGTTGGTTCCGAGGGGTTGCATAGCTGTGATGCGAGGTTCTGCGTCATTATCAAGAATCCCATTGATTAAGGCTTGCAATGCGAAGTCCGGAGTTGAGGATGTGTCATGCATTGGAGGCAATGCGTCTGTTGCGAAGAGCTGCTAGGTTGTGATGCGAGAACCCGCGTCATTGTTGAAGCTGCAGCCGATGAGAGATTTGCGATGGGAGGGCCTGCGTTGGTGAAGCTTTGCACAGCAGCAGTTCTGATGTGGGCTGTGAGGTTATTGCAGGGTCCTTGCGTTGAGGAACCCTCACAATAGAGGTGATATGTCAGTCCTGCTCCGGTTTGTGCCACGCAGCAGAGGAGATGTGTCAATTCTGCTAGATCCATAGATGCACTGGAATAGCAACTTCAGCCCTACTTCCAAGGGTCCAGGACTGGGGTGGCACCATGTGGCAAGGTAGGACTCACAGATGGTACAGTCCAGGTGCTGGGTTCAAGGTTATTTGAACCTTCTGTCCCTGAGGGTTCAGTCAGGCGGCCAGCCAACTAGCCCCTGGCATTCCTTTGAGGTCCTGGGTTCAACAGATGCAGTTTCAGTCGTTCTCACCCAGGCAAGAGGGCAGCAAGCAGCAGGTCAGCACAAAAGAGTAGCAGTCCCTCAGAGCAGCAGTCCAGCAGAGTGGAAGTCTTTCAGCAGCACAACAGTTCCTCCTCCTGTCAGAGTATCCAGAGGTGTACTGAAGAGTTGGTGTCTGGGGTCCAATATTTATACCTGGGCCTCCCTTTGAAGTGGAAGAAGCTTCTAGAGGTTTCTCCTTGAAGTCCCCACAGCAGCCTTCCTTCCCTGTCCTGGCTCCAGACTGACTACAGGGGGTATGCAGCCCTTTGTGTGGAGGCAGGACACAGCCTATTCATGTGTAAGCAGTGCTGTGCCCAGTTCCGCCCTCCAGTCTGCCAGTGATGGCCCATCCAGGCACACCTAAGCTCTTTTGTGTGTGTGGCTCTCTATACACAAAGTCCAACTGTCAGCTACTCCCAGTCATGTGACCCAGAGACAGGCTTCAGGCACTAAATAGCTAAGGCACGAAAATGCCAACTTTCTTTTTTATGTTTAATAAGCTTTATTGAATCATAAATATTGGAACGATACAACAGAGGCCTAAAGTAGAACAATATGGAGAATCACTTAAAAACGAAGTAGTGTAGGCATCATAAAACAGAGTAGAAAGCTATTTATAATTTAGAGATAAATAGGGGAAGAAGAAGAAGGTGGGAAGGAAGGGGGAAAGAAAATACATACATAGATACAAATGAAAATACGAATGAAAATATTACGCTCAAAAACCTTAACTATGTTAAGCAGAATAAATATTGAATATAAACATTACCAAATATTAAAGGGTAAAGAATGAGAGATTAAAGAGAAAGAAATTCAAGGGGGTTGGAAATTTTCAGAACGATAATGAGAAACAGTATTGATGGATAACTTATTCAAAAAAGCAGTCAATGGCAACCAAAATACATTTCTGTTTACATTGGGTTTGCATAGGGAGGCATAAGCAACATCCAATCTATGATATTGGCACACAGTGTTCCACCATGACTTAATTGAAAGTTTGGTCAAGCATTTCCAATTGAATGTAATTTGTTGAAAAGCTAAAGCTACCATAAGATCAAACAATCCTTTTTCATAGGAGGGTAAGGTGATGGAATCCGATAAACTTCCCATAAGGAGAAGAGGAGGGGACATGGGATTGTAAATCTTAAAAATGACGGATAGACGAGCCCATACTTGTTTCCAAAAGGATGCCACTGGGGGGCAGGAAAAAAGGAGGTGTGAAAGATCTGCTGAGGGAGAGTCACAGGACCAACATTTCTTATCATCTGTGTGTGTAAACTTAGCTATACAAGTGGGAGTAAAGTATAATCTATGATATAGAAAAAACATGGACTGGGTAATGCCAACTTTCTAAATGTCACACAAATGATGGATAGACTGTGGAACAAATATTCACCTCAGTCGAGCTCTGGGTTAATTGTTCTTTTGCTCACCATGCCACCCCAGTATAGACCCAGCCATATGCAAATCAGTTTTGACCCTGCTTCTCATGGGAACAGTCCAGCCCGAACTGCTAAGCCAGATTCTCCCCGGACCGGAAACAAGCATCCTGGGACCAGTTTCGGGATATCACCTCTCATCAGCCAGGCTAGCTTGAATCCAGTGGCAAAGTGAGACCGGGACCCACGCCTGGGCAATTTGGCGCACTTAGGGAGAGAAAACAAAAGTCACACAAATGATAGACGGAATGTTGAACAAATCAAAGATTCTGGGTTATACCCATTGTTCTTTTTCTCACCATGCCACCCCAGTTTAGACCCAGCCACGTGGGTCCCAGGATCTTCATGCCACTGGATTAAAGCTAGCCAGGCTGATGAGGGGTGCTACCCCAAAACAGGTCCTAGGATGCTTGTTTGTGGTCCAGGGAGGACCTGGCCTGGCAGTTCGGACTGGACTGTTCCTCTAGGGAGCAGGTTTAGGACTGATTTGCATATGGCTGGGTTTAAACTGGAATGGCGTGGAGGGCAAAAAATTATGGATTTAGATCCAGATCTCTGTACTGGGGTGAATGTTTGACATTGTTCAGCATTCTGTCCATCAATTGTTCTTTTTGCATTTGTCACCCCGAGTGGGACGGGTATGCTCAGACGTGGGTCCATACTCTCCATACCACCGGAGTCAAGTTAGCCTGGCTGATGAGGGGTGATACCCCGAAACCGAACCTAAGATGCTTGTTTCCGGTCCAGGCAGGACCTGGCCTGGAAGTTCAGGCTGGACTGTTCCCATGGTGAGCAGGGTCAAGACTGATTTGCATATGGCTGGGTTTATACTGGAATGGCATGGGGAGCAAAACAAACAATGGATTCAGGCCCAGATTATGTACTGGGGTGAATGTTTGACATTGTTCAGCATTCTGTCCATCAATTTTCTTTTTTGCATTTGTCGCCCCGAGTGGGACGGGTATGCCCAGACGTGGTCCCGTGCCGTCCATGCCACTGGAGTCAAGCTAGCCTGGCTGATGAGGGGTGATACCCCGAAACCGGTCCTAGGATGCTTGTCTCCAGTCCAGGGAGGACCTGGCCTGTCAGTTCTATCCATCAATTGATCTTTATGCAACTTTCTAAATGTGGCATTTTCAAAATTGTACTTTAAAATCGACTTTACCACGAGAGCTGATTTTTCATTACAATTCCAAACATGAACTAGCTAGAAAGTATGATTTTTTTAACACATTTTGGTCCCCCTAATGTTTCGTTGAATGCGTATCCAAAGAATGCTCATGTCTTGCATCATGGCTCGGTGCTTTTGTTTCACTTTTTGTGCATGGGGTTTGAGCGTGGGTGGAGGGCAGGACCCATTGGGCCTCGGTTTGTTTTGGGATCGAGGGTCAAAGAGGACCTTAGGCTGAGCCGGCATCTGGCTCCAGCCTACAGTGGCTCACCCACCATCTGGATTTGTAGGTCTATATGTGAGATGATTGAGGTGTGGAATACTCCATTAGGCTGTGATTTTTTGTTTTGCAGTCTTTTTTTGGGCCAAGATCCCTCTGGTCCTCGAGCCTACCTGGAGTGGTTTAGCTCGTTCTCTTAGCTGTCTTTTTCGGTCAAGGTAGGAGACTTTGTTTGCGCTCCTACACTTTCTAGGTTCACCAACCGCATTTTTTTGCCTCCTTCAACATAGCCAATTATAGAAAAAGACACTTAAATTAGATCTGTCGAGATCCACCATACTCTCTAGATTGGATTATGATGAGTTCCTGTATATCAGACGACATCTGTATGCCCCCACTCCTTTGCAGCAGCAAAAAATGTAAGCTGTAGCAGCATTTTGTAAAATGCTTCCATTACACAGTGCACTCATGTGGGTCATAGTCAGTCAGGTTGCAGGTTAATGATCCACCCTTGACTTAGATGTTTGCTATAGGAAAAGGGGTACTGTGCCTTAGAAAGCTCTTCTCTCCACACATCAAGAAGCTTACAATGATCAAATAGTGCAAGACAGACGTGGCCGAGAGCAACAGGACTCATTGGGCTGATATGTCATGTTGGTTGGCAGGCCAGATGGATAGATGATACAGGTTTACTTTAACATTTACTCCCCTAATAAGGACGATAGGTCCCTTTCATCAAGGATGGTGAAACCATGTGCTTATTGGATATGAGACTTTAATAGCACCATACATGATGCAATGGAAACCACACAAAGATGCAGGGGGGAAAGAAAACACAAAAATTAAATCCAAATCATCATGGAAAGCAATTTATGATTAGGAACCCCAGCTTTAGGGGACTTTTTAAAACAACTTTTGCATCTGTGGGGGGCGCTAGTGGGCACACGGCAAGATGGCTGCGCCGTAGTGCAGCTCCGCCAGCCGACAGCTTCATCCTGCATTTATCCTGATCCCTAGCTACCATCCAAACATAAAAAGCGGTGACAATTTACTGCAGCCTGCTGGACATCGAGCTGGTTAGTTTTGAAGCAGCCGCTGGCCCCAGAAGGGTGCGAAAGCTGGGTGACAGTGATCCGACGCGGGAAGCAGCGTGGTGTCCGCAGGAATGGAGGCTGCGAGAGATCGGGCGCTTGGAGCGCCCCAGTGACTATCGGTGTGCCTGCGGTTCCTGGCACTGGCTGACAGTGCAGGCGCTCACGGCGTCATCATGCGTTTGGGCGAATTAATCCCCCAGTGCGGACCGAAGGAGGCGACCAGTGCGGCGGCCTGGTGAGGGCGCGGCGACCCCGGCGGCCATTCCATGTGTGAGCTGCTGGAGATCCCTGCTGCGCTGAGGTACCTTGACTGGGGGCTGAGGGCGCATTGACCCGGGACATTGGAGATGCTGAGCAGCGATTGCCGGTGCTGGGACGCTGTGGGACGCCGGGGTGAGCGAGCGCCTGGGCCTGGTGGGAGGCCTGTACTAGCTGCTGCACCGCTGTTCGAGGCTGCCGCTCTGCCTGCCCCCGGACTACCGCTCCTTCATAATCCTGGCGTGAACGCATCAACAGGGTGGGCTTCGGGCGGGGCGGACAGCAGGGGGCCACGATTTTACTAAGGGGCGCCTGAGAGGGCTGCATTGGATCTCCCGCGAAACGGCTGTGGGACGCTGGAGATCGGTCGGTGCGCGCAGCTTCCACCTTAACGGCGCTCCCCTCCTGGACACTTGCTGGCCTGGTGCTGGGGGTACGTGGCAGATCGCTACCCCGGGGGCCTCCTTCCGCCCCTTTACGCTACCCCCCCCTTGAGGCGAAGTTAAACGAGGCGCTCTGGTGACCGGGAGTGGTGAAGCCAACGATAACTGATCTGCTGTGGGCTTCGTTCGGCGCATCGGTCTCCTGTGGTCACTGCCCCCCCCCGGAGCCTCTGCGGTGGTGTCCCTAGATCCGCAAAAGTAGCTGGACTGGATTGATGGGGCCCTAGTGTAACGATGAGAGCAATCCGTGACACAGCTGATTGTGCCTCTGGAGCTGGCTGGGGCTGAGCTCGCCTCGCCGTCCTAACATCAGGTGGCAGACACCATTTTGGCACTCGTCAACAGGAACCAGGGATGTACAACGCACGCCCCTCCCAGACGTGTGCAGCCTCGAACCTCAGACCTTTCCCCCGCGGTGAGCGGGGTGGGACGGGGACATGAAGTGATTGCGAGGTGCGCCGACTGGGCTTCGGGGTAGGTCACGACGGTGCTTACATCGCCGGTGCTGCCACAAATCCGCCGCCATGGGCAAACCAGAGAAAAATCAACCGCACCTTACATTTGACCTATGCAAATCTGGAAAGCCACAACAGAGGGCCACGTCGGACTCCGAATTGGACACTACCGCAGAAAATCCGTCCGCCCTGATAAAGACACTGTCTGCCATCCAAGCCAGTCTGCAGTCAATAGATGGGAAAATTGAGGCCCTCAATGGCCGTATGGACCACCTGTCAGCCAAACTTGATAGACACGCTACCAGGATTGGTGAGGCCGAGCAGCGTATTTCTGATGCTGAGGACGGTCTGCAGCAGGTCACTACTAGAGCCTCGGATATGGAGAAGATCCTGGCTGTCATCCAGGCCAAAAATGAAGACCTCGAGGCCAGATCCCGGCGCAATAATTTGCGTATCATGGGGCTGCCGGAGTCCACAAATGTGGGAAGGCTGGAGACATATGTGGAGAACATGCTCCGAGACATTTGTGGTGCGGAAAACCTCTCAACTGCTTATTGTAGAGAGAGCCCATCGCTCACTGGCAGTTCACCCGCCCCCGGGAGCTCCACCGAGACCAATTATTGCGCATCTCTTAAACTATAGGGACCGCAACTCTGTGCTCCGCATCTCCCGACAGAAAGGCCCCATCACGTATCAGGGTAACACGGTGGCATTTTACCCTGACTTCACTGCGGCGGTCCAGGCGGCCAGGAAGGAATTTCAGCAAGTAAAGAAGCTCCTGATCGCAGAGAATGTACAATATGCCATGCTGTACCCGGCCCGACTGCATATCAGCACCGACGACAAGGCCCGGATCTTCACCACCCCAAAGCAGGCCATGGATTTCGCCAGATCCCTTCGGCGCAGGAAACAGACTGCTCCCGGTGCATCGGACGACGATGGATAGGGGGTACTGTTCTACGCTTGCTGTTAAGTTTCACCGGTTATCATGCTGTACCTCCGTTGACGTGGTTGCACCTCCCATTTGTATGCTGAACACTGAACTATGGTGCCTTTGCCACGATGCCCTGTCATAACTGTATCCTTTTGTTTTTAGAGCTTACAAGTTTGCCAGCGAGATATATTGTCAGAACTAGACCTCATGAAGCGCTGCCTAAGGTCTGAGGTTAAACTGTTGTCATAATTTGCGGCAAGTGCCCGCTGGTCTCTGCCTCAGTCACTGCAGGCTAAGTTTTCAGTTGCAATGTGATTTGCGTTAACTAACTGTCATTCCCACTAGTAACTGCTGTTCGTTCCAGTATTGTTGGGGGTGCTCCCCCTGCAGCGAAGGCATGCGTTACTGACGCTCATATTTGGATACCTGCATCCCTCTTGAATGTGGGTTCCTCCCCGCGACAATGCGAGGGATATACTGTCATAGTTGTGGTCAAGGGTTATAATGCATAACGATTGTTGCTGAGGATGGGCTAGGGAGTATAATCATACTAGTCGGCCACCTCCCTTGACAGCTAGGGAGCAGGATGTGCCACAGCGCTCCCCCAATGGGTGTACCCCATATTACATTCAGCACATGTTTACCTTTGTTGGGGTATGTTTTTATTCCAGGGATGGCTTTGGCGAGTTGGGTATGCTAAAGTGGGTGGGGGTGGGGGGTTTGAATTCTGCAATGTGGGGTTTGTTAATTGTGATTGTTCCAATGCTCTGGCTACGGTATATGTATTCAGGATGGACATCATGAAGTTGGGTACTCATTATGCTTATGCTTAACACTTTCAATGATGCTAAAGGACGATAGGTAGACATGTTTAACGTGGAATGTCCGTGGGCTAAATTCTCCCAAGAAAATTCGGCAGGTTTTCGCCTATCTAGATAGGCATGCGGTTCAGATAGCTCTACTCCAGAAGAGACACCTGACCAAGTTGACTGAGGCCAAGATTGCACTCAAGTGGGCTGGGTATAAACTTGCCTCATCTTACTCGTCCTATGCTAGAGGGGTTCTTATCCTGTTAAAGAGGGGCCTGTTATTTACACCAATAAAAACATGTATAGATGAAGAGGGAAGATACGCTATGGTGCATGGCAAGCTAGGGGCCTCGGTACTGACTATCGTTAATATCTACGGTCCCATTCCAGACGAACCCGAGGTGTTTGCTCGAATTTTCAGTGTTTTGCGAGATTGGCCTGAAGCTGGGATTCTATGGGGAGGGGATTTCAATATGCACCTGGATCCAAGCAGGGATAAATCTAGCCAACAGGGCAGACGTAATCCAAAAGCCACCCAATGCATCAGAGACGGCATGATGGAGTTTGGGCTGCTGGATGTCTGGCGTCTCCGTAATCTGGCTGTGTTGGAGGGTACACACGCCTCTACGGCACATGGCAGATGGTCTCGACTAGACTACTGGCTCCTCAGTGAGGGAGCGAATGCCTGGGTCACTGAGATAGGCCCTCTCCCTCGCACACTGTCGGATCACAATCCGGTCAAGCTCGTTCTCACTATTCCCACCAATGCCCATCGCCCATTCACATGGAGATTCCGCTCAGAGGCCCTCTTAGATCCTACCTATTCAGACACTATTAGAAAAGCAATTGGGCAATACTTTGACTTAAATGTAGGGACTGTAGAAAGTGCGGCAACCCTTTGGGAGGCCTTCAAGGTCACAATTAGGGGAGTCTGCATCAGCACCACTGCAGGTATTTTAAAAGATATCAGGGGACAACTCACGAGGATAGAGAGGGCACTATCAGAGCTAGAAAGAGAATATGAAGCCAGACCATCTGCAAATATTCTGTCTCGCATACATGAGTTGATTCTAGAATATGATGAAATGGCAACAGCTGAAATACGCTACCTATCTAGGAGAAACACAGTCCGAGCCTATGGTGAAGGCGGTCGGCCAGGCCGCAACTTAGCGACCAAGCTCAAATTCTGCGCAGAACACCAACACATCACCAGTATCATAGATGCACAGGTTGGGGAACATTACACACCTCAGGACATAGTGGATCAATTCCGGGACTGTTACACTAACATGTACAAATCGCGGGGAAGTGCTGACTCTCTGGCTCTGGATGAATAGCTCTCTGACGTTGCATGTGCATGGTTGTCGGATGGACATCGTGAATACTTAAGTCAACCAATCGAAGCAGCTGATATTCAGGCGGCAATACGCGATTTGCCAAACAAAAAAGCTCCGGGCCGGATGGCCTCACGGCAGAATTTTATAAGGAATATGCAGAGCTCCTGACTCCCTATTTGCTAGAGGTTATATGGAGAGGCACACGAAATGGGGCGACTCCCACCGTCACTTAAACAAGCTTTGATCATTACTTTGCTAAAAAAAGATAAATCGCCCTCTTCGTGTGAGTCATACCGCCCCTTATCCCTGATCAACCTGGACGCAAAAATATTGGCTAAAATTCTTGCGTCCAGACTCCAGCCATTAATGCCTAATCTGGTCCTCCCGGACCAATCTGGTTTCATACCGGAAAGATCCACGTCCCATAACCTGCGAACCATATTTGCGAGGTTGCATGTTCTAGACCCGGATCTCCCCGCTGCAGCTGTGATGTTGGATGCAGCGAAAGCATTCGACTCCATAGAGTGGAGTTACATGTTTCAAATCCTGCAACGCTTGGGTTTTCCTGCGATTTTTACTGGCTGGGTGCGTTTATTATACGCTGTCCCTTCAGCGCGGGGGTGAGTGGGTGGTCTAACCTCAGAGCCATTCCAGATTGAGAGAGATACCCGGCAGGGTTGCCCTCTATCACCGTTGCTGTTTTCTATTATGCTGGAACCCTTGGCTTGCATAATACGCCAGCGCCACAGGGAGTATGCCCTTAACTTCATGCACCGTCCAGTTGGTATATCTCTCTATGCCGACGATATGGTGCTTTTTATTAGAGAGCCTCAGAGATATCTGACACCCGTGCTGCGTGAATACATCAGATTCAGCCTGTTCTCGGGTTTGACCATCAATTGGGATAAATCTACGATTATACCTTTGACAACGACAACTAGCCCCCCTAGCCTAGACTATCCGTTGGCGTGGTCCACTGACCCCGTTAAGTATTTGGGAATTTGGGTGCATCGGGACCCCGAGCTTGTTGTCAAAGAAAATTATGGTAGGGCATGTGTGGCCCTAGAGCGCCAGGTAGACAGGTGGGAGGTGATGCCATTATCATTAGCGGATCGCATCGCTATCATAAAAATGATAGTTTTGCCACGTTTTTTATATCTGTTCTGCAACATCACTATAAAACTGACCAACCATTTTTTCAACACAGTACGGTCTTCCCTGCTTCGCTTAATCTGGGGAGGTAAGCAGGCTAGGGTGGGCTGGAACACACTCACGCTAGATTACGCCAAAGGAGGCTTTTGCGTTCCAGATCTATACATATACTATCTCTGCGCCCAAGCGCAATACGCATGTTATTGGTATAACCCCTACGGCTTCACTCCTCACGTAGCCGTGGAGGATGGCGATGCGCACCCAATCCCACTGCGTGGCACACTCACACACTCGAAGAGGGGCACACCCACACACGAAATTAACGCCGTAGACACTACTATCGCCGTATGGTACTCGATTGGCCATCTTGCAGCGAAGCTCCCACTTTATGCTCCGGCGCTGCCCCTAGCACACCATGCGGCGCTCTCGGTGACACAGGAGGCAGGCCCGATGCGCTCACTGAGAGAGGCTGGCATTGACCGAATGCAGGACATCTACCCCAACGGAAGTTTTATCACACCGGAGGGACTTCAATATATTACCAACCCAACGCCGTTTTTTCAGTTCACTCTGCATAGATTGAAGCGTGCGCTACAAACACATTACAATACATTTCCCGCTGAGCCCTCCTCCCTGCAGTCTCTGCAATTGCTACTGATCGCGCCCTCACGGCGCAAGCTAATCACCAAACTATACAGGGCGGTGCGGGATGAGAAGATCACCGCTGGCGACAGTAGTCTTGCACGCTGGAATGATAAGCTCACCCCCCCGCTGACACAATTGGAATGGGAGCACATCTGCAAACTCACCAGTACTCTCACTCCAAACGGTAATCTGCGAATTATCCATTTCAAATATATTCTTCAAGTCTACCACGCACCAATCAAACTGCACAGTTTTGGTCTTCGAGATTCAAGCAAATGCAAGCGCTGCGGCCAGTTAGATGCAGACTTCTGGCACTTAGCCTGGGAATGTAAGCAGGTGTTTACATACTGGGAAGATGTTATACGACGCATACAAGCTATGTCTGGGGTCCCAATGCAATGTTTGCCACAAATTTGTTTGCTATGCCATACGCCTCAACTGAAAGGGACTATGGGCAGATTTATCAGAATAGCATTACTGATGGCAAAACGTCGGGTGGCACTGACGTGGGATAGCACTCATGCCCCCGTCCAGACCACTGGGTAAAGGATCTGGTGTATTGCAAAGAAAACCTCAAACTATATGCAGAAGAGCTTCTGTCGTCTTCTAAGCCCAAGGACATCTGGGAACCTTTGCGTCAATACCTCCACTCGCAAGCCCAGGAAAGTTCAATATCTGATGCGGTGTGATATGCATGTATTTATATATGTTTTTACCTGATGATGTCACTGTATAATACAAGTAGTCCACGACAAGATATGTTCAGAGGTTGGCCAATCACATGTTGGTTGTTGTAGATTATTGTTTGTACTGCCTTGCTAGGCAGTGATGCCATAATTGTTCACCTGGAAATCTAATAAAGAGATTTAAAAAAACAAAACTTTTGCATCTGTATTTATCCACAATTCTTTTTTGTTCATTTTATCTGTATTCATCCATATTTATTTTGTGTTTTGTGAAAAAGTGAAACTGCAACCAGTATATAGATCCATTGATATGGGCGAAAGGGCGCACTCACACTTGGATGCCTGATTTTAGTGCAGTAAAAAGATACACAGGATGCATCACTTGTAGCATAAACCCATGACCATCTGCAGCTATTTAAGGCTTCATCAGAACATTTAGTCTTTTTTAACTCCCCTTTCTGCTAGTCAGCACATCCATAAGCCTCGAAGTCATGATTGGCAGCATTGACTAATACCAAAAAAAGACTTATTTTCTAATTTTTCAACGTTAAAAAAAAATTATTTAGACTGAAATGGGTGGTTTTCTGTCTGTATTTATCTCTAAAAATCAGTAAAAACTGAAATTGGGAACCTTACTTTTGAACTACGCATGAAACGCAGAAAGTTCTTTTTTTGCACCAAAATAATCCTGACTGTAACACAAGGGTGCCTGTGCTAGCAAAAGGCTGTACTCAGTGCGCCAATGCAGGGACAGAGCAGGAATGCATCATATTTTAGTGGATATGGTGCATTCCTGTGCTCTCCTTGTCATGCAATGCAGCACAGCAAGTTGTCATGCTGCGTTGCGATGCGTGACTTGTTAGTAAATCTACCTCTAGGTTTTTAGTGGATTTTAGAATTGAGGACCGATGAAGTCGAAATATGCTAAAGGATTTATCCTCGCCACATTGGTGTACATGCCCTGAATTTCCCACCGGGAAGCAGCATTGAGGACATTCTGCCAGGTAAACCAGCAGAAACCCCCTGAAGAACCAAAGAAACAAAACATCAACATGGTCGTAGCTCTACATCAATGGTGATCACCACCCCTGCCTGTGACGGGGGCACCCAAAATTAGGAGTAATCAGATTGAGATCATAATTCCACCCAAATTTTAAAATGTCCCTACAGATTTGAAGGGCTATACATCTTGTTGGTCTTCATTCACCAGTATTAAGGTGGGTATTGTCATGCAAAGAATTCACGATATTATATGAACTTGTTGTTATGAAGTATGCTGGAATTGGTCAGAAATATTTATAGAAAGAATTGATGAGATAACATTTTACTTTAAAGCTGAAATCTTTACAAGGTGTTAACGGTACCAGAACATCACTTTTTCCGACGTTCTGGTGGCGTTAAGTCGTTCACCTTATTACAAGGCGGCGTTAAGCCATTTAACGTGGGTTAACGTTACCCTGTAAATAAGGCCCCTATTCACGCAGCACTTAGTGTGAAAGGGGCATGCAATGGGTGTTGCAGTGGGCATTCCGCCGCAACATCCATTGCTTTGTTACGCTGCCCCATATTTACATATTTTGGGGCAGAGCTGAAAATATTGCTAGGGATTACCTGGTCTTAATTAGGCGATACGAGGAGAAATGATTCATTTCTCCTCCTATTTTGCTCTTTCCATGTGTGCTGCATTCTGCAGCACACATAGAAACAGAAAATCACCTGTAAAGATTGTTTATGTGCAGTAAGGTGTCCCTTCCAGCACATGAACAATCGCCCTGCAGCGCAGGCAGCCTTGCAACATAGCGCAAGGGTACCTGCTCTGGTGCTAGGCAGCTTTTTTAGCGCCAGTTCTAGAGAAACGTAGGGCTACGCCACATTCTTGTAAATACGGTGCATCCCTGCGTTTTGAAACTGACGGAGCACGGCGTTACCAATTTTGGTGTAACACCGTGCTCAGCCAGTTTCTATTAAATATGCCCCTGTGTGTAACTGAGTGCTTGCAATGATGAGCTGTTTTAGAACAGCGTCTTTAATTCAACTTGGCCAGTTGTTAGTGCTGTGTCACACAAGGTCAAAGGGACATCAGGAGGGCAAGCAGCAGTCCATGCTTCAGGTGTCTACTCCCTCTGATGCTCACACTGCCACTCACACAGTGGACTTTGCCCCACAAATGTAGTTTCCACAACGCGAATGGCTACTGAGTGTCTCTTTCACTGCCTTACAGCACAGTAGTTGGGAACCATGGTGAACCACAAGGAGTTGCCCCTTTAAAGCTCCTTTCCATTGTAACTTGCAAGGCATCGCGATGTCGACACTGCTAATTTGCCAGTCACTTTTGTACTTTTCTAAATGTTTTTCTCAAAAGCAAAGTCTTACAATTAGCACAGGGACACCTTGAGGATTTGGGGGCCCTGGGCCAAACGTATTTTGGGGGTCCTCTGTTTGGAACAGCTTTGAATTCATGATCTAGTTTAAGCTCTTTCTGCCCTCTGTGACCAGGTCACTGACAGTGCACAGGTACACTCGTCCAAATTCTTAATGTTTACATCTAAAATTCAGATATAGTGACGTGTGTTTCCAATATTTTAACACAGCAGAAGCTCATTAATGTTACTGCAAATAATCTCAGTGACATCCACCCATTTCTCATATGTGAGGTCCTGTTTTGATCTTAACATTTTTTTTATGGATATTGTATGAAACATAAACACATTTTTCTGTAAAATATTTGTAATAGATTCTCACAGATCACCCACATTAAACATAAATTAAAGGAAAATGGATCTAAAACAATCTGTTTAAGAATTACTTAAGGGCATCAGGGCAAGGCACTCTGCAGAACAAAGCAGGCTCTATCAGAGAGCCTCCTGAAAGGATAAGTCTCTGGGCCAGAGCCCAGTTTGCCCATTGCTTAAAACGTCTCTGCCGCAGCACAGATGTCACGACTACAAAAGCCTTAGTGCAGCCGTTCTTCAACCCTGTAACTGTCAGTCTGAACACAGATGCATCTAATGCATACTAGTCCGCTGAGCTATCTTGCTAGAGTTCAACTGACGATATTGACCTTGGTCAGCTTAGTCACTTGCCTAATGAAGAACAATCCTCTTCTTGTTCTGATGATAGTCAAAAAGATGAGGAGAAAGCCCGACGAGCCGGGCCCATTAGTTCTAGACCTGTTCTAGAGAAACATTCCGATGGTTCTTTTTCGCAGCATAAAGGGGAGAAAAGTCATTAATCAAAATTCAATTAGCCAATAATTCTCTTTGATACATAATAACCCACTGATAACTGCATAAGATTAGTTCGTTAATTACAACGCCAAAAATAACTGGACATAGACACCTCACCAAGAGGGTATAGAAATACAAAGGAATTAGCATGAAGCCATATCTACACATCCAATTAAGGCAGTGCAGCATGAGTAAACCTATTAATTCAAGAAGTAAAATACGGAAGATCAGAAAGCATGAGCCCAAGTTTTCTGCATCGAGGGTTGGTGAGTGAAAAGCATTAATTCTATCCCTACTCTAGCGCTAACATGACATTCCTACTTAAGCATCTTCAATAGAAAGGAGAAAGGTGCCAGTACAGGGAGTCTTCCTAAGAAGTCTCTCCACCATTAATGGGTTAAGTAGCATAAGTCCACTATCGTAGGGAAAGAGCTTGTTTAAGTTGCTCTCTCTCTGAAGGCAAGAAAGAAGTGGGGCTCTTTCCCTAGTTTCAACAAACAATTATCCACAGGTAGGATTCCAATAGTGCACCTCGCACACGTCATCCACTCGAGTACAGTCCTGAATGTACTTTTCCACGGTGTTATCCATATGCAACCTTCGCAACAATTTGTCCTTGGCTCCCAGGCCTTCTCCCCTGTGAATCCTAATGCTCCTTCTTTATCGACCCAAGTCACACGATTGTAACCTCTTCTCTCCTTGCCTAGCTGCTAAAACAGACATTATTCTGTATAAAAAGAACGCTTCTTCACCTGCAATGCAAAACGTGAGAAAGAACAGCTTCTACAGTACACATGAAATTCAACCATTAATTGTAAAGCAAGGTTTTCAGGGACTTGCATTTCAGGCCTACAATTTCAGCTAACATAAGAATGCATCATGTAAGCTTTATGAATTCACAATCAATACATTTTCAACTAATGCATTTACCTACGTATGAAATGTCACCACTAATAAACACTTTTAGTACATGAGTATTGTCAGTTTTCACAACATAAGGTCTTCATGTTAATGTTTTCTGCTAGTTACATCCATTTCCTACGTTAATTCTCCATTTTACTTGTCAATAACCTAAAATACGTCACGTATTTATACATTTCACAATTCTAACACTTCACGTTTACACAGTTGCAAGATTATATGCGGATGCGTTCTACACGTGATTATGATGCACCCCTACAAATGAAATGAGATTTCTGCTCCATCAAAACCTAGACGTACACCCACAAAGGGCACTTATTGGAGTTCACAAATCTCTCAAGAGAGCAACTTTGGTAATATCCCTGGAATACACCTGTCACCCCTAACCATGTGCATGCTTATTGTGCTCAAAGCAGGAGTGGGGTGGGAGTTATTCACATCAAGTATATCTTTGCCATCTTCATGTAGAAAAAATAGTTCCATGTGAAGAAGCCCTTTCCACCACTCTCAGTGCAAAAACAGTGTTGTTCAGGGCTGTTGTCTTATAATTAGGTCCTCATTTCAAGTGTGGAAAGACTTTCAATGTTGCAGTGTTGCAATACCACGGTGTATGGTAATTTCCGTGTGTGGTATTACACACTCTTACTAGTTTCCCCTTGTAGTCAGTGTTTCTGCACCAGTGTCTGCATGTCATTTACACATTCCAGGGACATATTCCACCAGATAAAAATATCTTCAGAAAATCACAAGAATGCAGTAATACCAATTACAAAATTACCCTCCAGCTTGGAATCTCACTGGTATCTCCTGTTACAATTGAATCAGGGTGTCTGAGGAACTTAGAATGACGGTATTAGTGCAACACCTAACCAACACAAAGTAAGTATGAGGTTAGAAGTGCAATGCACATGTTAAACGCTAGCAAAGAGGCATCCATTTTTACTGCCACCAGTTTATACCTGGGTTTGAGGAAAATCCAACCATCTGCTGAATTTTCTGCAGTCTGAGCGGAGATAAATTTGCAAATTCTCATTTTGTGCTTAAAGATCAGTTATGTGCGCGTGCGGATCCCACTTTTTGCACACACACGTTTGATTTATCTGCGGAAAACACTTTTTCAATGATGCCCTTTTTCACAAGTAAAAAGACAATCCAATAATGGAGATTATTTGAAAACGAGTCTCCCCCACTGTACCTTCATGGTCCTGATGGATGAGGCGCTCCCTAAAGTGGTGGTGATGTTTAAATTCAAACACTATTCAATATTATGGATTTTAACTCGTCCTCTGACGAATGGAGTCAATGAGCGTCAGGAGCCCGGGGGCATTGCATTTTCAGTGGTGCAGGGACTATACAGACGGGCAAAGGCAACACAAATGGGCAATTTCATCTTCGACGAGGACAGAGCGTTTACCTGCCCCCTTGGCACTTGACCCCAGTGTAAATGACTTTACTTAATATCCCACTGCGTCTGTCCTGAATAATGGCAGGCACTTACGACGCCATCTTGAAATGTGCACGTCATTCGCCTACAATAGGAAGAAATGTTTTGAGTTGGAAATATGCGCTCGGCTGAATTGCAGCGGTTTTCAAGCACAAACACTGGCAAATTTGGTTGTTGAATATTCATCAAAATCAATTCTATGTATCTTGATAATGTCTATAGAGGAAATATAAAATACTGTGTTACACAGTTTTAATCTTTAAACATTTACATCTACCACTCAGTGTTTACTGCTTTTATGTTTCATTTTTCAGTTTGTTATTCCAGATAGGACATTTCCTCGCCCCAATTTAAAAACATAACTTAACAAAACCTATTTATACCTTTTAGGTAATTGGTCACAAACATAAAACGGTAAACATTACATTAAAAATATATTCAAACTATTTCAGTAATTCAGAGAAACCCCCAAATTTAAATACAATATTGTTATCTTATTTATACAAAAACACTTAGGGGCTCATTATGATGTTGTGACGTTCGCCACAGCTGAGCCGGCGGTGGCGACCATCACGACATCGTAACGAGTGAAACCCCCCGCCATATTACAATGGCGGGGGCTTTCGCGGCGGACGCAAAGTGCGTCCGCCGCTTTTCTGCCGGTCGGCAATCGTTCCGATTGCCGAACGGGCGGAATTGGCCCGTAATATGGTGGCGGTGCCTAGCAGGCACCGCCATCCACATTAGGATGGTGTGTTGTGAAGGCCTTTCCATGGCGGCTTTGCCGCCATGGAAAGGCTGGCGGGGATGTACTTTGGGGGCCCTATGCGGGCCCCCGGGGGTTGGGGGGGTGGGGGGTGCACTTGGGGGGTACCCATGGTACCCCCCTCCATTTGCATGAACAAGGTGGCAGGCACCGTGCGGTGCCTGCCACGTTCTGCATGCAAATGCACAACATGCCATTTTGGCATTGCGGCAGGTGCTGCTTACAGCAGCACCCGCCGCAATGTCAAATATGCAGGATGCGACCGCCAGGGTGGCGGTCGCATCCTAATTAGCGGTGCAGGACCGCCGCACGTCTGGCGGCCGGTCCCAACACCGCGAGGATGGCGGGCGGACTCAGGTCCGCCCGCCATCCTAATAGGTCTCTTAATTTCGTGCAACTGAACTTTTCCCTCCATGTCACAAAAGCTTCCAACATAGAAATAAGGATTTATTGTTGATTACATTACACCTTTGCCCCTGTTTCTTTTTCATACTACACATTACAGTGCTATAACTGATTATTTCTTATAGATTATATCTCATAATATCATGTCCTTCTATATAGTTTTTTTAACCCATATTAAGTACAGCGAGTTTCCTCTATTACTCTCAAGCTGTCATTACGAGTAGGGGTGGACAAATACATACAGTGATTTTTGTCCTGCCTACTCCCTTAGTGTGGAAGTCACGGCGCTGACTTTCCAGTAACACACTTAAAAGTGGGCGGAGGGTTCAATGCTTCCCTGCAGGTTGACATGTAATTACTTTTTCTTCTGTGTGTGACATACTGCCATATCTGAGTTAAGTGCACTGTAGTGCTTGCAGCTTTTCTTTTCATAAAGCTTTCAATTTATTGTTTGCTAAACATTTCTTTGAATTTCATTATGAAATTTGAAAACAAAATTGATGCAATTGATTAGGTATTAACACATGGTAGTCTGTGCGGAGTAGGGTTATAATACATGGGATTCTGCAATCCCTGCATAAATGTCTGTCTGTCTCTCATTTTTTTATATTCAGCGACTTGAGGACCACATAGTCGTCAGAAGTGACTATTCTAAGTTATTACAGTCCAGTTTTGACTTCAAAGTGCCAGAGCCAGCAGCCAAGGTGAAAGGCAGGCCAAGTCAAATGGTTGCTTTACTTTCTTGTGCTCTATTTTTCTAGCTCACAGTGACTAGCACAAAGAACATATTTCTTTTTTGCACTGCTTAGATAATTATAGAAAACTTAGAATCTTTCTGCATGTTCCTTACACATTCTGGGCAACTGCAGCTTTTTTTTCCCAAACTGACTTGTATCAAACCATTGCTAATATTTTTTGCAACACATCTCTAACAGGATTTTGATGTGTTTAATTTTGCACTAGAAGTTCTATTTTTATTCTAAACATTTGAAAACATACTCTCTCTTTCATACAAAAGAGCTACACACCAAGTTTTTAAGTGGTTTGTGGAAAAGGTGATGGTGTGACCATGTATTATGTGGGATAAAGTACCCCTTGTCATATTTGCCGATATTGCAAGTCACCTCAGAGTTCCATAACCTTATAAAGAAATTCATCCTTCAGCCTCGTTTCTTTATATGGTTATGGAACTCCTCGGTTACTTGCATAATCCCTTATAATGTACGGCAGGGGGTACTTTATCCCTTATATAATATTACAGATAGGGCTATTTCTATACATATAGCACATTAGGGGTTCCCCTATAGTGTCCCTTGGTTAAGGTGATGGTATCTCTCATGAACACATTATAAATGCTGCAAATGTAACACAAAAATCAGAAAGGACCTAAAAATGTACCTTACTAAAGTGTCTAAACGACTTGAAACACCATTGTCAACCATTCATGCAAGACTGCAAGAATTCAAGCCAATGGCAGCAGTTAAAGTCACTATTCCGAGCATTCTGATTGGCTCATCTCAATATTGGATTGAGGATGCTCATCTAATTGGCAGTGAATGCCAGTATATTTTTGTGTGCTCCTATGTATCCGTATTTGGGCACACTATTGGCTACCAGGGTATCAGACATGGCATGAGATGTCCATGGAAAACTTTAGGAAAAGGGATTGGTCCCTTCTGGCATATTGAATCGTAAAAATGTGTCAGCCCAAGTCTGAATTCACTCATACTTGCCTGTAGCCAACATTAAAATAATCGAACACACGTGTTAGTATTACTCAGTAATACTAAATTCATCGGTATGAAACTGTGTAATGCTAGAATCATGTTTAAAAACAAGCATTGGTAAAGCCAAATGGTCTGGGCTCAGCGAGCTGCTGTGATGGTTACATTTGATTTTATTATCTCAAGCATATGACACAAAAATAAAAAGAAGAAAAAAAACCATGATGCTATCTAATAAGTCAGCTATATTCTTGAAATAAAAATTATAAACATTTTTTTAAATAACCACCTACAGGAGTATTCATGCTTCCTACAAGTAGGACTTATAACATGTATATAAATTCTTTTGAATGCACTTCAGATATAATTCTTATAGGTACTTTTAGCTGTAACCTGAATTCATAGGCCAAACACACATTTTTAAATAATACAGGATGGAAAGAAAAAACATTGTCTTTTTAAAGCAAAGTATTGGCCACCAACCCTGGGACTAAAGTGCACTTCTTTTTAGGCGGATTTGTACCTGATTGCAGAAAAACATGACTGCCACTCTCGTGGGCCTACCCAAAGTAAAGTTGGCACCATTAAAGGTCACACTGTACTCAGCTGCCAGACACATAACAAGTCCCAAGAGAATCGACCACATCACCCCAGAGCTAGAACTTCTAAAATGGCTCCTGTATGAAGCTAGAATCCAATTGAAGATTGCATGAATGACACACAAGGCACCCCAACACAATTCTCCTGTCTATTTGGCCAAAAAACTCGAGCTATCCGGGGATAGTCACTCCTTAAGAAGCACTGACTTCCTGCTGTTGAAACCCCAGAAATTAAAAAAAAAGAAAAACTACAACCGCTCCTTCTCAGGCCTTGCCCCAAGAATTTGAAACCCTCTGCCACCGTAAATCAGGACAAACCCTTCAACTACGTTCTTCAAAAAAGAAGCAAAAAAGCTCTTGATGCACAGGGTCTTTTTCTAGGAGCCCTGATTCTTTTTCTGCTTGGCTAGCGTTGGTGGTCTCCCATGGATCTTGGAAATGTTATCCTAAATGATTTATTTTATATATGTAATTTCATGATGATTCCTTCTCTCATTGTTTTTTGTTTTTAGGTCGAGCTTTAGCGGCAGCGCGCATGCGCTGCTAGCTCTGCGAGGCATGCAGTAGTAGAGTATGGGTGACAAGCTGCCCTCACTCTCCGCCCATATTTTTCATTGGCTTCTGTCTTTGACCTTCGTAAATTCTGTCTTCTGATTGATTATGAGGCTTGCTAGTCCCGCCTTATTATGCCATGTTGTCTTTGTACCCTCCCATGGCTATTGGCCCCTTTACTTCGAGTGTTACACTGTACGGTACCTGCTATTTAGAGTACTATTTCCCCACCCCCACCCCTGCCCCCACTCCTGCTGTCCGTGCCTTCTCGCCCCCTTGACCCCCCAGCCCCCCGCACTCCCGTTTGCAATGAAATAAGTCTCGCGTAAATGCGCTGCTAGCTCTGCGAGGCATGCAGTGGTAGAGTATGGGCGACAAGCTGCCCTCACTCTCCGCCCATATTTTTCATTGGCTTCTGTCTTTGACCTTCGTAAATTCTGTCTTCTGATTGATTATGAGGCTTGCTAGTCCCGCCTTATTATGCCATGTTGTCTTTGTACCCTCCCATGGCTATTGGCCCCTTTACTTCGAGTGTTACACTGTACGGTACCTGCTATTTAGAGTACTATTTCCCCACCCCCACCCCTGCCCCCCCACTCCTGCTGTCCGTGCCTTCTCGCCCCCTTGACCCCCCCAGAACCCGCACTCCCGTTTGCAATGCAATATGTCTCGCGTAAATGCGAGTCCTATTGCATTGCAAATGCTTGTTTTACTTTGGCCACGGACAAATGGACCACCGTTTTGCTCCATCACCCAGGTCTTCTTGGGCTGCGGAAAGTAGAAGGGAAGGGGGCAGTGCACTGTACGTGGATTGATACTTCTGCCTTCACCGATCGGTATTGTTTAATTTTATTTCTTCCAATCTGCATGTTTTTTGTAGTCATGGGGAGAGCCGACGCCGAGACTCGAACAGGGCCGGACTGGGAACCAAAACCGGCCCTGGCAAAGTGCTCGGCTGGCCCCCCCCCCAGGGGATTGGGGGTGCGGCAAAGCACTTTGCCAGGGCCGGTTTCGGCCGATTTTGTTACAGGGGCCGATATTGCAGCTATGCTGCAAAAACGGCCCTGTAACAAAAACGGTCCCCCAGGGGCCCAAAACCGGCCCCCACCCTGGCGGCCCACCGGGGAAACGCCCAGTGCCCGCTACGGCCAGTCCGTCCCTGGACTCGAACCCCGTTCCACAGCCTCATGTACAGTATACGGTATTTTGTGTGATATTTACGTTATTAGAGTGTCTCCTAGCATTCTTACCACTCTTGTCTACGTGACACAGATCATTGAACTACGCACATTCGTGAGGCAGCTAAGCGGTATTGCTTACTTTTGTGGAAAAATAAATATACATATATTTGGAATAGGTAGTTATTGGTCCGCTCTGAAGAAGGGTGCACAATTAGTCAGATATATTCAAAGCTGATCATGTTTATTCAGGATGACCTCGAAAAACATGGGTCCAAGTGGGAACAGAGGTTAGGTACGGCACAGAACATATTTTTAGAGTCACTTGAATTGGGGAGGACGGTGCTTCGATCGGCAGGATTACAGGCTCAACACTACAAAACACTGTTTTCACTATATCATACCCCGGCTAGAATTGCTCAATGGGGTGGTCAGGATGGAATCACATGCCCGCGCTGTAGTTGTACGGAAGCCGATTTGACACATATGTTTGCAACATGCCCTATACTAGGTACCTGGCTAGATGAAATTGAAAAATGTATGAATACATCATTGAAAATAAGATTGAATCTAACGGCCCAACATATATTGCTGGGTATTAGCGATAATGACGTTTTAGAGGACCAGCGCCCCTTTCTTTTTATAGCAATGGCAGTGGTAAGAATCTGTATTGCATCAGCCTGGCTGGACCCCCTGGCACCTGGATTCCAACAATGGTTGGGTAGATTATTAGCCACCTACAATTTAGAAAAAGGGGTATATGAAAAAAAGGGCCTAAAAGCCAAAAGAAAAGGGAAAACATATGGGCCCCTCTCAAAAGATGGAAAGAGGGTAACTAAAATGTATAAAAGAAGCATAATATGTTATGTGATTGTATGAAAAATAATTGATTTTTTGGTTGATTTTCTATTGATTTGATCACAAATTGGGTCTTTATTTTTACTTTCCTTTTTTTTTTCTCCTTTTTCTTTACAATAATGATGAAGTTGTTATCCTGTAGTCAGTTCATATGCTTACGTTGCTGTTTAATAATCATTCTCATGAAATCCTCTTGTATTTAAAGTATTGGAGATGATTCAATAAAAAAAAAAATTTAAAAAGGAATAGGTAGTTACTAATGACGCAACAACCGTTACACGAAGACATACTCATTGAATCATTTTTTGCCTCCCAGTTTTTCACTCTAAAAAAGACTCCAATTACATTCACGGACAACACTAAAGCCGAGGATGTTGCTTTAAAGTGTGAGAATGTGCTACGCTGCATTTTAGATTTGATGGTTTCGTGGTTTTCAAAGGGCAGCACATTTTCTCAGTTAGAAGTGACTAAACTGCGTTTGGCGCACGCGGTCTGTGGAACAAAAAAGTGCTCCTGACGGTGCAAGGCTTTGTTTGCACCAGTAATTGGGAAGGAGTCGCTTCGGAGCCTACTCCAGTGACTTGGCTTGTGATGAAGTGATCTCGCTTCTGCTTCTTGCTTTGGTTGGAGGTGAGGCTCCTTAAGCCTGACATATTCAGGTAAGTGTATTATTGTTGTTGTATTTTTCACCCTAAGGGTTTTGTGCGTAGACAATTATTCACTGTACCAAGGATGTGTATCTACCTAGATACCATTATTTAGAGAAGGCAGAATGCAGCATGCCTTCTTCGATATTTTATCAAACTACGCTTGCAGCCCATTTTTGATTATTTATAACTGATTTCCTGTATCCTGTTTATCTCCTAAGTCTCATTGATCTACGAACGTAATTGCCCCTCCTTCACCCCTTACTCTTGTATGCAATAAAAGTCCTTGAAGTAAGTCCTCCAACATAGCTTAAACACATGGCCAAAGCCAATAGCTCTGGCCAAACACTTATAATCAATCAATCAATCAATCACAGAATTTGTAGAGCGCACTACTTACCCGCGAGGGTCTCAAGGCGCTGGGGAGAGGGAAGGGGGGGGGATGCTGCTACTGGTCGAACAGCCAGGTCTTGAGTAGCCTCCTGAAGGTCAGCAGGTCTTGGGTCTTTCGTAGGCTTAGTGGAAGGGTGTTCCAGGTATAAGGTCCCAAAGGCAAGACCTATTGGCTATGCCAATGCTTGTTCTCTTTTCTTGTTATGTATGACTCGATTGGTATATGTACAGCGCTCTGATACCTGGACGGGTCATGTTCGCGCTTTATAAAACTTCAAGAATAAATAAATAAATATTTTTACTTTTTGGACAATGTTAACCTGAAATGATTTACATATAAATCATCATTTACATATGAATCATGAATATTGGTACATGGGAACCTAATAGTGTGTGATAACAAACCAAGGATGCGCGGATGCGGGGAATAAGGAGAGGCATAATAAGTTGTTGACATTCGCACAGGTGCCACCATGTGGATGCTGATGAGAGTGGTTGGCCAAGTAGACTTATGGATCTTCATGCAGGATGCTTGTCTTGCAAGCTGCCTTGAAGAAGGTCAGAGAGATGCATTGACTCAGGTAAAGGTAGAGAGCGTTTCAGTGGACGAATCAAAACTTGTCAGAGACCCCAAATTTAGAATACCTGTAAGGGTTTGTGTGATAAGGAAGTGGTAATTGGCTTGGGAGAGGCAAGTTTGGTTGAAGGGGTAAAGAGAAATGGTTTGGGCTACCTCGGAGATGGTTCAAGCTTTTGTAAGTCAAGCCTATTCATAAGAAAAATAAAACAATACATAGAAGGGAGTATGCTACTGAGAGATGCTACTGAGAGATGAATCCGATCCTGTTTCTAGGGTAAATGACCACTCAGGGACCTGATTATTGCTATGACTGCTACAATCAGTGTTGGATTGAGTGTGCCGCGAGTCACAGGCTACATTGTGGACTGACTGATTAAAGACAATTTACAACCCAGTAAAGGGAGAATGCGTACAGTATGGATGCGTATTTAAAGCCATTCGCCAAGCTCTCAAACCTTCTTAGTAGTTCAAAGACAGAGGCAATTTACAGGTTTCCTTGAAACACTCATGGCTCATCTAAAGCTAGTATGGTTCAAGGTTGAGATTTAACTTTGATGATATAGAAAGAAGGAATCAAGCACAAACATTATTTCAAATATATTTTATTATTTTCATAGTAAAAAACAACTGTTGTATTGATAAGTTACAGAGAATAAATAGCGCAACAGGAATAATTAGTAAACACATATAAGATGCAATGAATAATAAATACATCTCATAAATAGCTATAAAATGCAATAAATAGAATAACACTGTCACATAAGCAAATACATCCAATAAATAGCTATATAATGCAGTAACTAGTTTTAATAAAAGGGACCAGCAGGCCAAAATATGAAATAAATTTGCTAAGAGTGACAGCTCAAATTCATAAAAGATGTAAGCAAACAAATACATCATATAACAAATCTATCAAAAATATGTAGCTTGCAAAAAGGAGTAGTAAATAGGAAAAAAGAATCAAGCAGGTAAATAAATACATCTTTCGGATAGGTAGAAGATTATGCATATAAATGCAAACAAAACAAGTAATCTGGGTGCCAAACATATTACATTAACCATCATATCCTTACAGCTGCCAGACAACAAACACAACTTGCCCTATAGTTGCCCCATGTCATGCTGCTAAATAAAAGACACCATTATGGCTACCACAGCAGCTCCATATCCCCTCCCAACTAATCTAAACCAGCTAGTTCCCTCCCTTAAGTCCTCCAGAGACCCCACAGAACTATTTGGCGTGTCTGAGTTTCTGTCAAGGGTCACCAAGCATTCCAAATGGTGTTCCCATGCTCGTGCCCTCTGATCTTTCCCCGCCCTCTTTTCAATTCTTGAAATAACACAAGACTCTCCAGCACAGCCCACTTAACTAGTTCATTTCTCCCTCTAGCCCACCGCGGGCCATGCACCGACTTCCAGTGCATTGTAACTTCATGCTTAGCCAAAATCAACGCTAAGTCAGTAAATCTTGTCGTAAATATACCTTTTTTAGGGTGAGGATGACCTCCAAGTAGGCAAGTTAGGGGTATACAAGGGATCGCCTGTAAAGTAATTTCCTTTACACAGTTGATTACTGCTTCCCAGAACCCCGCTAAGGACGGGCAGGACCATAGCATGGCGTATAAATCAGCCCCCAATTCAAAATTGATGAATTTGAACATAGCGTTTCGGGAGACAGAGGGTATATGCACCAAAATCTGCTCCCAATTCATATCTGCAATCTGGAGTTCAAGGTCCGCTTCCCATTTTGCTTTCAACTCAGCGAGGGGAGTTAGAATACTAGAGCGTATTGCATGATATAGACACAAAACTGCTTTTATATGGCCCGTCACAGTGCAGAGCAGCTGGCATACAAGATGAGTAACTGGCGCAGTCCCCCCATTTCCCCAATGCCTCCTAATCCTGGCGATTCTTTCCCTATGCAAAAAGAATCGACCACCAGGAACTCCATACACTTCTGCAAATTCTTCAAACTGGAGCAGTACGCCTTCCTGGTATAAATCACCTACACGATTAACCCTATAAGCAGTCCACCCTTCAATGCCCCCCAACGAATCCACACGAGCCACTGTCTTAATCCACCTCAAAAGAAGATCGGACGAATAAGACACCAGGATATGGGTCCACTGAAGACAGCGCCGCCAGCACTGCTGAATTGCCAGGAGCTCCTGAGAGGCAGCTGGCAACCGTCGCTGGGGAACCAAGAGAACCTCCATTAACTCCCATAAGGCAGGCGTGAAACCGCCCACTCCCTCTTCAGGATATATCCTACTATAAATCCATTGGTTAAACCACTGCAGCTAGCCCGCTAAGTGATAGAACTCAAGGTCAGGCGCAGCTAGCCCACCCTCCAACACAGGGCACTGCATTTTAGACTTTAAAGATGAAAGAAAGCACATGTTTTTCTGTAAAAAATGGCTAATTGGATACAAGTAATCCTAGCCAGCCCAAAAAAGACAACAGAAAGGTACATTCAAATTTAGAGAGGACTGTCTACTTTCGGTTGCTGATTGTGTTATTCAATTGTTAAACTTCTATCAATGAAATGAAACCTTTTCCAGGCTCTACTAATATGTGGTAAAACATTACAGAGAACGTAGCGTACTATGTTGCACAATTTGCCTTTTCTTATAGCATAATTTAGACACCCCTCCCACCTAATTTGGTCCAGGCCACATAAGCCCTGCCCCCTGATATACCTCCGTAACAAAATTGTTGTCCAGAGATTTTCATTTTTGATTTTTGTTTTTAGATCATTGGAGAAGTAATTTAGCTTCGGTACACATTGCTGATGCAGGCCGAATTTTTCTGGACGACATTTCTAAAAATGGCGGATGTGTTGCAGTGATGATTTAATATTTCAGGAACCATGAGACCTACATACTTCATTTTGGTGCCAAAACATAGGTTTTGGGGGTCAAGTAGTCTTATAGAGACATAAAAAAACTTTTTTTACGGAGGTATATCAAGGGGCCAGGACTAACATAAATCCAGTGCCATATGTATAAGCTACGTAGAAAAATTTCTACTGCAAAATAGAGATACATGTACTGATCAGTGAAAAGTCGTAGTTCTGCATGACGTGCAATTATTTCATTTATATGCAGAAGTGTCACTCACCTTAAAAGTGTAAGTCTGGTGTTCTGACCTTTGAACCTTTTTAGAGTGTCTTTATTAGAAAGAGCCACTCTTTTGGCATACGAATAATAGTGTCTTACAAGTAGGGTGACCAGGCGTCCCGGATTTGCCGGGTCAGTCCCGGTTTTCACCAGCTGTCCCGGCAGATTTGGCTCATGTCACGGTTTTTGGAGAGGGTCAACTGAAAACAGTGAGAGGCACGTTTTCCGGTGTTCCAAAGCAGGGCTAATTAACAGCAGTTATAAGTAAGCATGTTTATTAACAGGTATGATGCTGGTTTTAAAAATTGCATTTTATTTATTTGGTTAGTGCCCCTTCTGTGTTTCTATGTTGATAAGGGCTGTCATTCTTTGCCACTTCGTTGATGTAAAATTGTAGTCCTTCCTCTATTTTTGAGAAATGTCCCGGTTTTGCGTCACAAGATCTGGTCACCCTACTTACAAGCCACCCATACTATTTTAGGCTGTCCCTGGGGGGGTTCTAGCTGTTTTTGGGATCTGAACTATTGTCTACAAGCTGGGGGTCGGTAGATCAGGAGTCAAGTGGCACAGGTACCTTGGCACAAACCGGTAGCTTTGGCCATCACAGACGGTTGTATGACGTTACAACGCATTCCGTTGCAACGCATGCCTTTACCACGCATGCGTTACAACGCGAATGCCATTGCTACGCATAACCTTTACCACGAAAATGTCTTTACCACGCATACCTTTACAACGATTTTCGTTGGAAAACCATGCTTGGTAATGGCATTTTCATGGTATAGGTTTTCTCCGATCCCTGCCCTAATTTCTTTCACTGCTCCCCTGTGCCCTTCCCCCTCCCGCTCGCTTTCTTTTATTTTACCCCTTCCCTGTTCTCTTTTGCGACCCTCTGCCACCATCCACAAACCCTTCTATTAAATACCCCTCCAAGTATCCCTTAAAATTTACCCCTGCGCTACACCACCCCCTCATTCCTTTTTTTAATTTTTTAACTTTAATCCCCCTTACCTCTCCACATCCTCTCCTCTTCATGCTCTTACGTGGTGCGTTGTTCGTCGTTAAGAGGAAGCGGAAGTGTCTTTCCGTTTCCTCTAACGACGCCGATTGCCTCCACATACCGAAACAGGTGCGTTTTTTTTCTTTTTTGGGGGAGACCCCCCAAGCCCCCTTTTTCTAACACACGCTTTTTTTTTAAAAAATTTGGGGGTGAGACCCCCCCAAGCCCACTTTTTTACGTATACACTTTAACACACATGCCTTTACTACGTATCTCGTAGTAAAGGAATGCGTGGTAAAGGCTATACGTGGTAACCACGCATGCGTTGTAATGCATGCGTGGTTAATGTTATGCGTGGAAACGGCCGCGTTGTAGTGGCTCTTTCCCATCACAGACAAGTTGGCCGTGGAAGGGCTCGATGGCCTCGTTGGTTTGCATCTCATGGTCTGCTGGGGGTGGGGGATGAGAAGCATGGCTCTGACTTTGCAGTGAAGAAGAAATAAGGATTGAGACTGCACTCTTGCCTACAGCAGACGCCTGTCGGATTGATTGAGCACCGGCCTGATGTGGTTTTATGTTTTAATGTTGATGGCAGTATAAATCAGGGTTACTTTCAGTAAGACTGTTTGTAGAAGGGGTTTGTAAAATGTGATGCAGCTCTCTCATTTTAAAGGGCAATAATAAATATTGTAAATCAGGAAGAAGTAGTGGGAAAATGCATTATGCGTCAAACACAAAAACATGCCGACAGACATCTGAGTTGGGCAAAACAGCAAAAGAAATGATTAAACGTTAATCAGGGGTTGAATGTTTGCTCAATACTTTGTGGCACCCTCCCTTCCAGGAAAAATGTCCAAGCACATTTACAGACTTGCAGAGCTTTCCATACTGTATGGGGTGAGCCTGCCTGTCATCTCTGCAATTCAGAATATGACCAAGTACAACAGGAATTGACCTATCTAAACCCTGGAAAAAGTCTACTTCCTTTGACAAGGAGAAAGTTATTTGCCCAGATTTAGAAGAAAAAGGAGGAGGCACCCAAAAAAAAGATGCAGCAAAATAAAGATCGATTTTCATTATTAATTGAAGTAAAGTTCATAGGCAATCTGGAAATAACGGGAATGAATTACATTTTAGGAATAAGGTCATATGTAATTGATGATTCACATGCAGTGCTTAATTTGAACTGGTGGTTTCCGGTGCTCAGCATCGGCACTCAGTCATCAACACCGGTGCTTTTCATGAGCACCAGTTAAGGGCACATTCATTTCTGATAGGCACGGGGAGATTAAGGGGCATATTATCTAGGAAGTGGCGGTGAGAGGTGTTAGCGTCCTTTGCTTAACGCCTCTCATCGCCACTTCGAAAACGCTAGGCTGCACCATATTACCAAGGATATGGTGCAGCCTGGCGTTTCCCCCTGCGATGGCGCTAAGTCTCACGACTTAACGCCAACGCAGGCACCCTTGCACCAGAGTGCAAGGGTGTCTGCGAGCAGGGAGGTTTGTTTATGTACAGAGAGGTGTCCCTTCCTGTACATGAACAAACCTAAAATGCCATTTTGTACCTTACATGTGTGCTGCTTCATGCAGCACACATGTAAGTTACAAAATGGCATTTCTAAAAACAGGTTTGTTTATGTACAGGAAGGGACACCTTCCTGTGCATAAACGAACCTTGGCATTTTGCTTTTTCCATGTGTGCAGCACATATGGAAAAAGCAAAAACGAGAAGAAATGAAGCATTTCTCCTCGTTTTGCCACCTTAAGACCAGGATTCTCCTGGTCTTAATTTCGGCGCTGCCACCTATTATCGCCTCTCTTGATAATAGGTGGCAGCGTCGAAGTGAATGGGTGTTGCGGTGGAACGCCCACCGCCACACCCACTGCACGCCCCTTTCACGCTAATTTTAGAGTGAAAGGGGCCCTATTACCAAGGCAGCGTTAAGCCACTTAACGTGGCTTTTAGCCACGTTATGTGGTTTAACGCTGCCTTGGCAATAGGGCGCTGACCCTATCGCCACCACAACGTCACAAAAAGTGACGTTGTGGTGGCGATAGGGGTTTGATAATATGCCCCGAATTGATTTGCCCACTATCACAGGATGTTGAGCGGACGCCGAGACTCGAACCTGGTTCCCCAGCTCCGAAGTCGGAGTGTTGTTTTTTTAATTGAAGAAGAGCACAACAAGAGTTTTGTATTAATCAAATAGACATTAAAACTACTACTACCTGCCTCCCAAGCCATTCTTATAGCTTTGGGGGACATGGGACAGTCTTAATTGTCACACTTTTCACAGTGTGATGGCTAGCTGTGTATTAAATGTCATTGGCAGCGCTGGCAGTGGCAATGGGTGGTGCAAACTGCGGTGGCCTCCTGACGAGGGCCCTGGCACTTATTATTTTTACAAATTAAGCACTGTTCACATGCTGAGCCAGCATGTGTGTTGCGATTCCCTGATCACGTCCTCCTTTGGACAATAAAGATTTTGTTCAATAGTACATTCTACTGAAGGCAGTTAACGTTTGAAAATTGTGAAACAAACTCATGATAAGGCTTCAAAAAGGGTGGCTCCATGTTCAGCGCTTCAGGCATCCATTCAACACAAGAAACCGCTGCACTTGTTTTTCGGGTAATTCCTAATGTTTTTTTCTAAACCTTTGAGATTGGTGCATCGGAGAAGGGTACATGAGTGCTGGGCCATATTGCGGTTTAACTTCACCTCTCACAAAATGTCTTCAGTCACGTGACTGGAAGGACTTAGAGAAAGCATTGGTCAAATGCTGCTCTGGCAATGAGTCCTAAATCTAGTGATTGCACATTATTCAAATGTCAAAATCAAAACCAGGATAATCATATGTAGAAATGAACATCAGGGTAAGGGCAACCAATAAGATTGATCAGAATCAGCACTACTATTTATATCACTCACCAATGTTCAGAATATTTCAGAAAACTTCACAATTGAAGGGCTAATATTTCTACGCAGGGAAACAACCATTACAACGCAGTCATTACAACGCACTACATTTACAACGCAGCCATTACAACGCAACTGCCTTTACATCGCATGCCATTACAACGCAGCCATTACAACGCATGTCACTACAATGCATGCCATTACAACGCATGTCACTACAACGCATGCCATTACAACGCATTATAAGGTAATTAATGGGGAATAGTAATTTTTAACCCTACACTATCCAACACTTACCCTACTGTTGCACTCACTGGAGTGGGAATAGTAATTTTTACCCCTACACTATCCAACACTTACCCTACTGTTGCACTCACTGGAGTGGAAATAGTAATTTTTACCCCTACACTATCCAACACTTACCCTACTGTTGCACTCACTGGAGTGGGAATAGTCATTTTTACCCCTACACTATCCAACACTTACCCTACTGTTGCCTAAAAGTATTATGCGTTGTAATGGTATGCATTGTAATGGTATGCGTTGTAATGGATTGCGTTGTAAATGTAGTTTCTAAAAATGCGTTGTGATGGCATGTGTTGTAAAATCATGCGTTGTAATGGATGTTGCGATGTAAAAACCGAGTTGTAAAGGCATGCGTTGTAAATGTTTGCGTTGTAACTTGTCCTATTCTTCTACGCATTACTTATAAAATACCAATGATTGATGAGGTTTTGTTGGTTCCAGAACTTACTACCCTTTGTGAAAAAAAAGGAAATGAGTGTGTGATTGTAATGTTAATGGTAAGACTCATGTTTTAAAAACGATCACAGATGAAACATTCTCTGTGGAGCAATTTCATTGTATGCGAAAGGAATTGCTTATAATATTTTGAAAGTATTATTACAAACATATTCGGCAACAAGCAGCAAGCAAATTATTCGGATTTTTCAAAGCGATCAAATGTGACTTTAGAAAGTGGAAAAGTGTAACAGTGGGGTGCCTGATGTGAGCCTCCATAGCACAGAGCCCTGCTTTGGTCTTATGTACCACCTGGGGACTCACCGAGCGTGTATGATTGTCACCCATACAGGACTCAAAAATGTCAACACATAGCAGAAACTTGCAGTTGGGTTACTCGAGGCAGGGATGTATGCTCGCATGGGACATTCCAGCCCTAATGCCTGCTTTAAGCTGTCCAAGTCTACAACGGAGAAAAGTAGGATATGAAGTTCTACGTAAGAAGTATATGTTGGCAAAAAGGGTCTTTCTTGGTTCTAAACCAGGGCTCTCCAAATTCGGTCCTGGAGGGCCGGATCCAGCCCAGATTTTAAGCATTTCCCCATTTAGTTATCTTAAAAATCTGGTATGGATCCGGCCCTCCGGGACCGACTTTGGAGAACCCTGTTATAAACCATGGGTTTCCACTGTAGGTCCAGTTGGTTGCAACTCAAACCATAGGTTTCCACTGAAGGTCCTGCCGGGATCAATTTATGCTAGTTTTCCAGCTACCCATCGATTATGTAATTTATTTTTCTTTAGATTTGTTGCCTGTTAGTGTGTCATGTATGCGTCCGTAAAATGTTCATGCATCTGGACATTATGCACCTTGGCTCTTTGGAAAGTGAGATGTTTTAAGGTATGGGCAACTGCCCAGTATCCCCATTTTCCAAGGAGCCCCCTGGTAAAGTAAGTGGGACAGTCAAAGTTCCTGCCATGATAACATAAATACTAGTTTATTTTCCTAATTTGACAGCTGAGCATGTGTAACAGAAACCAGGGTGATATTTATTAGGGTTTGCACCCGGGCAAAGTTATGCGAAGTGACACGAAGCAGCACAAACTCTTGCAAGAGTATTTTCTAGTGCAAAGGGTGTTTTGTGCCGGAAAGGTGTTTTTCTCTCCGCACAAATAACACTTTGCGCTGACTGATTTGTGCCACTCTGCATCACGGGAATGCTACTTGGCTGTAACTTGGGCAGACTACTGCATGCATCCAGCGGTTTTTAAGCAAAGCGCGATCCACTCCCCCAGATCGGGCTTTGCATCAAAAGGTAATGTTTCCTCCTAGTAGGTGCTAACATGGAGAAATGTTTTAATTTCCTCAAACATTGCACACATTGCATGTCTGTTGCACTGTATAGCACACATACAATCTGTGGAATGTTTATGCATAGGATTTTGCCCTGGAAGGGCATGCTTTCAGTACAAATCCTATGCTAGACAGCGCGCATACTCTGGAAAGGAGAGGTTTTATGTGGCACTAGGCAGCCTGTCTGTACACCATCGCAGGGGTAGTGAGTAGCAGCAGTCCATTTGAATACATGTGTCTGCCTGCTTTCTCTCCGTTCTGCAACGCACAACTGCAATTTTGCGTGCTGCCCTGCGTTGCGCTAAAAATGATAACTCTGCGGTGCAGTCTGCATGCCTGGTCTGCCCAACCTTAACCCTCACACTATCAGGCAGTTGGTCGCAATTAAATTGAAAAATAAACTTTCTGTGCCATTTCTCTCCTTACTTAACCTGACGTCTTGCACATTTTCCCCTTTCTCCTAACAGCTCTGTCTGTCTCTAAGTAATTTCATCCTCTTTCTCTATCTCACCTGGCCCTACCTCACCTTTGTTTACGTCACCTCTCCCTCAATGTACCAAGTATAACTCACACAGTCATACACCTCTCTACCTCGCCCTTATGATCACTCTCTGTGCCTAAATGTCTATCACTCTCGATCCCCTCTCTCTACCTTAGTTCTCTCTACTCCATCCCTCTGACTGTACCTCATAGCTCCTTCTCCATCTGACCTCCTTGTAGTTGTCATTCATCTATGACACGTCTCACACAGCCTTACCTTTAGCTTTACCTGACCTCTCGCCATGTCTCTACTACCTTACCTTCCCCCTTCTCAGTCATTTCTCTACTTCACCAACCTTCTCTATTTCATTTCCCATCCTGCTCAGGGCCGGCTCTAGGGCGGTGCGACCAGTACCACCCCACTGGGTGCTGACTTCAGGGGGCGCAAGTTTATTTTGGTTTTAAAAGCACCTGCTGCAGCGTTCCTTGCCCCCAGCAATTTCCAGGCAACAAAATGTCAAGATAACTCAGGTGATTAATGTTCTTCCTGGAGAGAGATGGAAGTTTTGGCTAGTTGGGGCTTTGACTGATCTTGGAATAGCACAGAGGGTTAATATGCCTGCTGCAAAGAACATGTACCATGCAGATCACAAAGTGCACATAATGTAAATAGGTCAGTGGATTACTGCTTTTTTTAAGAGACATCCTTTTGTTACTTGCAGTTTATAAGTTAAAATACTAATAGAGAACACTGAATTATTAACTATCATCAAAGAACTGCATGTACACTGCAAAGCATAGATTAGAGCATAGATTAATGTTGCAAAAAGGGTTCATTTGGGTAGAAATCGATTCTTATTATTAAAGAGAACCCCCAACCATGGTGTTACATTTTGAATTGTGAGTTTGTACTTCTCCAGACCAAGCACTCTTTAACTCTACTGTCTACCAGTATGGATGACGTCACTCCTACACCTTGTACTCCTCTGGCTTATGTAACATTTCCTATAGACTGATTTACACACATGCGATTGATTATGTGTAATGTGTGTGTGATGCAAAGTGCTCTGACACTTTACACTGGTATGAGTGGCGCTATATAACTAATTAAATACATCTGAAAGAGGGTGGTTATGGAGACTTGAGGGGCACTGTTAAAGGGTGGCGGTGAGGAAATCCGCGGTGGAGGTGGTTACCACCTCCGCCATGGATGGGGGACGCCAACAAACATTGTCCCACCAGGGGCCACCAGCGCTAAAGCCGGCCCTGACTCTGCCTCACGTTTCATTCACTACCTCCTCTATCTCTACACCACTGCAGTCTCTCTCATTGCCTAACCTCTCAGTATTCCTCACTATTAGTTCACAAAGTTGCCTATCCACCCCTCCGTCTCTTTTCTATTGTTCTACCTCAGTTCCCTTTCCTTCACCTCTGTAAATATCTTGCATATTCCTCTACCACTTTTTTTCTCTATGATAAACCTCTCTCTCTCTCTCACTTTCTCAAAGAGAATGTAATTTATAATTCAATATGTGGCATCACAAAGGCCTGTATGAGTTAAAATCATATTAAATTCAAAGTTTTTTCCAAACAGAGGGTCCCAAAACTAATCTTGCCCAAGGTGCCACATTCTTAAAATGTCACAGGAAAGTGTTGGCTGACAGCTCCACCATGACCTCCATTCAATGATTCCTGTTGTTTGGAAAGAAACTGATGCACTATTATTGTCAAGTTAGATTTTCACCAGCAGTTACCTTCCATATTACGTCATATTCTACAACCAGAGCTTTACTGCCAAGCTCAGGCTGGCTATTTACACTTGTGGTGCTGGCCATGGGCATGCAGCAGTGGTGATATTAACATCAGTGCCACATGCATCTCATTCTGCAGCCTACTGCAAACATGCCCAAGGGTGGCAGCCAATCTAGAATGTCCTCCGTGCGTAAATTACTGATTTCCCCCTCTGGCACTTCCGGTTCATCTGCGCCTGCTGCCGTGTATGCTGCACCACCGCAACTGCTACTGACACATGATGCCATGCTATGCCCACCTCTCTTTATTCTGCTGTGTAACCGCCGTCTGTCACATAATGAACCTTCACAAACAGTGAGCTGTATGAAAATTATAATTACGCCCATCAAATATTTGTGAAATTTCCCTCCTGTACCAAGCTTTATCTTCTGGCGGCATGCCCTGAAAAAAGGTTGTGCCGGAGAGTTTTTTTCAGCAAAAACTCAATTCTTCAACAAAAGGGAAGCTTTGCATGATTTTTATACCACAAACTCTACTTTTTGACGCATTTTTTTCACCCAATATTTTTTAGTTTTTGCCTTCTTCGTTAATTTGATGAAGCTAGTGATAACGCTGATTCTTATCTTATCACTTCTAAGAATCCTCAGGTCGCCAGGATCTTTTTACCTGCTGAATAGTGTGAAGGGAAGAAAATTCTTCTCGGTTATGCGACAATTTAGAATCCAGTTTACCTTAAAAGACCACTGACTCCGAATTCAATTTTGTGGGTTTATTACAGCCAAGAATAACTGCACGTGCAAGCACCTCAACACGAGGTTAAAGAAATAGATGGGCACTAATACAAACAGCATCCTACGCAGGAGTCTCATCCGACTCAGAATAAGAAGGATCGTTAGCTCTAGAAGTATTAAACAAACGATAACTGCTCCAATCTCTATATTATTCTTCATTTGCCTAAATAAGCGTACAACCATTAGCTGTCCCTACTCTATCACTAAGGTGACATACCTACTTAACGAATTTCCCAGGCAAGAGTAAAAGAAAAGGTGTCAGCTGTGAAGACTTCCTAAGAAGTGCACTCACTTAGCATTTCGAGCTTGTTCTAAGATGCTCTTCCCTAAAATCTCTCTCCTTGCCCTTCTCTCTCGTCTCCTCTACCTCTTCTCTGCCCTCCTCCCTCGGGGCACTGTCTCTAATACAAAATGCACATACAATTGAACACGCCCTTCTCACGCCTCTTCGGCCAGGTCTACCTTCTCGTACTTTTCCATCAAGACTCTTACTTCATCCAGGACGGTTACGAAGACCTTGAGTCCCAGGCACCTTCTCCGCTGAAAGTATCATCCCTACATTCCAGTGTACTCCCATCTCAATGCCTCCCACCACCCTAACTCTCGAACAAAGAGACAGTCTTTCGCTAACGAGGCATATGTCCTTGCACCTGCAACAGAAGATACATTTCAACAGACTTTTCCCTCTGCACGAATCTACCAACTGTGCCCAGAGAGCCTTTCCAAGAGAACACCTTCTCTGCCTACAAAATAAGCTAACATAAAAACGAATAGGCCTTTCCCTTTCGTATATGCAGTCAGGCCTTTACACAATTTAAACACACACAATTCTTAATTACTTCTTTAAGCATATGCTCATATGCAAAACGTAAATTACACGTGCAATGTAATATCATACACGTTAACTACTACATCTTCAACGGCAAATAACTAAATCATCTATGCATCATTTAAACACATCTCAATACTACACTACATTTGCACGATTGTGATAACACGACTACTCTCTTATTCACTCTAATAATGCAATTCAAATTACATTTTACTAGCCACTCATTTATATATGTCGAGATATATGCGGGTGCGAACTAACGATGATTATGATGCACCCCTACAATTTTTACGCGAACATGGCGCTCTATCAGTTCCCCCGTTTGATGACTCCTGTCATCACATCTTTTCAACTCCCTTGGAGAAAGAACCGACCTAAACAGAACTTGTTGCCATTCTCCCCTGTTGGAATCTCTCCAAACTCTTAATGTTTCGATAGTGACTGTCCTGCAGTCTAGCCATTCGCGTCTCATTTTCACTCAAGGCTCTCTCAGCTCTGCCTGCTCGGTACCACTTGTATGCTCTGATCAGACCCCACAGACAAACCACACAAACCACCACAATAATGAGAGGTCTCAGAACATAGCCAAGGAATCCCTTTCCCAAATTCGCAAACCAGCTTCCCACTCGACCAAATCCTTTGCCAACTTTTTCCCAAACTCCCTCTTCAGTCAAATCCGCTATTTTCGTATGGATCGTAGTGATGTTACTTATATATTTCTCCAGATCCTTGCTGTGGTCTGGTATGTAAGTACAGCACTCTTGAACCTTCAACGTTTTACAGACTCCGCCCTCTTTTGCCAATAAGACATCCAAAGCAAGGCGATTCTGTAAAACCATTGTCCTTATCGACAGCATCTCTCCATCCACAAGTATCAACGACTTTGCTGTATTCATTGATAATTCATCCACCACAGTCGCCAATCTCCGGATCTTCACATCATTCAAGATCACTCCCAAACTTGGTATCATTGCTCGAAAGATATCTCCCACTACAGCTCCTGCACTCGTACCTCTCCTCACTCTTGAATGCTTTCCACCTTCCAAAAGCTCCAAATCCTCTGCATGGTAAATCTTTGGAAATATTATTCCCAAATAGCATGTACCATACCAGTTCGCTGGCAACCTCACATAAGCATTCCTTCCACACACAAAATACACCGTAGGTATCACTTGTACAGGGCCTTGCAGAAAATTCTTCGCTGAATCCTCCATAGTGAAAACATGATCACACTCGCTCTGTCCCACCGAGACCTTATCATAATAAGTCTGCACACGTCTCACACACAACTTTCCCCTTTGGCCCATATCCAATGCTATAGGACCATAACTTCCTTTTGTTCGGTGCAATCTCTCCTCATCTGTCCAATCTACAGGACTATCCCCAGTGTGACGTGTTTTTGTTAACATTCTATATCTATCTTCTACCTGATCTACAAACTTCTTCTCTACTTCTGTTAATGCACATGTTAAATTGTGTCTATGGGCATAAGCTGTATCTAAAGTCGAAGTCGGTATGAAGTACTTTCCAAGTCTATCGTCTGCCTTGTAATAATCATACTTGTTCAAATGTTTATGGGCAGGAACTTCTGAAAGCACGGCGTCATAGTTGGAAAAGAAGTACTCATAGTGACCCCTCCCATAAAACACACTCAATAACAAACTACACGAAATTCCATAAGTAAGTGGAAGATGGTGATATCTAATACCCTCATCCACTGAAGCTGGCAACTGCATACACACAACAATCTTTCGCATCCATCGCATCTACATACTCATATAGCAGCTTGGCATACGCATTAAGCTTAAAATCACTTCTAGACAAATCTACATGCAATCTATGACTTTCTTCTATTAGCAAAGCTCTGTCAGCTCCTATGTTTCCCTCCTTTTTGCTAGGTGTAGTAGGTGTAGGAGTCCCTGGCACCCCCTCCACTGCTAGCTCGTGTGGAACAGCATATGAAACTACAACTACTATGATTATAGAAACTATCACACCCCCTATAAATGTGCCTACAATCAATTTGGATCTACGATGTGGATCCCCAGCCTCCATGGTCTCAAAAGTTCTCAAAGTTCTTGGTATAAGCAATGAACACTCAAAAGTCTTTGTCTTCTCCACGCGTGACTTGCTTGACCAGTTCGAGCAACACTCCGAAACCTCTGGAAATCCCCTTTTCAACTACAGTTTTCTTATTTACATAGTCCAGAAAAAGACTTCCCTAGCTCTCATTCCTCTTCGGTGGAAAGTCCCTAAGTTTATTCTTCTTCCACTCGGATCTAGGTTATCTTCTTCTATAGGCTTTTTATTTACAACAAATTATACTTCATCCACGATAAGATCAACTGCAAGCGCTTCTAAAACATGATACAAAAGTTCAAGACGAAAAATTATCGTTTCATGTGAAGGCGGCTCAAATCCAAAAGACGGAAATTTGAGTCGATGCAAAACCAGTTCTCGGATTTTACTCAGAAGCGGGGGATTCGGAACTGTGAGGGTCAGTATTCCTTCGACTTCGAGCCCTGGCACAAACAGTACCACCTTCAACACCACGTTCGGGCTCTTGCTGACCACCTGCACGGACCTCAGCCTCCCCGAATTCGCTACCACCCCCGGCATCAGTCACTGCGTAAGTCCACTCCGGGGTAGCGTATCTCTGGCAAGGTACTCTCGTTCTTTTCGACCTCCTCCGAACCTCTTGAGTCTGCTCTTCGTCACTTGCGTCAGTTTCAGACGTTTCAGACACTGGAGCAAGATCTCTTTCGGGTGCCAACCTCGGGTTCAGTCGCCTCTGTCTCTCAGGCCAAGCCTCCTCAGTTCTGGTCGTTCTTCCGCTTTCCCCTTCTATACCCTGTGCACCACTTCCTTCTTCTGCTGAATTTGACTCTACTCCATCCACTGCACCACCTCTGTCATCCGAGTCAAAGTCGAGGTTCTGGTTGTCGGAACCTTCTTTAGCTTGCTCTGGTGCACAACCAGCTGTATCAGCGGCCCTCACAGCTTGACTTGTCCTCATGTGGCCCTGCCACATCAGCTGGATTTTCATTCACGAGAGGAGCTGTTTGTTCCGAGGGTGCTGAAACTCTGTGGGTATGGGAAGCATGTACCCAGTTCGGCAATCCTCCACACTTCACTGCTGTGTTCGTTACCAGTATCACCTGGTTCGGGCCTCGCCACCGAACGTCCAGACAGATCTTCCTCACGTGCTTTCGGACAAGCACCCAGTCGCCTGGACACAGGTCGTGACACAGATCACTCGAGGCCGGAACAGCTGCAGCTTGCACCTGCTGGGACACAGAACGGACCACATCAGATAGTCCTTTACAGTAATCGAGAATCAAGTCATCAGTGATGTTTATCAAAGCTGTAGTTGGTACTGCTGGCAACCGCATTGCCCTTCCCATCAAAATCTCATGAGGGGACAACCCAGTTCTCCTGTCAGGGACACTGCGGATGCTCATTAGCACAAGTGGCAGTGCGTCAGGCCACTTCAGAGACGTTGATGAACACATTTTTGCCATTCTTGTCTTCAAGGTTCCATTAACCTGTTCCACTATCCCAGAAGCCTCTGGTCGATAACTGCAATGCAATCTTTGATCAACATTCAATGCTGCACAAAGCAGCTTCATGATTTTACTGTGGAAGTGTGTTCCTCTATCCGATTCCAAAGAGGTCGGAAAACCAAACCTCGGGATGAGTTCCCTCAACAATAACTTAGCCACTGTGAGGGTATCACACCTACGAGTTGGGTAAGCCTCCACCCACCGTGAGAATACACACACCACCACCAAAATGTACCTCAACCCATTGCACTTGGGCATTTCAACAAAATCTAGCTGCATCCTATTGAAGGGTCCTCCTGACCTTCCAATGTGACTCAAGGTGACTACCGTTTTCTTTCCAGCATTCATCTGTTGACATGTAACACACCTCTGACAAACTGCTTCAGCAATCGCTCGAAATCGTGGGTTATACCACGTTTGTCTAAACACACGCATCATTGCATCTCTACCAAGATGTACCGGTCCATGTATCAATCTCGCCATTGGGCTCAGCAGATTCTCTGGCAGTACCGCTCTCCCATCACTGGAAACCCAAACATCCACATCCCCTCTTTCACATCCTGCTTTGACCCAAACATTCCGTTCTTGGTCTGAGACTTCACCCTGCAGTCGCTTGAGTTCCTCCCAAGTGTCTGCCATGGCCAACATCATGTTGAGCTCGGTTCTCTCTTGGCTCTCTCCTGTGTAACCCTCTGTAAATATACATCCTTGTTGTGCACAGAAGCGGGCGACTTTGTCCGCATAATTGTTTCCCAAAGACACAAACTCCTCCCCCTTTCCATGCGCAGTGCACTTGACAACTGCGATTTCCTTCGGACATTGCAATGCATCTAGCAGTTGTCTTACATGTTCTCCATTCCTAATGGGTGAGCCAGATGATGTCAAAAATCCCCTCTGAGACCATAACTGTCCGAAGTCATGAACCACACCGAACCCATACTGGCTGTCCGTGTAGATCGTGATTCGAATTTGGTCAGCGGCCAAACAGGCGCGAGTCAAGGCAATGATCTCAGCTACCTGCGCGGAGTGTACTCCTTCTAAGCAAGCAGCCTCAACCACCCCTGAAATGGTACATACAGCAAATGCTGCTTTTAGTTGACCAACACTGTCTCTTAGGTATGAACCATCGACAAAGAAAATTTCATCAGGGTCAATCAGTGGTTCATCGACAATGTCAGGTCTCGGTTTGGTGCACAGTTCAGTCACATCAAGACAATCATGGTCCGCACAATCTTCATCATCTGTGTTCGGTATGGGCATTAATGTCGCAGGATTTAAGACAGAGCACCTTTTCAGAGTCACATTCTCTGCGGCAAGTATGACTTGCTCATACCTTGTTAACCTATTATTTGTTAGGTGCTGAGTCTTAGTTCTGGTCATCAACAATTCCACAGAGTGTGGCACATAAACCGTCAAAGGATGACCCATTACAATGCTTTCACATCTTTCAATGCTGACACCTGTTGCAGCAACGGATCTTAGACATCCGGACAACGCAGAAGCTACTGGATCTAGAGTAGCTGAAAAATAGGCAACTAGTCTACGGACACCTCCATGGTTCTGAGCTAAGACTGCTAATGCACAACCCTCCCTCTCACAACAGAACAGTGAAAAAGACTTGTTATAGTCAGGCATTCCCAGAGCCGGAGCACGACACAAGCCCTCTCTCAACTCCAAGAACGCAATCAGACAGTCATTGTCCCATGGTACCGGATCACTCACATCCTTGTGTGTCAGTCTCTGCAAAGGCTTTGCCTTCAATGAAAAATTGGGAACCCACTGGCGACAATAGCCGACCATTCCCAAGAACATCCTGACTTCTCTCTGAGTGGTGGGCACTGCCATGTTCATTATTGCCTCAATTCGATCTGGTGACACCTTCCTCTTGCCTTTTTCTAATCTGTGGCCCAAGTACTGTACTTCGTTTAGACAGTACTGCAATTTGTTCGGGGACACCTTGTGTCCATTCTCTGGCAAATGGTTCAGTAGGGCTATCGTGCCTATCCTGCAAGCATCTTCTGTCTCTGATGCCACAAGCAGGTCATCTATGTACTGCAGGAGAACTGAGTTCTGTAGCAATACGAGACTCTCAAGGTTTTTTTTCAAGATCTGATTAAAGATCGATGGACTCTCTGTATACCCTTGAGGGATACGACACCACGTTAACACACGGTTTTCCAGCCGGAAAGCAAAAAGAAATTGGCTTTCCTCGTGGAGCAGTATCGAAAAGAATGCTTGACACAAATCAATGACAGTAAACCACTCGGCTTCACATGGAATCTGAAACAGTATCACTGATGGATTCGGTACCACTGGACAACATGGGCTAACTATCGTGTTAACCTTTCGCAGGTCCTGCACGATCCTGAACTTCCCACTCGGTTTCTGTAGTCCCATGATGGGTGAATTATATGGGCTACCTCTTATCTCCTTCAGAATGCCTTGCTTGATCATAGACTCAATTACAGGCTTAATCCCTGCGATCGTTCAGGCGACAGATTGTACTGGGGCGTTCTAGGGAATTCAACATTCTGCTTCACCTGGATCTGTACAGGTTCAACCCCCTTGATTTGTCCAATCTCTTCTCCTATGAAATCCCACACCTCTTGCGACACAGAATCTCTCAAGTCCAGTGGAAGTTCTTCCACTGTCACCACTGGATACATTTCTATACACAAGTGCTGATTAGCAACTTTAAAGGTGGCATCGTCATCCTTCGTCTGAACCTCCACTCACCTTGGTGTGCAATAGATAGTGCAGTTCAATTTACACAATAGATCTCTTCCCAAAAGACAAACTGGACTCGTATCGCACACCACGAACTGGTGTCTAGCTTGGAAGGAGCCTATCCTCACTGGAATCAATTCGGTCAATGGGCTAGTTATCCTCTTGTTCGCCACTCCAATAACTTGGATCGATTGTCCCGAGAGGGGTAGGTTGGGGACCACTGCTGATCTTACAGTGGACCGGGTAGCACCAGTGTCAACCAAAAGAGTGGTAGGATGACCGTCAATGTCTGCCTCCACAAAAGGTCCTCTCTGGTCTACCTCCAAGACTGCTCCAAGTGTGCAATCTTCCTCCCCCCTCAGGCACCGTCAGGCTAACGGGTCTGGACTGCACTCGTCATACCCTTCGAAAAGGGGCATCTGCTGGTAAGTCCGTATTCCTTGCGAAATTCTCGGTGGCTGGGGGACCTGTACTTGTGGGTTATACGTCCCCCCTTTCATCGATCTGGGCCTCATCACAGTATTGACTACCTCCAGCATGGGTGATTGAACCACCTCTACCTCCTGCTGCACCTGGTTGGCTGGGTTCAAGGGACACTCGCGCTTCCAATGTCCAATCTGATGACAAAGATGATACGCAGTGGTCTTCTTCAATGTCGCCACATCCACCCCCGTCTTGGGATCTATAGGTTTCCCTTTTCCCTGACCTTGCCCATTTTGGTTCCCTTGGTAATTTCCCTGTCTTCTTCCCAGCGTCCCTCCACTAGGCTGGACCTGAGCTGTCTGCATCTGAACGAGCATCAGTTTGTCCTTTAACTTCCAGTGCTTCGAGTCTACTTCATCACTGCAGTACCTCGCATACCGCAAGATTTCATCTACCGGCTTGTTCTGCCAACAGATCAAATGGTGCTGTATCATGAGGCTAACCTCTGGTCTCAATCCCAAGACAAACTTTGAGACAAACTGTCCCATATCCTTGGGGTCTAAGGCATCTAGTCCGCGATACTGTTTAAAAGCTTGCAAGAGTCTTTCATAATACTCATGCACTGTCTCCTTCGGTTCCTGCACAGTTCGATCTATCTTAACCCAATCGATGTCTTGAGGCGAGATCTTCAACTTCAACCATGTGATCACTTGCTCAAATTTTTTCATGACAATGGGTGACGGACCATTTGTAACAGCATCCCTTTCAGGTTCGAAGGTCGGCCACTCAACTGCAATTTTACAAGCTGTCCACAAATCCCCTGGTACCACTATGTCAAACAAGGTGTTCAAATCAGTCCACAACACCTTCGAAATTTTAACGAAACGCTCGACTTGTTTGTACCACTCTACGGGGTTTTTCGCTCAGCCGAGGAAAATCATTTGTAAACGCAGCCAAGTCACCTCTACTCCATGGCACATGCACGTACCCTCCGTTCTGTACTTCCCGTAAAGGATAGTTCCCTATGCCTGTCACCCCTCCCCCCGGAGGCGGCGATTCTCCTACAGTCTTTTGGGCAATCTTCTTCTTTGACCACCTTTCCTCCCATTTATTCAGCATTATCCATATACGCATCCCTACGATCAAGTCATATGCATCCTTAATCCTGTGACCCTTTTCTCCTCCAGTTCTTGATCGCTATATTGCAACCTATGGGATCCTTGCAACGATTTCGTTTTATTGGTATCCACCTCAAATTTCTTAGCCAATTCTGTCAATTTCTCATGTGCGGCCCTTGCTTTACGAGTCACGTCCTTTGCTACAAAAAGCAGCTCGTCCGGTTCATAGATCTCTATTCTCTCCAAAGGCAGGTTCCCACTAATCATTTTGTCTACCTCTGCTTTTAGTCTCACTACATCCAACAACCTCGCCTTCACGGCACTCCTCAACATTGTTATGTTATGTTATGTTATCGTGTCTTGTAGAGCGCAACGGCTGCCCCAGCGAAGGGGCGTCCCGGCGCTAATGCAGGAAAGACTGACGGAACATAAGAAACGGCAAGCACTAAGATGCAGAGAAAAGATAGGTCTTAATGGCCTTTCTGAATGTTAAGTAATTAACAAGGCCACAAATCTGCCCAGGGAGTGATTTCCAGAGAGTGGCGGCTCTGAAACGAAAAGAGCGGTCACCAGCCCTAACTCTGCGTGTCCGAGGAACCACCACCAAATGCTGACCCTGTGAGCGGAGGAGTCGAGTAGGGGCATATGGCAGCAAAAGATCAGCCAGAATAGGGGGCGTGGCCAATTTTAAAATCTTGAAAGAGATACATAGGGTTTTGAATTCAATGCGTCTGGCCACGGGTAACCAGTGGAGACGTCGAATGGCGTTTGACACGGAGCAAGATTTACGTAGACCTAGGAGTGTTCTTGCTGCTGCATTCTGTGCCCTTTGCAGCCTTGAGATCTCCGCTTTATTGGACCCTAGATAGAGCGAACAGGCATAATCAAGTCTCGACATAACCGTCATTTGAATAATGACCTGACGTGTAGATGCGTCAAAAAAACCCAGCAAGGGTCTGAGCCCTCGTAAGAGACCGAAACAGGTCCCTGCCGTCTTTTTTGTTTGGACTCGATAGTTTAAAGAAGAGTCCAGCCAAACCCCTAAGTTTTTTACTGCCTGCTTTGGAGAAGGGGGGTACCTAGGCTGGCTGGCCACCAGCGCTCACTCCACCGACCATGGTCCTTTCCTACTAGCAGTACCTCTGACTTGTTGGAATTCAGTTGGAGGCAGTTGCTGTTCATCCACTCGGCCACTGCCGCAGGGTCGCCCTGAAACTTAAGGGCGTCTCGCTCGGTGTTATTAGAGAGTGCCACCACCAACTGAGTATCATCAGCGTAGGAGACCATGGTCAGTTCCCTGCTGCTGGCTACTGCCGCTAAAGGTTGAACATAGATATTAAATAGCAGGGGACTGAGGGAGGAGCCCTGTGGCACCCCTTGCTTCACTGGATATTCACCAGAGGCAAACGGGGGGGCAGTTACCGTAAATGACCTCTCATGGAGAAATGAAGCAAGCCACTCCAGAGCCAGGCCCGTAATTCCAACCTCCGCGAGGCGTCTTAGCAGTATATCATGAGACACAGTATCAAACGCGGCGCTTAGATCTAACAAGATCAGCGCCGACGTTTGGCCCTCATCCATTGCTGACCAGAGGTGTTCTGTAACAGCTAGGAGAGCTGACTCCGTACTGTGACCCGACCTGAACCCATTTTGGGAGGGATCCAGTATGTTATTCACGGCCAGAAAATCCGACAGAAGCGAGTTCACATAGGCCTCTGTGATCTTTGCTGCCCAGGGAAGCAAGGAAATAGGGCGGTAGTTTTCTGGTTTAGATGGATCAAGCGCAGGTTTCTTAAGTAACGGAATTACTTTAGCCTGTTTCCAGGCCCTAGGCACAGTGGCTGTGCTGAGAGACCCATTTATCACCTGATTCAAGGAAGGTAGAATAGTCAGCAATATCTTCCTGAATTGGTCAGGTTTAAGCGGGTCAACGGGGGATCCCGATTTGATCCTGCTGCAGAGAGCTACCAGTTGATCGACCGGGATCGGCGGAAAGCTGTGGAGACTACTAGCCTGTTGACAACAGTGAGCCGCCGGCACGTTACTATGAGTGATCGAGAAGGACCTGTAGATGTCATCCACCTTTTTTCACAAAAAAGATGGCCAGGTCCTCACACTGTTTATTGGACTTAATGGTCGACCCGGTCATAACTTGCTGGGATTGCAAACTGGCGAGTATAGAAAATGTGCTCTTAGATGGATTAGTGCTCTCGCGGATTTGGTTGGAAATGAAAACTGCACGTGCATGATATAGGGCCTTATGGTACCTTTTTATAGCTGCCCGAAAGATAGCTTTAGCAGTCGGACTGAAGTCTCTTCTCCATATCCGTTCTAGTCTCTTACAACCCTTGCGCATATCGGCGAGTTCATTCTTAAACCATGGACGTGTTTTGGTTTTACGATTGACTGACCGTTTCATGGGAATTAAGCTGTCCAGTGGATGCTCTATCCACTCAGAGAATACCCTGTGTGCCTCGTTAGGGTCCTCTGGCAAATTTGGGCGAGTAGCCAAGAGGCAAGCATCCAGGTGATCCCAATTCAATTTATACCACGGCCGTTTCAGAGAGGTCAACTGCCTCTTAGTCAGAGCAGGAATGACACCATGAAGGGACATGGAGACCAAAAAGTGATCCGTCCAACCCATCCTAACCGGTGCATGCATTGTGATTTGAGATATGTTAGTGAAAACTGGGTCTAATAGGTTCCCTGCAATGTGGGTAGGACCTGAGACCAGTTGCATCAATTGGCAGGCAGCAAGGTCGGCCACAAAATTAGCCATATCTGTGTCTTCCAAATTGTCTAAATGGAGGTTCAGATCTCCCAATATTGTGAAGTTGGCGGTATTAACTGCTAATATACTGACCATGTCTACAAGGGCCTCCCTGAAACCTTGGGAAGGTCCTGGGGGCCAATATACTAGGAGCCCAGACAGAGTGTAATTCAGGCTCAAAGTGACCTTAAAGTGGGCGCATTCACAACCGGTAACCGTCTGTATGGCAAAAGAGCATGGGTAGCATGATTTAAAAATAATTGCTATACCCCCACCTCTAGTTGCTCTATTAAGTGAAAGAATGCTATAGCCTGCTGGTAGTGCAAGGCTAGGTTCAGCAGTCATGGCATCAGAAAGCCACGTCTCAGTAAGAAAGAGAACATCTGGGGAGGCCTCCTCTACCAGGTCAAAGACATCAGCGTGATGTTTAGCTAACGAGCGACAATTCAGGCTCAATATGCTAATGTGCTTGCTGGGTCTGAGAAGGTGGCACCAGGTTCCCCGGCAAGCCGCACCATTCCGCTCGTCATAATCACGGTTTTGTTCTCGTGGGTTGCTCTCTTCCCTCGTATTCCTGGAACCTGGTCTGTTTCCTAAGTTGTCTTGTTCCCTATCTCCTGGCATTCTATCGCTCTGATTCCTTACAGATGGTGTCCGCATTCTCAAAGCTGACTTGGACTCGACCAAAGACCCTGGTCTCACCGGTCTCTCGTCCACCTGTCCACTAGAGGAGTCTGCGGTGGCTGGCAGTGGCGTGCTCGCTTCTATGGGCTTCGGAGAACGGACCAATTGTACCTCTACGCCATTCCCTCCAACGCTGATCCCCTCTCTCCCTGTAGTCTGCATTAGACTTCCTTCACTTACTCGATCTGGGTCATACACCGATACTATAGGACCAATGGTAACAGTACCGTTAGGGAGTCCGGCAACCGCATATTCCACATGGGAGACTGGGTTCCCACTACCTCCGTTCCTGTAGAGATTTTTCCCACCACTCTCATGTTTGTCTGATTGTGTGACTCATCCATCCCTCCTGCCACAATCGAATTTCCTGAGCTATATTCTGGATTTAATGGAGGTGGTCTCTCTGCCAGCAGCCTGTCTAACAAGCTGTCATCCGTATCACTATCATCTTCCTCGATGCTCTTTCCCTGCGTACCTCCCGTTTTCTCTAACAACGGATATAGTCTGTCCCCCTCAATCATTTCCGCTCTCCATCTTTTCTCCAGTGCATCCCATCTCGCATCTTGAAATGCCCTAATCGACTTCTTCACCCTTTCCTGGCTTTTGTCTCTCTTTCTGTCGTATGCTGCTCTAATCCATGCATGTAGTGCCTCAAACTGTGTAGGTCTAGGTAGCGGTCGCAAGGAAGACATCACAGATTTCAACTGATATAACACTTCCAACCTGAAAGTACCATAACGTGGGAAAGTCAATTCTTCTTCCCCTTCTGTCATTTTATGCCAATTCTCAAGCCAAATTATAGTATGTAATTCTACATTCTTAGCCATGTAATGTGCTGGCGTATCCTCGGGAGGGGCTTCCTCTCCTCCCCGAGTAACCACATGTCTATCACCTCTACAGAGTTCTCGTAAAACTTTAAAACATTTCATGAAAAGCAGATTTCCGTTCGCACACACAATCTCGTTTTTACTTCCTGAGTTCAATCCACCAATGCCAGCGCGGCTCACACCAACCGGCCTATCGCAGCGTGGCACTGTCTGACGTCACTGTTCCTCCACTCGCAGCAGTTCCCCTCCTTCTCAATTCACCCGTTCTCGCTTGCACGTGTCCCAATCACAATCTGAAGTAACTGTCCGTCCTACCGAAGAATTACCTCTCTGACTGTCGGTCCACCGTTGACCGACCAGCCTCTCGAAATTGAGGACCTCAATCTGGCAACTGTCTGTCCGCGAACGACCGGACAATCACCTCTGACACAATCGATAGGATCCAAACGCTCAATGTTCTGCACACAACAACCTACGACCAGCGTCGGTTATTCATACACTCACACAAATGTTCCCTATCTTCAGTGGGTTTGTCAATGACGTCTCATGACCCCCACAACCTCTGGTCAACAATCTCAGCTCTGGGTGTCTTCTACACCACAATATACTCAAATCTCTCGGCCCCATGTGCGCTCACGGTCCGATCCTCAATCACACGACTCTCATTCCAACTCCGCAAAACATCACACACCAATTAAACACTGCAATCTAACAAGCATCACCCTGTTCATACTCACTCTACCACGAACTGCTACTTCCACTGCACCGTCACTCTCCGTCAGTTCTCATCGACCGCTGTCATCCTCCTCTTACGATCCACTGGATCACCATCACTCGGGCTCTATGGGGCAAATAATCTCTTATCCTAATCTAGATCTCCCCTTACTATCAGAGGAAACCATCCTACTCTGCTACCAACTGATAACGCTGATTCTTATCTTATCACTTCTAAGAATCCTCAGGTCGCCAGGATCTTTTCACCTGCTGAATAGTGTGAAGGGAAGAAAATTCTTTTCGGTTATGCGACAATTTAGAATCCAGTTTACCTCAAAAAGACCACTGACTCCGAATTCAATTTTGTGGGTTTATTACAGCCAAGAATAACTGCACATGACAGAGGGTCCACGACCCCACCCCGCCCTGTTTGTTGCAGTACCACATGGCGGTGGTGTTGTCTGTGAACACCTGCACTACCTTCCCTTTGACAGAGGGAAGGAATGCCTTGAGTGCAAGTCGGATCGCCCGGAGCTCCAGAAGGTTGATATGGAGCCGGGACTCCGCCGGAGACCAGAGGCCTCTGATCTCCGCCTCTCCCATGTGACCGCCCCATCCCAGAAGGGACGCGTCCGTCACAACTGTGTGCTCTGGCTGGGGAAGGGAGAGGGATCTGCCCATGACCCATTGCCGGTTCGAGAGCCACCACTGCAACTGTTTTGCAGTCCCCTCCGAGATCTGGACGTGATCGGACAGGTTGCCCTGGTGCTGCGCCCACTGGAACTTCAGGTCCCACTGCAGAGCCCGCATATGCCATCTGGCATGATTGACCAGCAGGATGCAGGAGGCCATGAGGCCCAGCAGCCTCAGGGTCATCCGTACCGAAACCCAGAATAAAGGCTGAAAGATCGGAATCATAGCCTGAATATCCCGGACTCGCCGTTCGGGAGGATAGGCCCGAAACTGCGTCGTGTCCAGAACTGCTCCGATGAAAAGGAGCTGTGGAGAAGGAATCAGATGCGACTTCGGCACATTGATGGAGAACCCCAGCGAGTGCAGGAGTACGGCCGTAGTCTGGAGGTGGGAGACGACTGCCTGGGACGAGCCCGCCTTCAGCAGCCAGTCGTCGAGGTAGGGGAAGACTGGGACCCCTGCCCGGCGCAGATGAGCTGCGACCACCGCCATCACTTTCGTGAACACCCGAGGGGCACTTGTAAGGCCAAAGGGTAGCACGGTGAACTGAAAATGCTCGAGGCCTACAGTGAACCGCAGGTAACGCCGGTGGGCCGGCAGGACGGGGATGTGAAAATAAGCGTCCTGCAAGTCCAACGCTACCAACCAGTCTCCAGGGTCGAGGGCAGTCAAGACCTGAGCTAGGGTGAGTATCTTGAACTTCTCCTTCCGGAGGAAGCGATTGACGTTCCGGAGGTCCAAGATAGGACGCATGTCCTCCTTGTCCTTTTTGGGCACCAGAAAGTAGTGGGAGTAGCAACCACGTCCTACTTCTGGGGTCAGAACATGCTCGATGGCCCTCTTGGCCAAGAGGGCCGTGACTTCCTTCTGCAAAAGCAGAAGCAAAAGCACCAAGTGATCCCCTGACATGCGGTGGAATTGAGGTGGCATGGCTGGGGGGGTGGTCTCGAAGGGGAGGGAGTAGCCCCTTCGGACAATGTCCAAGACCCACCTGTCCGAGGTGATGGGACGCCAGTGGTGAAGGTGATGGCGGACCCTGCCCCCTACTGGCGTGCTGTGCACCTGAAAGGAAGGACTAGGAGGGCTTGGAGGCCGTGGACGGGTTGGAGGTAGTGGCCTGACCCGCACGCTGGTTGCCCGAACCGCCTCGGCGGTATCCACGTCCTCGGCCACGCGAAGACGCTTGCTGCGCGGGCCAGTGGCTGGGCAGCTGATGTGACTGGGCGCCCCTTCCGTGGCCACGAAAGGGGCGAAAAGCAGAGGTTAGCGGAGGGCGTACAACAGAAAGGCCCAGGGACTTGGCAGTAGCCCGTGAGTCCTTAAAACGCTCCAGCGCATGGTCTGCCTTTGAACCAAAAAGACCGACTCCATCAAAGGGCATGTCCATGAGTGTATTCTGGACATCACCCGAGAAACCAGTTGTTCTCAGCCAGGCGTGGCGACGTAGCGCCACCGTCGTTGCAAGCGATCTGCCCAGCGAGTCGGCGGTATCAAGGCCACAACGTATGGTGTATTTAGCCGCATCTCGCCCTTCCGCAATGGCGCGGGTAAGCAGTGTCTGGACCTCCTCAGAACACTGCGGCAAAACAGCCGCCACCGAATCCCACAGGGAGTGGGTATATCGGCCCAAAAGGCAAGCGGTGTTGACGGACCGCAAGCCAGCACTGGAGGAAGAAAAAGCCTTCTTCCCAAATTGGTCCAGGCGTTTGGATTCCCTATCCGGAGGGGCGGTAGGGAAGGCGGTTTGGGAGGCAGAGGCTTGGACAACCAAGCTCTCGGGGGTGGGATGTTGGGAGAGAAACAAGGGGTCGCCCGGAGCAGGGCGATGGCGTCGGGCCACGTTCCTATCCACAGGAGCCCCTGTGGTGGGCTTGGACCAGGCACCCAAAGAACGTCAGTGAGTGCATCATTAAACGGCAGCATAGTCTCCGAGGAGGAAGCTGCCGGCTGAAGCACTTCCGTCAGGAGATTAGTCCTGACAGCCACAGTAGGCAATTGGAGATGTAAGGCTCCAGCTGCTCTACGCAACACCGTTGCAAAATTAGCTCCCTCCTCCGTAGCCACGGGAGGAGACAGCATGCCAGTGTCAGGGGAGGTGTCTAGACCACTGGCATCCCCAAGTTCCTCAGCCCAGTCCTGATCATACTCACACTGTTGTTTGAGAGGGTCTTCGGACCCCTCCCAGCTCTCTTGGTCCTCCTCAGGTTCAAAATATGGAGGAGGAGGGACATTTGGGATCCAAGGTCTCATCGGCGCTGGAGCCGGCGTCGAGCGACGTCGGTCCAGCTCCATGTCCGGAGCCGGAGAGAGCCGGGGACTGACGCCGTCCGGAGCCCCGGACGGCGTCAGGAACGGCACCGGGGACATCGGCGTCGGCGGAGGCGTGGTTAGGTCAACCGGCGTCGATGGGGGTTGCGGTACCACCGGAGCCGGGATCGAGGCCGGGGCCGGAGCCGAGGCCGGGATGAAGGCTGGTGGGACAGGCGGCGCCGGGACCGGAGTCGACGGCGACGCCGGAGGAACCCCATCAGGGCCCGCGGGGCCCGAAGGCACACCGGAGGGACCTTGAGGCCCGAAGAGGCGGGCCATGGCCGACAGGAATCCCTGTATTTCGTCCGGAGTCGCCCCCGAACCCGGAAAGGACGGGTAATGCGGGGGCGGCTCCATAGGCATGTCCGGGGCCGCGGGGGTGGGGACGGTGCCAACTGGGGCCTCAGCCGAGTCACGAGACCGGCGAGGCGAAGTCTTAGAGCGATGACGCTTCTTAGACTTTTTGTGCTTCGACTTACCCGAGGAGCGCGAAGACTTGGACTCCGACGACCGGCGGGGACTCCGCGACCAGCCCCTCGACCTCTCCCGGGACCGGGGCTTGGTGCGGCACGGAGCCGACTGCCGGACCTCGAGTAGCTTTCGAGACCGCTCTCGCAAAGCCTTCGGGTGAAGTTTCCGGCAGTCAGGGCACGACTTCGTGTCGTGGTCTCGGCCGAGACAGAAGAGACACTCCAGATGCGGGTCTGTGATCGACATCATTCGACCACAGGCGTCGCATGGCTTGAAGCCGGGCATCCCTACGACACCTAGGAGTCTATGAAGACTCGAAAAGAAACAGTGAAAAAATTCACAAAAAAGTTAGTCAAAAATTGACTAGGGCACTGCTCTTCCCGGATCTGCGCTTACTGGCGCGGAAAAAGAAGAACTGACGTCAGCGCGCAGGGGCGGCGTCTAAGTACTGCCCGCGTCGTCATCCCGGCGATCACGACGCCGACGACGGACGCGGAGCCGCACGACGCCGCCTACCGACGCGCAAGGGTACTGCTACGCAAAAACTTTCCGGATCCAGCCTGACGCCTGGGGATATTCTAAGGTAAGGAATCTGTCACTAACGTGTCTCTTTCAGATTTAACTGTTTGTGAATCAGTCTGGCCATGCCTAGTGAGTCTAAAGAGGCAATGCTGCACAGAAGACTCAGACACTTAGTCATGGGTTACACCATCGCATCAGTGCTTGGATACATGTAGCAATTTTTGTTTATGCGCTTATCCCACACCACAGCCAAATAAAATACCTTGCACAAGGCAGGAAGAATCTGATGGGAAGAATTAAGTGCATTGCACAAGCAACCCTCGCTCTCAGCCCTCCCTCCGACCCATCCAACACCGACGACGCCGCCTGCAACCTCAGACGATGGATGGACGACTGTGCCAACACCCTCGCCCCGCTGAAAAAACTCACCTACAGTGACACCACCAAAAGAGCCAGCTGGTTCACCTCGGAACTCCTAGCCTCCAAGCGCACCTGCCGGAAACTAGAGAAGAAATGGCACAGTGATAAGACACCGGACAGCCACGCAGCCCACAAAGACGCCATCCGTAACCACCACCACCTCATCAAGTCCGCCAAAAGAATCTCCTTCACCGCCTCGACAACAACGCACACAACAGCAAGGAGCTTTTCAACATCGTGAAGGAACTCTCCAATCCCAGCTCCAACACCAACGACATCCCGCCGTCGCAACCCCTGTGCGATTCCCTCGCCACCTTCTTCCACCGCAAGATCGCCGACATCCACGACAGCTTCAACACCCAGACAGCCCCAACTAAGATCGGTGCACCAGACTCGCCGCACACCATCGACCACGACCCCCTGCCAGCCTGGGCCAGCGTGAACATTGAGGACACCATCAAGACCATGAGCACAATACACTCCGGCTCCCCGTCAGACCCTTTCCCGCACCACATCTTCAACAAAGCCAGCAGCTCCATCGCACCCCACCTGTGCAACATCATCAATCTCTCCTTCGAGACCGCGACCTTCCCAGAGAGCTGGAAACACGCAGAGATCAACGCCCTACTCAAAAAACCCAAGGCGGACCCGAGAGACCTCAAGAACTTCCGGCCCATCTCCCTGCTTCCGTTCCCAGCCAAGGTCATCGAGAAGATTGTCAACAAACAGCTAACCCGATACCTCGAAGAAAACAGCATCCTGGACCCATCCCAATCGGGGTTCCGCAGCAACCACAGCACTGAGACTGCCCTCATCGCCGCCACCGACGACATCAGGATCCTGCTGGACAACGGTGAGACCGCAGCCCTCATCCTGCTGGACCTCTCCGCAGCCTTCGACACTGTCTGCCACCGCACTCTACGCGCACGCCTCCACGACGCAGGGATCCGAGACAAGGCCCTGGAATGGGCCACCTCCTTCCTCACCGGCAGAACCCAGAGAGTCCGCCTCCCACCATTCCGATCCGAAGCCTCCGAGATCATCTGCGGCGTACCCCAGGGATCGTCCCTCAGCCCAACACTGTTCAACATCTACATGGCCCCGCTCGCACGCATCGCCAGACAGCACGACCTCAACATAATCTCCTACGCCGACGACACTCAACTGATCCTCTCCCTCACCAAGGACCCCCTCGCCGCCAAATCCAACCTCCATGAAGGAATGAAGGCCGTCGCCGATTGGATGAAGATCAGCCGACTAAAACTGAACACGGAGAAGACAGAGGTCCTCATCCTCGGCTCCAACCCCTCAGCCTGGGACGACTCCTGGTGGCCAACGATGCTGGGAGCAGCCCCGACACCCACCGACCACGCACGCAACCTGGGAGTCATCCTCGACTCAACGCTCTCCATGGCCAGGCAAGTCAACGCAGTCTCATCCTCCTGCTTCAACACCCTCCGCATGCTTCGCAAGATCTACAGGTGGATCCCGACAGACACAAGAAGAACAGTCACCCAGGCCCTCGTCAGTAGCAGACTTGACTATGGGAACGCCCTCTACGCAGGAGCCCCGGCCAAGCTCATCAAGCGACTGCAACGCATACAAAACGCCTCCGCACGCCTGATCCTCGATGTACCACGCCACAGCCACATCACCCCCACCTGAGGAACCTGCACTGGCTCCCCGTCGACAGGAGAAACTCCTTCAAACTCCTCATCCACGCACACAAGGCACTCCACAAGACTGGCCCAGCCTACCTCAACAGACGACTCCTCTTCTACGTCCCCAACCGCCAACTCCGCTCCGCCGACCTCTCCCTCGCCACCGTCCCTCGCATTCGAAGAACTACCACCGGCGGCAGATCCTTCTCCCACCTCGCCGCCAAGACCTGGAACACCCTTCCACTAAGCCTACGACAGACCCAAGACCTGCTGACCTTCAGGAGGCTACTCAAGACCTGGTTGTTCGACCAGTAGCAGCACCCCCACCCCCTTTTTTCTCCCCAGCGCCTTGAGACCCTCGCGGGTAAGTAGCGCGCTTTACAAATTCTGTGATTGATTGATTGATTGAAGCACAAACACTACATTCCTCCAGCAAACACAAAAGAAAATAAACAACAAACTTAACCCTGATTGATTTCAGCACGGTAGCAAACATCAGTGTTTGTGTTTCTGAAATGGGATGAGGTTCTCTATGAGAAAATTGTGGGATTGTTGTGATCTACCAGATAATCGAGACAACTCAGGTCCCCCATTAGCAGGATCACCACTGCTTGAAGAGCTGATAAGTCTAGTCTCTTCCTGATTCAGTCAGTGTTCCATGAAGAGGCTTCATCATCATCGTCTTCAGTTCCATGGTCACCAGATGGGCGTTTCCGGTTGACTTCTGGGAGTCTGACAGTTCTGCATTATGATCAGAGATGGAATGGTCCGGGTGACTGCATCTATATGAGGTGGTAAATCTATTAAAGAATAACAATGTCCTCCTCTCATTGAGCCACTACCAATGTAACCTTTCTCTTGGACACGCTTCAGGGGGAGGCTTTAAAAGGCAGACAAAACTTGTTGCTCGGAAGGAAGTCTCTGGCTAGTGTCCATTCCCCTACCTTCACCTCTGAGTGACAGGCTCAGCTACAGGCGCTTATATTACCATTCTTCTTCTTCTGGCATTCAGGGATTGCCACCACATCGAGGATAACCAGAGTCTGCAATACATGGTGGATGATCGTATCTTCCTTGATGCGTTCCATGCACAGTTGGGCTGGTGCACACCCATTGGTCATGTCAAAGGTTTGACAGTAATTGTTCAAGAAAGTGCAGCCATCTCTTCTATAGTCTTTTGAGCATTATGAGAGATCTGGATAGTTTTGTTGCTAGTTTGCATAACCCTCTCGGCCTTTGTGGATGTTGTGGAGTTTTATGCTCAAGGGATTCAGTGATCACTAAACTCTTGTCCCAGAAACGGAGGTCCATTATCAGTTCTCAGTCCGGGAATAAGCAATGGGTAGTCAGTATCTTCCTTAACTTGGCAATGACCTTAGGGGCGTGGCCAAGATGGTAACCGGAGCAGACGTACATTAAATTGCTCTGTCTCAACCCACCACAAAATCCTGCCTGGCCGAGCCTAACTAGAAATGACTGACCCGGTAATATACATATGAACAGCACTGGAATACCTGCAGCCCGTTAGGCGCAACCCACAGTCGCTGATCAACGAGACGGGCAGAGTGATCCAACGGCAAGGCCTGGCTGGGAGGTGCAGACGCGCTGGGAGCTGGGATGCGCACCGGTGCTGTTGCCTTTACTGGACAGACTGGGAACTACGCATCGGAGACTGAGGCTCCATGATGCGGCCTCTCTGGTGGCAGAGACACGAGGGAGCCCCTCCGGTAAGCAGGGAAGCAACTGCTCCGGGGGGCGGGCAACTGCCGTTACGGTTCCAGTGGAGTCGGTCCCGGGCGAGGCCCAAAAGTATATCGCAGCAGGCCGGGGCACCCAACTAGGCGGAGCCACCTAATTTCTTTGCAGCGAGACAACGACAACTGCAGTAGGGAGGGGAGCTTGACAGGATGTTTCGACCTGCGAGGAATGAACAAATACATCCCGCTGCCCCTGTCATACTGCACACGAGCAAACAAAGAACCCGAACTGGGACTGTGGTCTACAACAGAGGTACCCCGCCAGGACACCATTGCTGGACAACAAGCAGCTGAGCCCCACAAACCATACCCCCCATCAAATTGGCACTGTGACATCAATACCGGAAGCACTTACCTGGTCGTTATATACGCACAAAGGCACAGACTGGAGCCACGGCCCAATGTGACCACCTTCCCCCCAGTGTACAACAAAATCCCTCACCGCCTGGCTCAGCTGAATTGGCATGAGGAATGCGCCTCTCTTGCTGTCCTGAGGAGGAAGAACCATTCCCATTCTTCAGGACAACGGGCAAAATCGAACCCAGGGCAATCAACCAACAGGATACTTTTAAAACCCTGGCACGGAATACTGTGACCCTAGGCCACCACAAATCGATTGCCCCCTCCCTACCTTCCCGTCCATCTCTCCACAACTAAGATGGGCAGAAATAAATCAGACAAACCACAGGCGCAAACAGGGGGCACGTCTGATCTTGCAGACAGAACATCAGATATAGCTCGCACAGTGGGACATCACCCGGAAATTTCACCCGACCACGGAAATCGCTTAGATGAAATCATGGCAGCCATCCTGGACATTAAATCCACCATAGGCCCAAAATTTGACTCACTCTGTATCGAAATGGGCCTCCTATGCAAAGATCAAAAACACCTAAAGGAAAGGGTGCAAAATTCAGATTCAACCCTGGCGCCCTGAGACCCATGGTGAAGGAGACGGAAGAACATCTCAAAACACTAAAAAAAGGGGTGGAATACTTACGTGACCGAGAAAAAGACCAGAAAGGTAGATCTCGGAGAAAGAATGTCCGCATAGTGGGCTTGACGGAGCGAACGGAAGGCCAAAGTATGGAGCTGTACCTGGAGACGTGGTTTGTAGACACGATTTTGCAAGGCAAACAATCCAAGTTCTTCTCTGTGGAAAGGGCCCAGAGGGTGCCTGGGAGCTTGGCCAGTAGCAGAGAGTCGACCTTCATACCTCAAAGACACTGGCAAACGCAAAGGCGATGAGGACAATGGACCAAGCAACACCTACAGGGACCAACCAAGTCACAAGCGGAGAAGGAAAGAGCACAAGAGGTGAAGAATTCCGAAAGATACACAGCACTTCAATCCGCCACTTCATCCGGGTCTGAAATCGCAACCCGCCAGAGGACACCCCCTCTTTAACGGACTCTCAAAGGGCTGCGGTGGAACCTGGCGGCCCAGATGTCACACCCCAGATGACAGATGACCTCATGTGGCAAGCTTTATACAGGTTTGCTATAAGATTCATGTAACTGTGTGAGCACCATTCAGGACAGGCACTCTGCCCCCGTTTAAGCACACCCATATAGGGCATATTAGGTCCAAGACCAAGAACTTATGTAGGTGGGCACATCGAGACTATCTTGCAGATGTTACCCCCCTCCCTTTTCCACTCACCTAGTGTGGCCGTTATAGAACTAATATCTGATACTTTTTATTTCACTCCATGTTTCTTATACTCATTCACACTTAAGCAGACCTATGTTGCAGCTAAGTGCGGATGACTGGCTGCCTGTTGGCACCTATACCTGGGAGCGGGAGTTGGGGAATGTTATTAGTTACAGTGCTTAACCAGTGTCAAGATACGGACCCTGTTACTATGAACGGACATTATCAATCTCATATTGAGCAGCGCATACACACTCACACACGATTGGTGGATGCACTACTGATGAAGAGGGACACAGATCTTTACACCATAATAACCTCAGACAAATGGTTGTTTGAACTGACCCCATCACACTTATAACATGGAAAGTACGTGGGCTGGCGGGATGCGTTAAGCGCCATCGGATATACCAATATCTAAGGAGGAGAGGGATTACTATCGCACTCCTGCAGGAAACACATTTAACCACACAGACACTCGCCTCCATACGCAAGAGATGGAGAGACAAGATAGTGGGGACCACGTATTCGGGCAATGCAAGAGGAACTCTGATATGGGTGGTATCTGGAACGCCACTCGAGATACAACACACTCGCACTGACCCGAATGGGCGCTATGCGATTTTAGAAGGGATATTGAATGGTCGTCCAATAACACTGATCTCACTGTATGTCCCAAACTCTGGCCAAGCCCAGTTCCTGCAATCACTGACACCGGCGTTATTGCAAAATCCCACCGCACCAATGTACTGAGGAAGGGACCTTAATTACGCCCCGGGCATAGTACTTGACCGCTCACAACCAACATTGCAGGGCGCTCAATCTATTGCCCTCTCACACCACCTACAGTCATGGACCGCCAGGACACACCTACACGATGCGCGGCATGAACTACATCCCACACACAACGAGTACTCCCATTATTCTGGTCTTCATGACCTGCATACCAGAATAGATCTAATATACTGTTCTCCAGAGGCCCTGTCAGCGATATCACATGCTGAATACCTCCCCCATATATAATCGGACCACAACCCTCTGCAAATACGACTGGCATGTGGACCAATTCGATCTAGTATCCTGACCTGGCGTCTCCCCCTGGAAGTGCTCAAAGACGCACCACTACGCGACTCACTAACACAAGCTAGCACATCATACTTCTAAGGCAACGAAGGCACAGCCCCCAACGCCAGTGTCGAGTGGGATGCCTTCAAAGTGGTCATGCGGGACATTTGATAAAAGCAGTATATGGGGCACGTATGACACTTACCAAGGAGCTAGAGGGTCTGGAGGAGGAGATACAGCATCATGAACGCCAACTGCCCATTAATCCACAGGCAGTGCCCAAATTAGCTCAAACCAACTATCCCACAAAGAGACATGTTGCACGTTGGACTATAAAAGATATCCAATGTGCCCAAAAACATGCAGAAGGTGACAAGGCCGGCAGGACACTGGCATGGCTATTAAAGACAGACCGCTTTTATATAACTTGGAGGGCCAATTGTTTAATACACAAGCAGAGATAAATTCAGCTTTCCGGCAGTACTACGCATCCCTATACAGCGTCCCCCCAACTCAAACGGGGACAGAATTACTCACATTCTTAGAAAAAATAGCACTCCCTCAAATCCCGCCTAATTATTATAAAACTTTGGAAGCCCCCCATTACAGCTACCGAAATAATGGTGGCCATACAGCAGCTGGCAAGGGGGAAGACCCCGGGGGCAGGCGGCTGGCCCCTAGTATTCTACACCACTTATCGCACACAAATGGTCCCACGCCTCCACCGAGTGTACTCGGATGTTTACGATCGGGGCACATTACCGCCCTCAGTGCGAGAAGCTGTATTGGTAGTACTGCTGAAGCCTGGCATGGACCCATTACAGATGGGATCCTATCGCCTGCTATCTCTATTGAATACAGATTACAAGATACTGGGCAGGGTTCTGGCCAATAGACTGAAAGAGGTCACACAACTATTGGTGCACTTGGATCAAAATGGATTCATCCCTGGCTGAAATACCAGCCTCAATTTACGACGACTCTTCCAATTGCTTGATTGGGCATGTACAACAGGTGAACCGGCATAATTTAGCCTCATTGGATATAGAAAAGGCATTTGATACATTGGGATAGGAGTATTTAGGCGTGGTACTAGCACGGTACGGCGTTGGCCCCAGGTTCTTGAAATGGATCAGATTACTATATAATGTACCAAAGGCCAGGATAAAGACTGGTGGCTTTATCTCGGACCCGTACTGTATCAAGCGCAGCACCAGACAGGGTGCCCCCTATCACCTATCATTTTTGCCCTGGCGATGGACCCTCTAGCATGCGCAGCTGCATGGCCGTGCAGTGGACTGGGGCATCAAAGTGCATATCCAATGGCATATCATCTCATTATATGCAGACGATGCTCTGATTTACATCCAAGGACAATAAGCAGTATTAGCTGGCATGATGGCACTACTGGAATCCTTCGGGCATGCCTCCGGCCTCAAAGTAAACTGGGAAAAATCCCTGTTATTCCTGATGACCTCCCAATCGTCAGAACAAAGGGCGGCCAAAGGGCGGCTCTGCCACAGGTTCCTCTCACCTGGACATACAACTCCTTTAAATACCTAGGGATTCAAATATACCACTCGCAAGCAGATATAATAGAAGGCAACTTGGGAAGGGCAATCACTAAGGCTCGCTCCTCCATGACATTCTGGACTGAGCTACCTCTCTCTCCAATGGGATGCATAGCTATATCCAAAATGCTGCTACTTCCGTGACTTTTGTACTATTTTGCGGCTCTACTATTCCCATTGCCGAGTAAAATGTTCCGGGATCTGAAATCAATCCTAACATCCTTACTTTGGGGTAAGTCTAGAGCCCGAGTAGCCCTCAAGAAACTCAATGCCTCAATCACTGAGGGGGGACTAGGCGCACCTAATTACGAGAAATACTATGCGGCTGCACAGCTGCAATGGCCGATGCGATGGCTAGCAAATCACAATATCTCGGAACTGGGGCAATGGACACCACACAATCGAGAAACATTCCTGGAATGGCTGAATGGGTCAAACACGGCAATCCCGAAGAATCCTGAAAATATATGTACGTAGGGACTAAGCACTCACCTCCGCCTTATGCCCCAGACCTACCCATAGGGGTAATTCCCAACTCAAAAGTAGGAATGCGATGCCTGGAAATGGCGGAATGGTTCTCTGCTGGTCTTACAACTTGGGGTGACTTATTAGCTGAATCCACACTTTGCAAATTTACAACACATGTAGATGATTACGGAATATCCCCCGGACCATTCTTACTATATGCATCACTGACACAACAGTTATTCCAGACGTGGGGGGCCAAGCAGGATGAACCAAAGACCTCTGACATACTCCAAACGTTACTAACACATGGTATGCGTAGAAGAGCAATCGCCATGCTATACAACTCACTCAAACCAGATACCGCAACCCTCATGGCTCCACTAAAAGACTACTGGGATACTGTACTTGAAACCACACTAATAGATAAACAAAGCGCACAGAGCCTGTCCTACCCAAAAACAATATCAATAAACGCTAGAATGAAATACACACAATTTAATTACCTACCACACTAACAGATAAACAATGCGCACAGAGCCTGTCCTACCCAAAAACAATATCAATAAACGCTAGAATTAAATACACACAATTTAATTACCTACATCAAACCTACTTAACCCCACACAGACTAGCGCGGATATATAAGAGGCATGTATCCCCCCACCTCCACGGCGGTCGGATTGTAATTTGTCTGGCAGTTCCGTTCCCGACAGGATGGTGGTTGAACGCTTGTCTGACTGCCATCATAATTAGCCCCATAGTCTTGATTAGAAGCAATACAGGTTAAGTGAGACCTTTTAGTGATTATTCTTGGTTTAGGCATTGGTTTCACAGCCAACATGCACAATTTCAAAATCCTGTCTTGCATAATGAACAGGACAACAAACTGGTTTCTTTGGAGCACACAATGAATGTAAGTTCATGTCTTACGCTGTGCAGTCTGCGGGACCTAAGGGGTATGACGTGTTTTTGCAGGAGAAGTTTCCACTCTGTATGTCTTTTATCACTAGTTGAGGACATTCCTCCTCAACTGTGGCTTCAGAATTTTTTTTTCATACGTACTGAGTGTGATTATGATCGCTCAACCACCAGACATACATGTTCTTCTGATTCAATTGCATATTGAATAACTCCGGGCATAGCTGGCACGGGATGTCTGACCAAATCATAGGTAGGATTCCATGCCTGCATACCACTGCAAATTAGTATTTTGGAGGATCTACTTTTTGATTGTCCATGGTTACCTGCAGAACAATCCCTGGAAGAGGGGAGAATTGTACATTGATGAGATCTGGAATGAATGTCCTCATAAGTATAAATGAAAATGATGACACCCCATGGGGAAGGTGAGAGCCTCCTTTTCTATGAGTTAAAAGCACCTCTCTGCCGAGGTAGGAGCATGGCTAGCATGAGCCACTGGCCCTCGCGTGCTACAGGATTGACATTGCAAGAGGACAATGTGCTTTGTTGTGTCATGTTCTAGAACTGGACAATTCAATGGAGCATCCGAGTGTGAGGAAATCAGGCAGGGACTTGCCTGTTTACCGCAGAATGAGTCACAGTAGTATGGTGGAGGTGCCGCATGGTATGAATGTGGCCCACATTTCTTCATTATCGTCATGAGATGTACAGGTGCTGGCAAGTTCTTTGAATCAAGCTTAAAAAAAGACTCTTCTAACCCTTGTTTTGCTTGACGCAGGAGCAACGTTTCATAATCTGTATTCGCTAAAGGTATGAATGGGCATCTAGAGTGGGTATATCAAGGTTCCGCTTCAGGCAGGGTGAAGAACAGTCTGAAAATGACCTCACCTCAGTGATGAAAAGTAGATGTTGTTTCCAGTCATCTATAGTGCCAGTAGCAGCAAAATCAGTCTCTAGGTGCAGCACCCAAAATTTCAATTTTGCTGTTTGTGTGCAGATTGAGCCAACAAACTCAAATGGCTCCATGGAGGGAGTGGCGGTCCTCCCAGCACTCTGGAGCAATCAGACCCACTTTACCTACTGTTAATGAAAAAGAAAGCTCTGCCCCCTGGAAAAAGCGGTGGGGACCAGCAAGACATGGACTGGCAGATTAATGCGCTCTCAAGCACACAGTAGGTTAGTAGATTCCCCACCCCCCTTCAGGGATGGTCAGCGGAGTCAAGGAAACAGTGCTTGAAAGTCACAGGTAGTTTAGGAGGCAGGTCACAGGTGTGTGCATCATAGCTAACAGTGGAGCAGAAGAAAAGGCCCGATAGGGCAAACAAGGAGTAGTAGCTGCCAGTAAGTCACCTGTGTCAAGACAACAGTTCCACGGTAGGTACTTGTAAAAAGGGTGGCAGGATGTTATGTTATGTTAAGCTTGTTTGTAGGATACAGCTTATCACCCGTGAGGGTATCCAGGCGCTGAATCATAGTCACTGGGGCCCAGCAGGGTCCGGCTTACCCCTCTTGATGCTTGGATCTCCTAAATGACCCTGACAACAGGCAGGACAGAGTATGATTTTTAGTGGCGTTTAGTCATTTTTCACATTAGAAGAAATGCAGCATGTAAGTTAAAGATGCTTTTGTAGTGATCACTCCAGGCTGATTGTGATGTTTCATGAGGATTTATTCAAGTTGGTTACAAGATCAGTAATACAGTAGTATTCAGCAGTAATCAGCCCCACCAGGAGCAGCCAGCAAGGCGCTCAGCCCTTCTCCAACTGTGTAATTCATACACCAACATTCTATGTTACATCATCTCAAGAGTGTTCCACTGGTGGAGCAGTGGAAGACATGTAAAGCATAATAACCAAGATACTACATATCCTCCTTCCTTCCAGAAAGAAAATAGAAAAAAGGAAAATAGAATCAGATGTAGAAGCTAGAAGAACAAAATAGAGAAGAAAGGACAAGAGAGAAACAAAACAGAGGTAGAGAGAAAGAAAGCACCCAAAAATATAAAAGAAACAGATAGACATAACCTCATCCTCCTTTCTTTCTATAAATGAGAAAAAGAACTGAAGAAAAGAAAGAGAAACCATCAATGAGTACTCTCTGTACACAAACTGGCCAGGTAAGTATGCAAGAGAGCAATCCACATCAGGAGAATAGAAGATGACAGAGAAGAAGAGAAATACATTATAAAAATCATACTTCTCCATAATGTAATAAACATTTGAGTTAAAATAAAATAGAAAAGTACTGGGCTACAGTGTTGAGCAAGAAAAGGAAAAGAGAGATGAGACACAAACGCCCAGTCTAACATGAACCAATGCACTATAGTTACTGGGTAAGAACCAAAACTATACACCCATGTGGGTAACAGTATGAACGTGCATAGGTAACAACAAGAGAAAATCAAACTATTGTGCACTGTAGAATAAAACAAACAACCCACACTAGACACCTTAAGTAAGGTAAGAACGTGCACTGTAGTGAAGGTATAAGTAATGTAATGACATGTGTAATGTCATGTCCGTGTAAGGACGCACCTGGATTGGAGGTACAATGTTATGCACAAGATGAAGGGGAGACCCAACAAACATACCTCCGGAGAGGTCAAGAGTTTGTGCATTTTAGATGCGAGACAGAAACCATGCAACGTGTGAACCTAGATAGGTGTGCACTGAAACAAAAGAGACAGATACCTCGTGAAGAGGTCAACGTTGTGCACAAGAGTAGTGGGAATACAACCCACGTGACACACCCCGTGAAGAGGTAAAAACTATGTACTCTGGGGCAGAGAATTGCCCAATTGTGCACAATTAACTGAGTAAAAAAAAAAATTGTGCAGTTGTGCACAACTCTAATGGGCGTAAAGCCCATAAGACACACCCTGTGTAGGGTGACGGAGCGAGAAAAGACGACCTCGTGTGAAGGTCTGTTGTGGTGCACAGAGTGACAGGGAAAACATTAGGACTGAAACCTAGATGCATAAAATAGCGTGCACTGTACTGAACGGGACAGAACCCCAACCCCGTGTAGAGGTAGTGATATTGTGCACAATGTGAGGTAACTGCAAAATTAAAGTACAGACATCCTCGGTAGAGGCAAAAGCGTTGTGTACTCTAGTAATGTGACCGGAACCCTCACGATGCCCTAAGTAGGGTAAAAGTAAGACATAAGTGCGGCATAAAACATATGAAGTAAATATGGGTGAGAACCCATTGCCTGTCTCTTTGAGGACACGAACAGTACCTGCTCCACCTGAAAACGATAGAGTCCATATAGAACCGGCAAACATAGTGAAGGAAGGTCCAAGGTGTGAGGTAAAACTACATAAAAATCTCGAAATATAAGAAAAATGTCCATGGAGTAACTGCAGTGCTCCCGGTTCCTGGTTGAACTTTATTGAAAATGAAGAGAACATCGTGGTTGGCATGGTTGTCAAAAATGCGAGAATCTCAAAATGGCGGCACGTTGTTGGCGTATCGCCGGGTGGCTCAAAGCACGTCAGTGCACCAAAGTGACCACCGGCAGAGTTAAGAGTGTCCCAGACGTAAGAACAGAAGACTCCACGATGGTGATAGCAGGACGTCACTGAAGGAAACATCGCGGGACACTATGGTGAAGGTAGGCGAGCTTGTGCGTTCGTTTTCAAACAAAAGGTGTGGCAGTTTAACTGACAAATGACCAGGGGACGTACGAGGCCCAAAAGAAATTAAAAATGAACTTTCCCCATACGACCATAATGAACAAACAATTCGGAATGATCGTGGGAAAACCATAAATGCCAAAATAAAATGTGACAGTTGTTAAGTTTTACATAGTTGAGTGTGTCCAGAGCCGTGAAGATGTTGAAAAGAGTAATCTTTGACGTGCAGACACACATGTAGCAAGAATGCAGAAGTGGCTTTTATAATGAAGCGTCCAGACTTCCCAACACACAAGGGAGACACGAGGCAGACCAGTAGAACTTGACCTAATGAGACGCAGTAGAGATTGCAGACGAGCACTTCACTCGATAATGAACACCAAATCAAGCAGGCAAAAAAAAACACAAAAGCCAGGAATGTTTGATATGAGGCAACACGAAATAAAAGTGCATACCTCTGCATAAGAGAAAACACACTTCTTCACCAGACAGTGTGTAGACGTTAATGATGGCAGGCTTACAGCACAAGACGCTGGCGTTGGCAGACACAAGCGTTGGCAGACACAAGCGTTGGCAGGCTTAATCTATCTGAAGTGACAGCACAAAACACGTAAACTGCAGACGTAGGCTTACCCTCACTGAAGGCTCAGCACAAAGGCGTAATGGAGGAGACAAAGACTTTTCACCAAATGATGCAGTTGAAATAGACTGTAGAAAAAGTCCTTTGAGATGCTGTGGGAACAGCAGGCAGAAACTTGAGCTGCGTAGAAACTGGAACTGGCACCTTTGCGTTGAGGGCGACCGGTGGGAGGTCACTGGTGGGGCTGATGTGTTGCCAGTAGATGAATAAACGCAGCTGTGGTTTCAGAAGTTGCTTGAGGTTGAGAGTAGGTACTCCAGACTTGAAATTGAAAGCCTCAGAGGTAGTAGACGCAGATTCTTTGGTTCAACTCGTCGCCATAAAATTGTAGTGATGACTCCAGGCTGATTGAGATGTTTCATGAGGATTTATTCAAGTTGGTTACAAGATCAGTAATACAGTAGTATTCAGCAGTAATCAGCCCCACCAGGAGCAGCCAACAAGGCGCTCAGCCCTTCTCCAACTGTGTAATTCATACACCAACATTCTATGTTACATCATCTCAAGAGTGTTCCACTGGTGGAGCAGTGGAAGACATGTAAAGCATAATAACCAAGATACTACAGCTTTGCAAGCTCTTTTGTGGATAGTCTAGTATTATTTATGGACTGCTCTGAGGAGCTAATGAAGAGCTCCAGTTTGTATCGCATTTTTGTGCCCTTTTCATGATGCATAGTTGAACATGTGGTTTTTGTGGTTTGGCCTTTATGGGACATATTGGGTAGGATTTGACAACATAATGTGTGCACAGCACAATTAATGTAGCTGCCCATAAGCATGGGTATTGTAGATATGTTGATGATGTAAGAATAGACTTGCATGCAGATCTCCGCTCTCCGATGGAGCACTGGGTCGCCCTGCTCAAGCCAATCCCAACGCTGCTCTCATACACTTTAATGCAAGTCTAATACTCTGTATTTTAAAGGGCAGCATTAGGATTGGCTGGGCTGCGCTGGGCTGACGTGAAGCAAAGTCCACCAAACTGAATGACGTGCAGGGTGGGGGCAGGCAGAAAAACATGCGGCTCTCGGGGCTCGGAGCAGGGGAAGCTCCAGAACCAGGGTGACAGCAATGTGGCATGGGCATCACAGGAGACCTGGTGAGCAGCTGTGCAAAGGTTAACTGTAGATGCCTGGAGCCCTTTCCAAAGCTTAACTGGTAACGATGATGGACAGGCCATACTGTGGTAGACTTTGATTTATTTTACAGTTTGTTTCTTCCAGTTTTGAAGCATCAGCCTTTGCATTTATTATTTACAGTTGGATGTCTATGACCAGAACCCCTCATTTAGCATTAAATCCATCCAGATTTGTGCAGGACCTTCTTGTAAACGGGAAGTGGTAAAACATGCTGCAGAAATTTTGGAGTTATTTTTATTTACACAATAACTATATTAAACTCTTTAAAAAAAGTTTAAGGGAAGGTTTTCGCTGCTCAATTAGATACCTCACATTCAGATGTCTGAATGTTCACTAATTAGAAGTAAAGTTTTATTCTGAGGATCTCTTTTGCATTAAATAAAAAAGCTAGATATGGACTTTTGAAGGTTTTAGTCTGTGCTTTGTGCTGTCCACCACTCTTATTGGTTGATGGATGTTTTTTGTCTGCTTGGTACAAATACCTAGTTCTTTCTTTCCGAAATGTTTGTATTTAACTCTTATTGCATTTCTGTTAATGTAGTTCAGTGGGTTACTGCCCCTGCTGTAAAGTTTATAGTTTGACCTCGTCAATTGGAAGAACTGGGTATGGCATTCAGGTCAGGCAGGGCTGGCTTTTAGGGCAATGAGACTGGGGCGCTGGCCTGGGTAGGGGAGGCACTGACCTGAGGGGGGCGCTGTGTATAGCAATATCTTACAATTTTAAAACACCTGCAGCAGAGTTCCTCGTGCGTCTAGTTTTCAGGCAGCATTAAAAATGTCAAGCTAACTTTTGTGATTAATGTTCCTGCTAGAGAGAGAGATCAGAGTTTTGCCTAGTGTCAATTCTGACTCGCCATAAAATAGCACAGAGGGTTAATATGCCTGCTGCAAAGAACGCGTACCGTGAAGATCACTGATCTGTATTTTATGTGGATAGCTGACTGGATGACTGCTTTTGTTACAAAGATCCTTTTGTTACTGCAGTTCGCAAGATACAGCCCTAACATTGAACTGTCATCAAAGAGCTGCATGCAAACTGCATAAAATAGGTTAGGAGTTCTGAGTATTTCACTATCTAATCTTAATGTTGCTGAAAAGGGTTAATTTGGGTAGATATACATTCTTATTAGTAAAGCCAGCATTTTCCAGTGGTGGGAGAGGTGTGGCACAGCGGCCAGGGCGTTAGACTCCGAAGCACGGGGCTCAGAGTTTGATTCCTGGCGGCAGCTCAGCCGAGCACCCTGTGACTCTGGGCAATAGCTTGCTTAATCTCCCAGACGGCCACCAGCGCCTTGTGAACCTTAGGGGTGATTAGTTTGCGCTTTACAAATACTGGGTTATTATTATAAAACAAATGAAATGTATTTGAGAGAGGGGTTATGGTGGGGGTGGGGGGGGGTGGCCTGACCGGCGACCGTAATGGCCGCTCGGAGCTGAAGCTCCGTGAGAACCCTGCACATCATCGATGAAATGCAGCCTTGAAACCGCATCGTTGCCTGAAAAAGCCTGCAGACCAGAGCAAGGAACGGATACTGCGACCTGTGATCCCGTTTACATGACGTAAACAGCGTCAGGGCTGCCGACAGTCGAGCGCGGCCTGATGCGACCGCAGGTGAAATGGCGCCCGAGCTCCGATGAGGTGCGCGCTGGGGAAAGGACGACCCGACGAACTGAGCGAACCGGCCCCCTATGAAAGAAACCTGGGCAGATGACAGTGGCCCGCTGCTGAAATCTCCTCCCCCGGACAGGGGTATATGAGAAGCCAAGCTGCGGTAAGAACCCCGCCTGCACAACAAACCAGGAGGCTGAGAGGGATGAGCAGGCTGCACCCGTAACGGAGAGTGCAGAGCATGGGCCCCCTGTGAGCACGATCCCCGGAGGCCCAACAATGGCGAGGTGAGCCTCGTGGAACTGCCGCATAACGTGCTGCTACCTACTATTCTGCACTTACGAAGGCCAGGAGGAGGGTAGTGAGGTGCAGTTTCTTCACTCCCCATTGCCCAATAATGAGCGAACTCAGTGGGACATTCAGGAGATGGTCGGAGCGGGAGAGAGGGGGAGAGGGGAGACGACCATATAACTGCGTGGTAGAGCCGCTGCATCAGGCACGCAGCATTGAGGAATGTAGGGATCCCACACTACAGTGGAGGCGGTGCGCGAGAGGCACGCAGATCCCCCCCTCACTGGCCTTTGCCTGCTGATCTGAATGAGGAATATAAAGGGGAGCCACCTTAAAAACAGCGGCTAATGTGGTGAGGACCGGAATACTCAGCGACACGCTCATAAAGGGTGACTTGGCTGCAACCTTTTACCGGACATTGACATCACACCGAAGTGGCTACCTAGCAAGAGTGAAGATTGCAAACACATCAACAATAAGAAAAGACCTGAGCAGCGGGCGATACATGCCCAAAGGGAATGACACGCAGAGATCCTAAACAACGGTAGTTGCCATTTGACGCAATTAAGACCCAAGAACCTGTTCAAATTAGCACTATGGCAGAGGGGACATCAACTGGAACACTACGGAAAAGCGGACCATCAGACACCAGCGCGCTGATGCTAGAATTGAGATCTAGCTTCAAAGCTTTAGATAGCCAATTCGACGCCTTGGATAAACGACTTGCCATATTGGGAGAACGCATAGATCGGCATGAAGCTCGGCTGGACACGGTGGAGGGACGGGTCTCAGATCTCGAGGATGGCGCAGCCCAAACAGCCAAGAGAAGGGAACGGTTGGAGAGGGTCATGAAAACGATTGCCACTAAAGATGAAGATTTAGAAGCGAGAAGCAGAAGAAACAATGTGCGAATAATGGGGGTGCCAGAATCCACTAATACAGGGAGAATGGACCAGTTCGTTGAGCGGCTATTGACTGTGCTATTTGGAACCGAACATTTTACGTCTACATTTGTTGTGGAACGAGCGCATAGAACGCTAGGTCCGCGACCAAACCCTGGTTGCCCGCCCAGACCCATTCTTGCAAGATTACTAAACTTTAGAGATCGTGATACTGTTTTGCCATTAGCCCAGGAGACTGGAGGTCTATCATGGCAAGGATCATCCCTATCCATATACCCAGACTTCACCATGCTTGTGCAGGAGGCTAGGCGCAAATTCACAGGAGTGAAAGCAGCATTACGAAACCTAGGACTGAGGTATGGAATGTTGTACCCTGCGCAACTCAAAGTTGATGTGAATGGCAAATCAAGGGTGTTTGATAAGCCCACGGACGTTCAGAATTTTTGTAGACAATACTCCAGAGGAAAGGAAGCGGCTGGAGGGTCATCCCCGGGCAGATCATCACTGGACATCCACTCAAGCGCAAGCGTGGACCTCTTTACATCCAGCTGAGGCCGAGGCCCACACTGCTGTTTTGGGGAAACAACTGTTGATGTTGTTTGATGACTGAACCCATTCCAATTCTGTGCTGATTTAGAGTTGGTAATTAGTAAGTAACACATGGATGCGGCTAAGTAAGGCCTGATTTGAATAATATATTGATGTGCGGGGGGCTCACGTAGCGTTGCCGCCCCCCCTGTGATATCACAATGGAAGTTGAATTGCATTATCTGCCATGTAGGCACAGCGAAAATGTCAAGCTGAATGAAGGTGTTATGAGGAGTGAACCTGGTAGACAGCTACTAGGTTTGGGAGGGGGTAGGGGGATGGGAAAATAAGGATTTAGACTGTTTGTAGTTACTGTTAAGGTTTTTTGGTCTACAATCACATTTATTGCAACAGGCATGACAATGCATCAATGCATAACTCAATGTAAAAAATGGCACACCGGGTAGAAGTCCGTCTCTTTAGAGATAGTACCATGTTGACGTGGAATGTGCGAGGACTTAACAACCAGAGAAAGTGTAGACAGGTACTCCACTCTTGAAAAGGGAGCTCCTTTTTGTTCTTGATTTATATACCCTGTCCCTTTTCTTTACATAGGGTAACTCTCTCGAGATTGTTGGTTCTGACAGGTACTCCAATACATACGGCAACATAAGGTTGACATTGTGTACCTGCAGGAGACGCACTTAGCACCTGCTCACCCATCCAAGTTTGCCACCACCTGTGGATCACACCGCTTTTTCTCGAACTATAGCGCATACTCCCAGGACGTTTCCATTCTGATCCGTAAAACATTACCATTTAAGCATATTTCCACAATTGCTGATGTTGAAGGCCTGTTCCTGTTGGTGTCAGGCTGCCTAGCAGGGCAGAATGTCCTTTTTGTTAACGTTTATTCCCCGAATATAGATGATCCTGCCTTTTACTAGCGATTACAGTCACAGATAGATCTTGTGGACACAGACCATATATTTCTAGGAGGAGACCTCAATATCTTGCTAGACCCCATGCTAGACAGCACCACCGTAGCTCCTGTCAACAAGCCCTGGTCACTTAAGATACTGAAGGAGGTGTGTCAAACATACACACTGACGGATGCCTGGCAGCAAAGGAACCCTCAAGGAACTGATTATACCCATTATGCACAGCAATACAATACCTGGACAAGGCTAGATTATTGGCTACTATCCGGGTCAGTTATGCAGTGGGTTCAAACCATTAAGCAACTGCCCCGCACCTTATTCGATCATTCCCCAGTGCTCATAACAATGCAAGTCCCTGGAGAAGGAGGATTTGAACTACAATGGCGATTCTCCTCCACCTTACTACGAAATATTGTCTTCCGGACTGAGCTGCGCACAGCAATTATAGAATACTTTGACCACAATAAGGGATCAGTCACGACACAGGCCACCCTGTGGGAGGCTTTTAAGGCTTACCTTAGAGGAGTCTGCATCTCCACGCAAACTGGAGTACTAACGGACTTGCAACATACCCTCGCCAGGCCGAAGGGCGACCTTGTAGCGATACACAGGGAAAGTGTAGGGAAAGAGGCCCCGAAGTACCTGAATCAGAGGGCAAAGCTGCTGGCTGAATATATGGAGGCAGCAGAGCGTGAGGCCCACTATTTAGGGAAGTATGCAAAAGCCCAAAGATACGGCGAAGGGGAACGACCGGGGCGTACGCTGGCACGATTACTAAGACCGCAGAGAAACCAGAACTATATTACTAGACTGCAGAGACAAGATGGCGCATGCATAATAGTCACACCAGCTATTGCGCAGGAACTACTAGCATACTATACTGACCTGTTCACTACTAGATCAATCAATAATTAGGAAGACATTTCCTCCTACTTAGATGAGATAGCAATGGTCTGGCTGTCAGACGCCCACCAACAATTCTTGAGTGAACCCTTCTCAAGCAAAGAGATAATACAAGCTATTGATGCTATGGATGGCTCAAAAGCACCTGGCCTAGATGGCTTCACTGAAGCCTTTTATAAAACGTATAAACACCTCCTGGCACCTCATCACCGTGACGTACATGCAGAGGCACTGACGGGGGGAACCCTGCCTCTCACACTTAGAGAAGCGGTCATCACCCTGATATTGAAACCCGGGAAAGAGCCAGACAAATGCGGCTCCTACCGACCACTGTCACTGCTCAATTTTGATTATAAAATATTAGCTAAGATGCTAGATACCCGTTTAGCTCTACTTATGGAGCAGATTATATTGCCTGCTCAAGCCAGATTCATAAGACATAGATCCACGGCATTAAATTTGCAAACCTTCTTTCCGGTCCTTCATAGAATAGACCCAGGAGTCCCAGCATTGGCTGCACTATTGGATGCTGAAAAAGCATTTGACTATGGAATGGCCCTTCTTGCACGCTGTGTTGGGAAAATTGGTATACCAAGGGGGTTCTCTGCATTGGTTCAATTATTGTACACTGAGCCCACGGCCCACATCCGCTTCAATGGTACGGTGACGGAGCCCTTTTCTATATCCCGTGGCACTAGACAGGGATGCCCACTGTCACCATTATTGTTTATAATTGCAATGGACCCACTGGTGAGATACTTGCAGAAGGACCATATGCATAGAGGACTACAGTTCAAGCATGGCCCACTGCTAATAACTCTATATGCGGATGATATAGTACTATATGTGAAACCTTCCGCCAATTTTGACGGAAGTCGACCGATATGGGGCTCTGTCCGGACTCTATTTAAATTGGGGCAAATCAGAGATCTTCCCACTGACGGAGGTGCGCGACAGGAGCTGTGGGGATCATTCGGTGCAGTGGTGTGAGGCGGAAACCAAATACTTGGGAATATATCTTCACCGGGACAAAGAACAGATATTGAGACTAAATTACAGGCTGGTAGTAGACTAGCTAAGTGCACAGGTGGAAAGACGGGTTTGTCTTCAGCTATCCATAGCGGGGCACATAGCCATCATTAAAATGGTAGTTCTACCCCGCTTGCTCTATCTTTTTCAAAACATACCCATCCCCTTAACAAATGCCTTTTTTCTCCAAATTCGAAAGCTTTTAACAAAATTAATATGGGGGGCCAACAACCAAAAACAGGCTGGAACACACTGATATTACCATACGACGGGGGGATTTGGGGTGCCGAATATACAACTATACTAGTTGGTGGCACAGTGCAGCTACTCAGGGTTCTGGTAACACCCCGACGCCCAAGTTCCCTATGCCAAACCTGAGAGAGAAGTAGCGGACCCCACCCCGCTGGAATCTCTGCTACAAACTGGGATGACACAAGACACCCAAGATGTCCAGACACTATACACCACTTGTTGGGCATGGGTGAGATTGCTTAGGAGAATAGGTGGAGCAGCATTATATTCCCCAGCACTTCCAATAATTGCTAACCCATGGCTACCCCCTACACTGGATCCACTAAAACAGCGTACCCTTCAGCGATTGGAAATATGAAAAATGGGTGATTTATTCCCCAACGGGCACACCTTTTCCCGTACAGCGGACCCCCAGTTTCAAAATATCTCTTTTATGGATCAGTTTATCCTGACCTGTCTGCAAGCAGCACTAAGGGATACCATATCAACATACCCCACTGAACCAAAGGAATTTACACCGCTTACACTTATAATTGAGGACAACAGTGGGGAACATATTATTTCCAGATTATATAAAGCTTGTTTGGCGCTCATATCACCACAAGATACTAAGGTGAGAGAAGCCTGGGAGATCGATTTAGAGCGGCCCCTCACCGATAAAATTTGGAAAAGCTGCTGCACTCATACGGTGTTAGTTTCATTAGGGGCGTAGCTAGGCCTTAGGGTGCCCGTGGCGGCCCCTGCGTTTGCCGCCCTCGGCAAAAAGATAGAAGTGCGGGGGTGGGGGGGGGGTGTGGTGGTGGTGGTAGCGGCCGCGGCCGATTCTTGCGGCCGCAACGGCCGCAGGTAAGAGCGGGGGAAGGGGACCCGGCTGCCGCCCCAAAACTCGTGCCGCCTGGGGCGGTCCGCCCCCATCGCCCCCCCCTAGCTACGCCACTGAGTTTCATGTAACCATAGGCATAAACTAATTCATTTTAAATTCTTGAGAAGAGCATATGTTAACGTTACGCCACAGCAGATGGCCCGAATAGACAACAGTCAGTTTACACACTGCCCCAAATGCAACATGCACGCGGCCACTTTCGCACATATGACATGGGCATGTATCAAGATTGCTTCATATTGGCACAAAATATTCAGAGAATTGCAGCGAATGACTGCGCTGCAACTGGAACCATCCCCACTATTAGCACGACTGGGATATGTTGATAAGATCCCCAAAAGCATGGTAGATTCGTAGCAATAGCGATGCTCCTGGCAAAGCGAGAAATAGCTATACAATGGGGCAGCAAAAAGGAACCCACTGTAAAAGGCTGGATTAATAGTATGGTACATTGTGACGTCACCGGTGAACTGTTTGCAGAATTACAACCCCCTACATCCCGACCAAAAGATATATGGCAACCGCTGAGGGAGTATTTAAGAGAGCAAGACACACGGAACACACAACAAAACACGGAGTAAACGTCTGTTAATATTACTCATAAGTGCATATACCTTTTTAATGTGTACCATGAAGTTGAATTGGAATTTTGGAAATGCATAGGGGGAGACGCTAATCTGCCTGACCTAGCGCATTTAACAGTGACATTAAAAGTGGAAGATAGAATGCACAAATTGTCTGTTGCTCGAGAAAGGCTGGAATTGAACAATTGTACTAAACTGTTGCATTTGAACAAATATTATGATGCATGTAATGTGTAAATTGTAACCATAAAGCTAAAATGATAAAAAAAACATTTATTAAAAAGAAAAAAAGAGGAGCTATGGAGAGATGAGGGGAACTTTTGCCGAGTCTTAGGGAGGGAGTCCGAGGAGGAGGTCATGGCGTGAAAGGAGGCACCAAAAATGAAGGCGGCCCTGAGGACAGGTAACTATACCCTTATTTCTAAACGTCACCAGCCGCCCCAGGCAATGTAGCAAATAAATGTTAGTTGTTCACAATAAAATACATTAGTGTGCTTAAGAAAGTGATTATTAGCACACTTCCACTGTATGGTTGTTATTTTTAACAAAACATACTTGAAATTTCTCCAACATAACTCTATTTATGCTTGTGTCTTCAGTGTACCCGTTTGTAAAGAAGCTGCAGCCGATGCGCGCGTGCGCCCCTCCGCGAGTCCCCCCCCCGCCCCCACCCCTGTGCCACCTGTACCGAGGCGCGCGCGCTGCATCACGGAGACCCCGGAAGCGATCAGACATGTGGCGCTCTAATGATGCAAAGACTGCAGGGGAGCCCCGCAGCACCGCAGCAAATGACTCCTCTCTCTTCCTTCGTATAATATCCTCTGATGACGCTACAGGTGATTAATCCCCTCGTATATCTAATTGATTGATCCGCCATTTTAAACTCCAGCTCCAGACGAGGGTAATAAAACGCACCAAAGGAAACATATGCTTTGACTATTTTTCATCAGCCGAAAAACAGTTGTTACTGTAAATCAATTTACAAAAAAATGACGATTAGATCTTAAGCTAGTCAGGTGTAGAATGGCTAAAAAACGCGTGAATATATTCTGTTCTCCATTAAAACATGTAGTCAAGGTTTGTTGGATGAAAATGCAGCACCGAGTGAAATTCTGTCTTACACATCACAAACTATTACTGATACATTTATACACCGGATAAAAAGTGCACTAGGCCATCAACATTCATTATATAGCAATAAAGTGCCTCTTTTGACATGGTGACACTAATTTTGAAAGCACACTGGAGTAAGATTTGATGTCCCAATTTTACATACTGTGACCTGAAACTGCACATGCTGCCAAAGGTGGGATTTCCTCAGTATCTAAATTGCATGTATTTTAACGCTGTGAAACTCAAGTGAAAGTGGACTCTGCAGAAATGATTAATCTTTTGGCATTATTTAAAAAAACTATTTAATTTGTGGAGGCTCCACAGCAAAGGAGTACACCTGAGAGCAATGATGTGTAGGTGAGAAGGACAAGATTTAAATCGATCCAAAAGTTAAGAGATTTGAGATCTTGGGCCAAGTTAGATTAAAATTGTCAATATTTAGTTCCTCCAGCCCATTTGTGTTGAATTGTAGTTCGCGTTCTCAGACATACGTCATTCCCTCTGCCTTGGGTTTTCATAGTCCTCAAGGTGGACATGCACCATGAATCTTTCTTTCCCTTTTAGTGTACAAGTCCCTTGAGACAATTCTGCATCTGCTAATTGAGGGCCTCATTTACTATATTTTGAAGCACTGCAGCGCATTAAGCCTTCCTGCTGCACTGCGGTGCATCAAAATAAAACATACAGCGCATTCCTGTCCTTCTCCCCTGCGCACAAACAGCAGCCATGCGCCAACGCAGACTCCCTTGCATCATGTTGCAAGGGTGCCTGCGTTGTGGGGATGATTGTTTTTAGGCAGGAAGAGACACCTTCCTGCACAAAACAATAATTGATGGTATTTTCCGCTTTCCATGAATGCTGCAGAATGCAGCACGCTTTGAAAGAGGAAAAACTAGGAGAAATAAAAGTATTTCTCCTCGTTGCGCCACTTCTACGCCTCCCCCGGGGAGGCGTAGGATTCTGATGCATTCCCAGCTTTATAAAACGTAGTAAATCTGGGAATGTGTCAGGTTCTATGGATGTTGCGTGGGAACACCCACAGCAACACCCATGGAACGTCCCTTTCACGCAGAGTAATGTGTGAAAGGGTCCATATTTACAAGGCATTGAAAAGTCATGCGTGGTGACTTTACGTGGCCTTGTAAATATGGGCAAGCCCATTATGCTACCGATGCATCAAAAAAAGTGATGCACCGGCGGCTCAATGGCCTTGTAAATGAGGCCCTGAGTCTCTCCTTGATCTGTATCAACTGACGTGATGACCCTGGATCACCGAATTATTTTTCCCTAAGAGATCACAAGCCTCACAGAAACCCTGAAAAGCCTCATAGTCTTGACCCTCTTTTTCGGACCTCATGGCAGAACTGCATAACCAAATGTCCTTTTAGTTTGGTCTAAATGGACCTCATGACTGCCAAACTTCCCGTTTTTAACTTTATTCTCAGTTTGTGGGTCGACATCACTTGTTTACCTCCCGCCAGCTTGTGCCTAGACTTACTAGCAGAGCACCTTCTAGTAGACCTCACTTATTATGTTTCTCTTCGATCTGCATGGACCTCATGGCATCACTGAGGCCCCTCATTATGTCTCTCCTCGATCTGCACGGACCTCATAGTAGCCCCGAAGCACCTCATGATGCTCCACTTTGATCTACAAAGACCTCTTGGAGGCCCGGCAGCACCTCATTATGCCTCTCCTCGATCTGCACGGACCTCATAGTAGCCCCGAAGCAATTCTATGTCAGGACCGGAGGCTCCGATTATGCTTCTCATTTCTTTACTGAAACACTCAGCAGCCAATAGAAAACTTAGTACCAAAAACTACAGTACCCATGAACACTGTGTGGGTCACATGTACAACCATAGAGTATCTGCCTATATAAGGTCCATCCACCGACACAGTGTCCTCTTTTTTTGCTGCTCCGCAGCCAGTTAAGTGCTCTTCCATTGTCTATTACTCAATTGTTATTAGAGATTGTTGGATTCTATAGCGGTTGTTTATGAAGACTGTATTGTCTGTTGGCGCTTAATTATATGTTTATCGATGGTAATTGTTATGCAGACTGTATTGTTGGCGCTAAATTGTATGCTTACCGAGGATAATTGTTTGATGCGCCCGCGTTTGCTGCCAGCACTCCGCTTTCTGCGGCGCCCGTTGGGCTCTTTCCCCCGATTCCCGAGCCTGTCCGGGGTGCAGCGCGCTTCCGCCTGAGCGGTTTTGCGGTCCGATCGGATTTCCTTGGACTCCGGTTTCGCTGCCAGTGGAGCGGGAAGTGCCGGGGAGCGAGGACGCGCGTCTCCCTTGACACGCAGTCCTCTTTTTACTTCCAACGAGCGGCCGATACAGCGCATTTGCGGCAGCCATCTTGCCCTGCCATCTATTATCGGGCTTAAAAGAACGCCGGAGCAGCGTTTTTCATGCCCCTGACCCCGATTTTCACAGCGTTTTCCACAAAAATCAGCTCGTTGTGCTCCCCTGACGTCCTGCACTATTATCACAGTGTGGGGCTGTACAATCTCGCATAGGCTTTGCCTAGAGTGGCCTTTTTGGGCAAGCTCTTCCTCCCTCCACATCTTAATTGGTTGTTACTTGCATCCTTCAGGATTGTACCGAGCTTGGGGTCTTGGGAGAGCTTGGGGTCTTTTGCCACTCCCCCTGACTCAATACAGATATATATATATCTTTTGGATTTCACAAGCAGTCCTCCTGGGGTCTTCGAATCTACACTTACAGTGTCAGTATGGCAGAATATTATTATGAGGAGGACTACTACTATGAAGAGGAACCCTCTGGGTCCATGGAACAGGACCTCGTGGAGCCTTGGATGCAGGAGTCCAGCATTCTGTTAATAAGGCTTTAGTAAAGGCCATAGAACCCCTCAAACGTCATCTGTGTACATATGCCAAGCAACAAGGCAGGCTACCCACTTCAGGCAATCGCCCTAGAACCGGGGGAATGGGGGTTAAGAACCCGCACGCTGCCGATTTCGCCAAACTTGCAAAGTCTATGGAGGAACAAGAGTACTCCACTCCCACCAGTAAAGCGACTATTACGGAAATCACCCAGGATGACGACCAGGATACCTCCTCGGATCCCTCCACCGACCAGGAGGAAGCTCCTAGACCCGCCAAAAAAGCGAGGAAAGAAAGACACACGAACGAGTCTTCGGCTCCCAAGGTTCTCAACTTTGAGCCCACCGCAGGGAGTTCGCCTGATCGTCTACCTGGACGACATTATAATAATGGCGAATTGTCCCCAGCTGGTCATCTCGCACCTCGAATCTCTTACAGAGCCTCGGGTTGATTGTAAAACAGCAGAAGTCAATGTTGATCCCGGCTCAATCGATCGAGTTTCTGGGATTCCTAGACAACTCCTTGACTTGTCAACTCCTTTTACCGATGCAAAAGATCAGGTCTATCAAGAGGGAATTGAGGTCGACACTTCACAAGCAAATGGTGTCCTTGAGATCCGTAGCCCGGATAGTGGGCTTACTAGCTTCCTCAATTCAGGCGATCTTCCCGGGTCCCCTTCATTACCGAGCCCTTCAACGGCTGAAAATACGACATCTTCAAAAAGGCCTCGGTTACTCAGAAATGATTCCCCTCTCAGAGGAGGCGAGGCTCGAGATGCTATGGTGGGTACACCACATGGAGGCTTGGCACGGCCGAGCCCTCTTCGGATCGACCCCGGATGTAGTGATCGAATCCGATGCCAGCCGGTGGGGTTGCGCGGCCCGTTGCGGCCAGTTGTCCACGGGTGGTCGTTGGTCGCCGGAAGAACTTACCTTACATATCAACTGCCTGGAACTCTTGGCTGGTTCCTTTGCGATCCGTTGTTTGTCGCCACAGAAAACAGATTGTTGTATCCTCCTTCGGATGGACAACATTTCGGCGGTACGGTATGTGAACAAATTGGGCGGCACGAAGTCCCGAATGCTGGCAGAGATTGCCAAGGACTTCTGGCACTTTTGCCTCCAGAACAGGATTTCGGTACTGGCGGAATATCTTCCGGGCTACAGCAACGAGGTGGCAGATTGGCACTCCCATCACTTGCAGGACTTCAGCGACTGGATGCTACACCCCAGGTGTTCCAAAACTTGAACGACCTTTGGGGTCCCTGTCACATAGACCTGTTTGCGTCCCATCTCAACAGGCAGATTCCCAGCTTTTACAGCTGGCGTCCGGACCCGGAGGCTCTGGCCACGGATGCGTTCCTTCAAGAGTGGCCGACTTTCCTTTGTTATGCCTTCCCTCCGTTCATGATGATCCCCAGAGTTCTGGCTCGAGCCAAACGTCATCGAGCGGAACTAGTTCTAATCACTTCACTCTGGAGAGCTCAGGCATGGTTCCCGGTGATCCTGGAAATGCTCTGTGCGGTTCCAATCCTTCCACGATTATGGAACCTGTTGCTGGACCCTCTACAGACTCCTCATCCATTAGTAGAGTCGGGCCAACTTCCTCTGGTAGCTTGGCGGCTTTTAGGGACAGATGGAAGGTCCCAGGCTTTTCAAAGGAGGCTGACAAATTTATCAACGAGGCCTGGTCGGCCAACACCCACAAACGATATTCTTCCTCTTGGAGACGGTGGTGTGATTGGTGCTCTCAACGGTATGTGGATCCCGCTAAAGCACATGTCTCTCTAGCTGCTAATTTTCTGGCTTCAATGGCATCCTCAGGCTTAGCCTACAGAACAGTAAACAACTTCCGATCTGCCATCTCTGCAGGGCATGTACCCGTGGATGGCAAACCACTTGGTGAGCATCCGTTGGTGTGTAAACTGCTCAGAGGCATTCGGATGGTTAAACCCCCGTGCCCAAAGTACTCGCAGTTATGGGATGTTTCTATTGTCCTGAAATTTCTGGAGGCATTGCCTTCTAATAAATATCTTTCTCGAAAGCAGTTATCCGCTAAGCTGACTATGTTACTTTGTCTTGTTTCCTGCAAGAGGGTTTCAGATGTTCGAGCCCTAGACTTAGCGGGCGTAGATTTTCTCCGGAAGGGGTGTCATTCAATATCTCATGGAGGACTAAGTGTAATACCTCCTCAGTCTCTTACCCAGCTTTTCCTAATAATCCTAAGGTGTGTGTTGTACAATGTGTAAAGGATTATGAAGTAAGTACTGCCGAATTCCGCGCAGATATGCAGGGTCAATTATTAATTGCTCTTCAGAAACCCTTTCGCCCCGTGACTCCAGCCACCTTGTCACGATGGATGCGTTGGCTCATGGGCGAAGCGGGTATTGATGTTTCAAAATTTGGGGCCCATTCAGCTCGAGGGGCTATGGCGACCAAGGCCTTTTCAGCTGGTGTCAGTTTGTCAGACATTATGAATGCTGCTGACTGGTCTACAGAGAGTACATTTAAATCCTTTTATTATAAACCAATTGTCTATGTTGCCTCTGTGGTGGTGGCTAAGCTTTGAACAAGCATAATCTGAGCCTCCGGTCCTGACATAGAATTAAAAATTTGCTAACATTCGTGACAAGAATTTTCAATTCTATTAAGGACACGGAGGCGAGGATTATCCCACCCAGAATGATGTGTTAACATGTTTTAACATGCTTTGCTAAAATGTTCTGTATTATATTGCATACATGTTCCTTCTTTCCCGGCCCTTCTTCTGTTGATGTATATTCAAACAGTTCAAGAATGGTATTACGGGTGTTCTCTTTATTCCTTTCAGGTGCAGATACCAAGTAAAGCTTGAAACTCTCTGGTGGAGTCTCTTCTTCGTGACTACATGGTCCTGTCTGTGTTCTTCGGGCTGAGTCCCTGTTTGAATTTAGAGCCCCGTTGGGCCTCAAATGGTTCGGGCAAGAGGAGTTCTTGCTGTGATCTGTTCGTCTTGAGCAAGTTGTTCAGAGACTTAACTGATTCTATAGTTTGCAAAAGAAAGAGGACACTGTGTCGGTGGATGGACTTTATATAGGCAGATACTCTATGGTTGTACATGTGAACCATACAGTGTTCATGGGTACTGTAGTTTTTGTTACTAAGTTTTCTATTGGCTGCTGAATGTTTCAGTAAAGAAATGAGAAGCATAATCCTCGCCTCCGTGTCCTTAATAGAATTGAAAATTCTTGTCACGAATGTTAGCAAATTTTTAATTCATGATGCCCCACTTTGATCTGCAGTGACTGCATGGCAGCCCTGCAGCACCTCATTATGCCTCTCCTCGATCTGCACTGACTTCATAGGATCTTGCAGCATCTCATTACGTCTCACTTTGATCTGCAATGACCGCATGGTAGCCCTGCAGCATCGCTATATGTCTCATCTGGATCTGTACGGACCTCATGGCAGCCCTGCAGCATCTCATTATGCCTCACCTTGATCTGCACGGACCTCATGGCAGCCCTGCAGCATCTGTTTATGTCTCACCTGGTTCTGAAAAGGTTTTATGGCAACTCTGTAGCATCTCATTATGTCTCACTTTGATCTGCAATGACCTCATGGCAGCGCCTAATTACCATGAGCAAACAATGTTAACAGCAAAGTGAACACATTTGTTAACCAGGGATAAAACTAATGCAGTGCAGCAGAACATTTTATAATGAATGTAAAATCGGCATAGCACAGAGGCTACAATAATACGATGTATATATCATGCCTCCACCATTACGTTCCATAACTACCATTTGCCAATACTGCATTCCTATGCTGAACTGCATCCAGCAAGTGTCTTTATTGGCCTGTTCTTTCTTTAATATGTATTTATGAATACACATTATAGAGAGCTGCATAGCCTATATCTCCTTCCACGCAAGCACAAGGAAAATCTACTTGAACGTAATCCAACTCTTCCAACATGAAGAAGGCAACGACACTGCAGAACCACAAGCTACTCCGACACAAAACCATCCATAACAAGATTGTACAATATAGAACTAATCATTCTTCATGCTGAACGACCCTAACAATACAGCAACTCCAACACAGCTGTATCATCCAAGAGGAAGCAGGTGTAACACTGACATTCAAACACTAGAGTCCATCACTGCACAGTTGCCTGAATCTCACCTTCATCATCAGTGAAACGCTCTAAGCAAGTGTGCAAAAGTATGCTTCTTTATTCCATTCATAATGCAAAATATAAGATGGCTTATATAGGTCCCAATAGAACCTGCCATCCTCACTTTACAGCCTCAGCAACCTTGACAGCAGTGAAACACTGTTAGAAATTTGGTTTCTGGGAGGCAGAGTATGCACCCTGTCAAAGCAGAAATCACAATCCTAGTCAGTGTAAGCCAGATACACACTTTAACGTGTGCTCACCCTCTGGTAGCTTGGCACTTAAGCTTGGCACTTAAGAGTAAATGTGTTAAATATTTGTGCAATACAACAACAATAAAACAGTAAAAGCACTGCAAAAATTCTCCACACAGGATTAGAAAAATAGATAATGATTTTTAAATAAAACAAGACAAAAATCCAATAAGTTGAGATATGAATTTTTAAAGAATAAATGCATTTTAGCGCTTAGAAGCAAATAGTGCCAATGGGGGTAATCTGGTTGCACTGGACTGGGGTAAAGTCAAAGGTTCGGGCTGACCGCGATGGAGTAGCTACAGGACCCACGCAGGCGCCCCGGTGAACAAAGTACCTTTTCCTGGCCTCACCATCAAGATGGGGGGTGTAGTCGAAAGATGCGTCGATGCTGATTCTGCAGTGATGGTGATGTGTTGGTTTAGCAGACGTGACGCCGCGATGCATTGATTCTGAAGTGTGATGTGCTGGGTTTCTACACGCAGTCGAAGGATGTGTTGATCCCCTCACACTGCTGCGGTGGCGATGCACAGTTCTGATGCGTCGGGGCTCTCAAGGGGATGCGTTGGTTCGGAGAACAATGTGCCGCAACCGGGTCGATGCACCTGTTCTGCTACATGCAGACAAGAGATGGGTCTATTTCTGTCATGCAAGTATTTGAGTCCAGTGAACCAAGCACAGGAGCAGGGGTACAGACTTTGATATCCCTGAGTCTCAAGCAACAGGAGGCAAGCCAACAAGCCCTTGGATCACACTTGGATGGGAAAGCAGAGTCCAGCTCTCCTTCAGCAAAGTCAGACAGCAGCAGACAGCAAGGCAGCACAAGAGAAAAGCAGGCCTTCCAGGTCAGCAGTCCAGCAAGGAGTCCTTTAAGCAGCACAGCAGTTCTTCTGACAGAGCTTCAGTTGTAGATCCAGAAGTGTCTGTGTTGATGGGGTCAGAGACCCAGTACCTATACCCAAATGTGCCTTTGAAGCGGGGGTGACTTCCAAGAAAGGTCTTTGAAGTGCACAAGTATCCTTTCAACTCAGCCTTGGCTCCAGACTATCAGTAGGGGGTAAACAGCCCTTTGTGTGGGAACAGGATGTTGCCTATTTATGTGTAAGTGTCAGCTTCCCCCTCACTTCCTGCCCAGGAAGAGCTATCAGAATGCAGGTGAGTCCTCTATCACACCTAGTCATTCTGTGTTTGTGGCGGTCTAGAGGGAATGCACAAAGTGTACCTGTCACCCACCCCAGATGTGTATTGGAGACAGGCTACAGGCACACAGAGCTGTAAGGCCCTTTATAAAAGTGGCCTTTCTAAAATAATAATGTTAAATCCAACTTTACATGTAAAGAGGATATATCATTACCATTCAAAAGATATAAAACATGATCAGCGACTCCTTTCTACTCGGGAATTACAGCTTAAAAGTGTATTAAGGAATTCCCAATGTTAAACTATGAGAGGAGTAATGAAAAACGAATTAGGGAGTTTGTCACAACCAGGACATATAAAGATTAAAAGTACATGTCCTACCTTTTACTTACATAGCACCCTGCCCTATGGCTACATAGGGCCTGCCTTAGGGTTGACTTAAATGTGATAAAAGGGGCTCTTGAGGCTTGGCAAAGGGTTTTAAATGCCAAGTCGAGATGGCAGTAAACTGCTTACACAAGGCCTGCATTGGCAGGCCTGAGACAGGTTTGAAGGCTACTTGTGTTGGTGGCACATTCAGTGCTGCAGACCCAATAGTAGTATTTATTTACAGGCCCTGAGTATTTGGTATACCACTTTACAAGGGACTTACAAGTAAACTAAACATGCCAATTGTGTATACACCAATGTTACCATGATTAGGGAAGAGGCACATGCACTTTAGCACAGGTCAGCAGTGGTAACGTGCTCAGAGTCCTAAGGCTAACAAAAAGAATCAGCGAGAAGAGGAGGTAAGCAGACGTAAAGTGTGGGGAAGACCATCCTAAGGATGACAAGTCTAACATGTGTCCCCCCAGCTGAAAGTTGGGAGATGTATCCAACCTATTGGGAGTTCTCATCACTAAGGATGAAAAACCTGGATAGATCATCAGCATTAACGTGGTCTACCTCTGGTCTGTGTTCCACCCTGAAGTCCATAGCCTGTAGGGAAATGGACCACCTCAACAGTTTGGATTTTGCATGAGCCACCTGATGAGCCTTTGGTCAGTCTGAACCAGGAAGTGAGTACTAAACAGGTATGATTTCAACTTCTTCAGTGCCCAGACCAAAGCAAAAGCACTCCATTTTTGTTCCCTGGGTCGTAACCTCCTGGAAATGAAGGCTACAAGTTGGTCTATGCCCTCTTCATTTAGCTGTGATAAAACTGCCCCTATGCCATGCATCTGTTTGAATGATAAACTCCTGGGAGAAGTCAGGGGCCTTGAGTACAGGGACTGTGCACATGGCCAGCTTAAGGGAGGCAAATGCAGGTTGTCATGCCTCCGTCCAAATCACATTTCTGGGCTGCTTCTTAGAAGTCAGTTCTGTCAAGGAGGCACCAGTGGTGCTGTATCCCCTGACAAACCTCCTGTAGTACCCCGTGAGGCCCAAAAATGCTCTGACCGCAGTTTGGGTTTTGGGGGGCTCCAATGCCATGACCGTTTCTATCTTGGCCTGGAGAGGCTGCATCTTACCCCTGCCCTCCAGGTGTCCCAAGTACACCACAGACCCCTGCCCTATCTGGCACTTACTTGCCTTGATTGTCAGGCCTGCCTGTTGCAGAGCCTGAAGCACTTCTTGAAGGTGAAAGAGGTGGTCCGTCCAGTTGCTACTGTAGATAGCTATGTCATCCAGATAGGCAGCTTAGAAAGCCTCCATACCAGCAAGTACCTGGTTCAGCAACCAGGGCAGGGGCATTTTTGAGTCCAAAGGGCATCCTACAAAATTGGTAAAGCCCCTCTGGAGTGAAGAAGGCTGACCTCACTTTGGCACCTTCTGTTAGGGCGATCCTCCAGTACCCTGATGTAAGATCAAAGGTACTTAAGTACTGGGCATCCCCTAACCAGTCAACCAGCTCATCAACCCGGGGGATGGGGTATCTGTTTTTGTGACTGAGTTTAGCCCTCTATAATCCAAACAGAACCTCAGTTCCGTTCAGGTGTGGTGCCCGGTGGGGCAGCTTTTGGTACCAGAACAACAGGACTAGAACAGTGGCTACTGGAGAGTTCTATCACCCCCAACTCCAGCATTTTGGAAACTTCTTTCTTAATGCTGGGCCCCACTTTATCTGACAACCAGTAAAATGTATTCTTGACAGGGAGGTTGTCTCCTGTGTACACCTCATGGGACACAGGTGAGTAGTCCCAGGGATAAGGGAGAACAGAGAGGAGTACTGCCCCAACATGTGGTGGCAGTTCCTCTGCTGCTCAGGAGTAAGACTGGGGGCAAGGATTACTCCCTCCACAGACCCATCCTTCTCCTTGGAGTCTAAGAAGTCAAGGAGAGGTTCACTCTCCTCCTCCTCTTCTCCATCCGTCACCAACAGTATGGTGAGTTCAGACCTCTCAAAGTGGGGTTTGAAGCAATTGATATCGAGCACCCAGTAGGGTCGCCTAAGGGTCTTGAGGTCCACCAGGTAGGTGGCCTCACCTTTCCTCTCAATCACCTCATAGAGCCCAGTCCAATGGCCCTGGTGGGCCATGGGCTCTACCGGTTTCATCACCCACACTTTCATGCCCAAGAGTCAATTCCACAGTGGTACAATTTTGATTTTGGTCATACCACTGCTTCATGACATTCTGGCTGGCTTCCAAGTTGTCGGAAGCTTGCTTCCATAACTAAGCCATTTGGCTTCTGAAGGCCAGCATGTAGCTCACTACATCCTGGGGAGTATTCCTGGAAACTTGCTCTCATCCTCCTTCACCAAACTCAGAGGTCCTCTGACAGGGTGCCCATACAGAAGCTCAAAGGGGCTAAATCCCACTCCCTTCTCCCACTCCCTGTAGGCAAATAATAGGCATGGCAAGAGGATGTCTCACTTACTTCTCAGGGCCTCAGGCAGGCCTCTCATCATACCATTCAGTGTCTTGATGAATCTCTCAACAAGCCCATTTGTTTTTGGATGGTAAGGAGGGGAGAATTTGTAGGTTACCCAGCACTACTTCCACACTGACTGCATTTAAGCAGACATGAAGTTGGTGCCCCTGTAAGACACCACTTCCTTTGGGAAACCCACATGGGTAAAAATCTCCATCAGGGCCTTTGCCACCACAGGTGCAGTTGTGGTCCTCAGAGGGATTGCCTCTGGGTACCTAGTGGAATGATCCACTAGAACCAGGATCAACCTGTTACCTGAAGCAGTCTGGGGATCCATAGGCCCAACAATGTTGATGCCCACCCTCTCAAAGGATGTACCAACGATAGGCAATGGATTATGGGGAACTTTAAGCTTTTACCCAGTTTTCCCACTGGCCTGGCAGATTACACAAGTCCTATAAAAAGTATCTGAGGAAGTCTTGATCCTATGTTATGTTATGTTATAGGGTATTTATTGAGCGCGCCGCTACTCCAGGGAGTGTCCCGGCTCTATCTTGACCCCTGGACAGAGCATATGAAAGACCTAGCAGCCAAAAGACAGCTAGTCTACTGTTGGAAGAGCCAGGTTTTTAAGCTTCGCCTAAAACTGAGGAGGTCACGTTCTTGTCTAAGGGAGAGTGGGAGGCTGTTCCATAATTTCGCGGCTGCTACCTGAAAGGAGCGTCCTCCTTTGCGAGAACGACAAAACTTTGGCACAATTGTCAGTTGCTGGGTTGATGACCGCAGGGTTCTGGACGGTTTATAAGGCTGGATTTTTTTCCTGCGGTACGGGGCCCCAATGTTATTTAGGGCCTTAAAAGTCAGCACCAGGGCTTTAAAACTGACCCTTTTTTTACGGGAAGCCAGTGCAGGGATCTAAGATGGGAAGACATGTGTGACCTGGGTCCGACCATAAGCACGGCCCTTGCTGCAGCATTTTGAACTACCTGGAGGCGGTTCAATAAGTAGTCCGGAAGGCCCAGATACAACACATTTACGTAGTCCAGTCTTGACGTGATGAGTGCTTGGACCACAGTTTTTCTATGAGGGATAGGAAGCAGGGGGAGGAAATTCCTCATCATTTTTAGTAACCCAAAACAGGTGCCAGCTACCAATTGGACCTGGGACTTCATGGTCATGTCAGAGTCAAATTTCACTCCTAAATTTTTTGCGATGGAAACTGGGCTCTCGGGGGGGGGGGATACATTTTGTGGCCACCATTGACGCCATTCGTCGCCTGGAGTATATCCAAAGAAAATGATTTCCGACTTGTCGGAGTTGCAAAGTAGATGATTTTGCCTGAACCAGGCAAACACCTTGGTTAGGCAAACATTGACTTCATTACCGTTGAGTGCCTCATCCTTCTCACAGGTAAATAGCAACTGAGTGTCATCGGCGTACGATATAATTTTTGTCCCATGTTGTTCAGCTAGTGGAACGAGGGGGGCCATGTATATATTAAACAGGGTAGGACTTAAAACAGAACCCTCTGGAACCCCTACATTCAGCAGAGGGATGAGGGCTGAGAAAGGAGGAGATCAGACTGTTTGCTGGCGGCTTTCCAGGAAGGAAGAAAACCATCTGAGCACCGTGCCCCCAATACCACTTTCCTTCAGTCTATGAAGGAGTCGATCGTGGGGCACGGTATCGAAAGCCGCCGAGAGATCTAGTAATATCAGCACAGCCTTTCCTCCTCTATGAAGAGTGGTTTTGATCGTCTCTGAGATTCCCAACAGAGCCGTTTCTGTGCTGAAGTTTGCTCTAAATCCTGACTGGCTCGGATGGAGCACCTGGCTTGCCTCAATAAAGTCAGTGATGATGGCATTCACGTATTTCTCCAGTACTTTGGAGAAATAAGGTAGGAGCGATATGGGTCTGTAATTGCTGACTACCAAGGGGTCCGCTGATGGTTTTTTTAAGAGCGGGAGAATTGTTCCGTGCTTCCAATTCTCTGGCATCCCTCCCTCGGACAGAGATAGATTCAGTATGCGGTTGACAGCTGGATTTATTACCTCAGCAATCGATGCCAGAGTTTTAGCTGGGCAAGGGTCAGAGGGAGATCCGGATTTCAGGGCCTTCATAATTTTGAGTGATGTGGCCATGGGCATAGATGGAAACTCTAAAAGGGTATTCTCCGTAATAGGGCATATGGGGAGAGGCAAAGTATAGCAGCTAAAGCCTCTGATGTTATTAGATCAAAAGATCTGAAGCTTCTCGACCGATTTTTACAGTAGGACTGAGACTTGGCCGGAGCCTTGTCTAACCTGAAGGTTAGCAAAAAGTGGTCAGACCAAATAATTGGCAGGGGAACAGCTAGTTCTAACCTAGTTGTTGAAAAAATTTGATCTAGGGTGTGACCCTTTTCATGCGTTGGAAGCGACACATATGGAGTCAGATTGAGGATACCCAGGGATTCACAAAGTTTAATAGCCTCTGGATCGGTCGTTTGGTCAAAATGTATGTTGAAGTCCCCAAGAACCAAGCACTGACTATACTTGGATGCATTAGGTGTAATAGCATGGCCCAGGGATTCCAAGAACCTTCCTGCTGGTCCTGGTGGACGGTAAATTACCGCGCCCGTAATAGACTGGTGAGCAGAAATCGTCAGATGGAAACCGAGTCCCTCTGCCCCTTCTAGCTCTATCATAGGTAGTAATAGGCAGGAGAGTGGATTTATATATGTAATCGCCTCGCCCCCGCCCCTACCGCCCGGTCTATCCTTCCTAAGTATCTTATACTCTGATGGGAGGGCGCTGGCAATGGTCGGGTTTGAGCCCTCGTTGAGCCATGTTTCTGTGACAAACATGACATCAGGCTGTGTCTCTGTGAGGAGGTCAAAAAGCTGGAGTTCATGCTTTTTAATGGATCTAGTGTTAAGAAGGCCGCTTTTAGCTTATCCCCAACCCCCGCAACCCCGGGGAGAGGAGTCTGTAGCACGTTCAATCTTACTTAAGTTACCGCCTGTATCAAACTGTGGGTGGGTGTTCCAGTTACACTCCTTGCAGATGAGTGGCTCAAAATCTACTGATAGGGGGCATTGGGAGCAGCGACTCATACCACTACCAAGCATCAGAAGTTTTTCTCTGCTATATACTTGTATGGGGTTGTAAGTACCGGTGTTACCTGGAAATAAATCAGCAGCATAACCTGCGCCAGGCCGCCTCTGGGTTGCGGATCCTAGGCCAATAAAAGTGTGGGACAAGACTTGCAAAGGTCTTGTCTTGGCCCAGGTGCCCTGCCAGGGAATGTTCATTGGCCAGCTCCAGTAGGAAGGACCTGTAGCATTGGAGGACCACCAGGGCCCTATTGTCCCATGCACAGGAGCCTTAGACTCACTGTAAAGGAGGTTGTCCTCCCCTAAATGTGATGACTCCCAGAGGCATCACCTGCTGCTTGGTGTTCGGCCTGTTTCTTCAGTCCCACAAGGGTTGGGCACTCCCACTGTGCCATACAGAGCTCCTCCTTGGTGGGTCCTCCTTTCACATGCCATCCAGCAAGCTCTGGTAGGTCACTAAGGGAAGCAATGCCCTCCTAAGCGGCTTCCGGGCAACCACCGCAGGTGCCCTATCCATCTCACTGGCAAGACATTCAGGGGCTGGTTTCCCAAGCCCTCTGCCTTTCCCCTTCTTAGCAGCTGGCTGGGCCAATGTTTCAGGCCGCAGCCTTTTTCTGGCTCACATCCTGGGCTGCCATAGACCATGTGGTAGCACAGATCCACTCAGCTAACCCCAACATCTCCACATGAGCCTTGAGCTCCACTTCCTTCCAGGTAGTGTGCTACAGGTCATTACCAAGCAAACAGTCCACAGGCATGGCAGGGCTCTCGGCAACCTTCAGAAGACCGGAACCCCCACTCAAATGGAACAAGGGCTACTGGAAAGTGACCCTCTATGTTGCCAGCCACCACAACCTGGCTGAATGCATTGGGAATCACCTGTTCTGGGGACATGCTGGCACCTGTGTCCTTCAGACCCTCAACACCTTGCCCATTGATGATGACCCATTGTCTATACTTTGTAGTATAGAGGCACATGGATCTTAGGAAACATGTCACTATCACCCAGGGACACTAGGGTAACCCCACTAAACTCCCCCATTAATTGAGACAAGCTCCTCCCCCAGCACTACGCTAGCCACCCATGGAATCTTTCCTCTAGTGGGAGGTGGTGTTCTTTTTGTACCCTTGGGATCCCCCTTGTAGTGTCCTTACTCAAAACACTCATGGCACTTAATGGGCTTGGGCTGCTGACTTTTGCCAGGGTAGTTTTTCTTCTGATTGGGAATGAGAACCAGAGCCTTTCCCCTGTGAGTACTTCAGGGGCCTTTAGAGAACTCTGCCTTTTTATCTCCCTCTCCTTCTTCTGGTGGAAACCCTGACCACCCTTTTAGGAGTCCCCAGATGCCTTTTTTGGAGACTTTGGTGCTGACCCAGATGTCTGCCTCCTCAGCACATTTCCTGGGGTCAATCAACTTGCTATCAACCAGTTGTTGGCGCAGCTCTGGAAAACAAATTTAAAGCATGTGATCCTTCAAAATTAAGTTGTACAGCCCGAACAATCATCAACCTTGCTGCCCCTCACCCAGCCCTTCAGTGCCTTGCTAGCATAACCAATGACATCTGCCCATGTTTGTGATGAGATCTTGTGGCTGTCCCTGAATCTGAGCTTATACCTCTCAGGAGTCAGTCCAAACTTACTGATTAGGATGGCTTTGATAGCAGTGTAGCATGTCTGAACCTCTACCTCCAGGGTTAAGAGTTTATCCCCATGTACCTCAATAGACTACCTCCCCAGGATTCCTCTGGGACCTTGTGCACTTTTAAAGTCACTTCATAGGTTACAAACCATTTGTCTATGCCATCCAACACCACATAACTGGGCACCAAATCCTTTGGTATGCGCATCCTTGTTTCAGAAGGCGACACTGTGGGTACGCTGACACCATTACTGCTGGACTCCATCTGTAGTGCTCTTATGTCCAGCTCTTTCAAGCTGAGCTCATGGGCCATCTTTCTCTCCTCCATGGCCAGCCTTATCTTCTCTAGAGCTTGCTCTTTCTCCATTTTAGCAAGGACCTGCTCCTTCTCTAATTTGACAAGGGCCTGTTCCTTCTCCAATTTTAATTTTGCAAGCTCTAGCTTCAGCCTTCTCTCCTCCCTCCTGTCCTCCAGCTACTCTGGGCACAGTTTCTTTGAAGACACACTGCTGCGGACTTCCAGTCCTGGAAGGATGTTACCCCCCTACATCTGTAGGCGGCAGGACAAGACCTTCAGACAGGTATTGCTCCAATTCCGCCTCAGACTCTGACCCCTCCACCTCGTTATCTATGTTGGTGTGGTGGGCTGCCGCCCATGCTCTTAAGGCTTTTTGAGCTCTGCCTTCTCGGCACTTTTCTTAGTGAACACCCTCCTTTCTTTGCAGAACCCCTTGAGCTGGGGCACTGCGTAGGTCTCCAGATTGGCCAGCTCAAATTCCTTATTGCCAGCTAAGGCCACAGACATTGAAGATTAAAACTGAGTATTGGGAAAAAGATTTTTGGAAAAATCAAAGATGTCAATTAGGGAGAATTGAAAAAGGTTTGAATTGGTCCAGCTATGGAGTAGTAGTATACAATAAGTCCCTGTAAATAGTACTGCACAAACACAAGTCCTATGCTTACTGCTAATCACCAATGTTAGGAATTGGGGTTCTTGTTGGCAGAGTATGCACCCTGTCCAAGCAGGAACTAGAATCCTAGTCAGGGTAAGTCAGATACACACTTTAAATTAACCTGTGCTCACCTTTTAGTAGCACGGCACAGAGCATTCAGGCTTAACTTAAGAGGCAATGTGTTAAGTATTTGTGCAATACAACAACAGTGAAACTGTGAAAATACAACAAAAAGACTCCACATGGTTTAGAAAAATAGATTATGATTTTATAAATAAAACAAGACCAAAATGACAAAAAGTAGAAGTTGAGATATGAATTTTTAAAGTTTAAATGCAGTTCTAGCGCTGAAACAAATAGTGCCAATGGTGATTATCTGGTTGAGCTGGACCGGGACAAAGTCAAAAGTTTGGGCCAACCGTGATGAAGCACATACCGGCTACAGGAACCACTTAGGCCCTGGTGAATAAAGCACCTTATCATTGTTGCAACTTCGAGATGCGGGGTGTAGTTGATCGATGCATGAGCGATGCGTCAATGTCGATCCCTCAGTGATGGGGCTTCGTCGGTTCCGCAGACAAGACGGCAAGCCGAGATGCATTGGTTCTGAAGTGCGATGTGCTGGGTTTCTCCTCGCAGTCAAAGGATGTGGTGATCTGTCCACATTGCTGCTGTGGCGATGCAGGTTTCCGGTGCGTTAAGGCTGTCTAGGCAATGCGTTGGTTCCGAGAGCGATGCACTGATTCTACTCCCACAACCAGGTTGATGCGCCGGTACTGCTCCACACAGGCAGGAGATGAGTCGGTTTCCGTGATGCAAGTATTTGGGGCCACTTCCAGTGTACCAGGCACAGGAGCAGGGGTAGAGACTTTGATACCCCTGAGTCTCAAGCAACAGGAGGCAAGCCAGCAAGCCCTTGGAGCACACTTGGATAGAATCCAGCTCTCCTTCAGCAGAGCCATACAGCAGCAGGGCAGCACAAGAGAAAACAGGCCTTGCAGGTCAGCAGTCCAGCAAGGAGTCCTTTAAGCAGCACAGCAGTTCGTCTGAAAGAGTTTCAGTTGTAGATCCAGAAGTGTCTGTGATGGTGGGGTCAGAGACCCAGTACCTATACCCAAATGTGCCTTTGAAGCGGGGGTGACTTCCAAGAAAGATCTTTGAAATGCCCAAGTATCCTTTCAACTCAGCACTAGCTCCAGACTATCAGCAGGGGGTATTCAGCCCTTTGTGTGGGAACAGGACACTGCCTATTTAGGTATTAGTGTCAGCTTCCCTCTCTCTTCCTGTCCAGGAAGAGCTATCAGAATGCAGACGAGTCTTCTGCCACAACCAGCCTTTCTGTGTTTGTGGCTGTGTAGAGGGAATGCACAAAGTGTAGCTGTCACCCATCCCAGACTTTTATTGGCGAAAGGCTACAGGCACACAGAGCAGTAAGAACAGAGAAATGTCCCCTTTACAAAAGTGGCCTTTCTAAAATAATAATGATGAATCCAACTTTACCCATAAATAGGATTTTTCATTAGAATTCCAAAAATATAAAACGTGACACAGCTACTCCTTCCTACTCAGGATTTACAGCTGAAAAGTGTATTAAGGAATTCCCAGTGTTAATCTATGAGAGGAGTAGGCCTCACAGTAGTGAAAAACGAATTTGGGTGTTTGTCACTACCACACATGTAAAGATTAAAAGCACATGTCCTACCTTTTCTTACATAGCACCCTGCCCTGTAGGCTACCGAGGGCCTGCCTTAAGGGTGACTTACATGTAATAAAAGGGGTGGTTAAGGCTGGGCAAAGGGTTTTAAATGCCAAGTCGAGGTGGTAGTAAGCTACACACCCAGGCCATGCAGTGGCAGGCCTGAGACAGGTCTGAAAGGCTACTTGTGTGGGTGGCACAATCTTTGTTGCAGGCCCATTAGTAGCATTTAATTTACAGACCCTGGGTATATGGTATACCACTTTACAAGGGGCTTACAAGTAAACTAAATATGGTGATTGTGTATACACCAACGTTACCGTGTTTAAGGGGGAAGCACATGCACTTTAGCTCTGGTCAGCAGTGCTAAAGTGCTCAGAGTCATATGGCCAACAAAAAGAATCAGCAAAAAGAGGAGGTAAGCAGGCAAAACATGTGGGTGAAGACCACCCAAAGGATGACAAATCTAACAGGCACACATGTGCCAACCTCTCTAAATTCTAGGGAATTGTAGTGAATCACAGCTCATTACATCTTGCCCAAGAAGAACATCAAGCTATAAGAGGACTATCTCCCAGCCATTATCATGGAACAAGCAACTTGAAAAGTCAATAAAGCAAACAGCAATCCAGGTGAAATGGTTCTCAGTATCTTGAAATAAGAGGGACTTTGTGCCAGATGTACTAAGAATTAATTTGTTAAAAGAGAACACAATTTGTGCACCGACTTTTGCTGAATGCATTCGTATTTTGCAAAACGACCTATGTACTAATAGGTCAGCTCAAGAAATACCAAATCATAGTAGGTTGTAATTCGAACTGTCTCATTAATATTATTGTATTGTATTGTATTGTATTGTAATTGCATTTACATAGCGCTTACTACCCCTGACGAGGCATCAAGGCACTTTTTCGGCGAGTAGCACGCTACTCCGGAACCCATAAAGGATTAGTGGTGAATTAGTATAGTGAAAACATGAAAGTAATTTGAGTGGTGGATATGTTAGTCAGTTATTTAGATTGAGAAGGATAGTGGAAGGATAGAAGAGGGAAAAAGGTTTGCATTTATGTAGCGCTTGCTACCCTTGATGAGGTGTTGAAGCGCTTTTTCGGCCAGTAGCACGCTACTGCGGAACCCAGAAAGGATTAGTGGTGAATTAGTAGAGTGAAAATATTAAAGTAATTTGAGTGGTGGATATGTTAGTCAGTTATTTGAATTGAGAAGGATAGTGGAGGGTTAGAGAAGGGAAAAAGGTTTGCATTTGTATATAGTGCTTGCTACCCATGATGGGGTGTTGAAGTGCTTTTTCGGTGAGTAGCACGCTACTTCAGAACCCATAAAGGATTAGTGGTGAATTAGTATAGTGAAAATATGAAAGTAATTTCAGTGGTGGATATGTTAGTCAGATTATTTGGATTGAGAAGGATAGTGGAGGGATAGAGAAGGGAAAAAAGGTTGGCATTTATATAGCACTTGCTAGCCCTGATGGGGGGGTTGAAGTGTTTTTTTTCGGCGAGTAGCACGCTACTCTGGAACCCATACAGTGTTAGTGGTGAATTAGTATATTGAAATATGAAAGTAATTTGAGTGGTGGACATGTTAGTCTGTTATTTGGATTGAAAAGGATAGTGGAGAGATAGAAGAGAAGGATTTCAAATTTTTCTTTGTTTGTTTGGGAGCTCATAGCAGTAAGAGAAGGCTTGGGATGAGTAAAAGGAAGGTGGAGGGGGAGGAGTCTGAGGGAGGGTTTAGAAAGCCTTGTTTTGGGGGATCGGAATAGTTAAAAGAGATATGAGGTGATCCAAGGAGGGGTGGAGTAGGGAAGAGTCTTGAAAGGGTTATTTTGGGGATCATAGTAGTGGTATTGGGTTTGGGATGAATGAGGGAGTCGAGGTAATGGATTTATTGATAGAGGTATAGGGTAAGAAATAGGCTAGTGCATTGGAAAGATTAGTAGAAAGAGGTTTGAGATGAGTCAGAGAGTTGAGCTAGAGGATATATTGAGAGCGGTATAGGGTGAAAAATAGGGTAGTACATTGGATATGCTGAATTAGAAGAAAAGTAATAAATAAGTAAAAGTAATAAATATGTAGATCCAAAAGTAATAAAGATATAGATCCAAAAGTACATGGAAGGTATATAGATGCATAAAGGAAGGTAGTATATGTAGATTAAAGATGCATTAAATAAACTCTGGCTTTCAAGTGATGTTGTACTTTAAATTGGTTTTATTTATTTATATATATATATATATATATTTTGTAGAATCAATAGTGAAGCAATTGTAGCTTTAGTTATGTTAAAAATATTTACTTATTTATGCAGTCACGTATATACATGTTAAAAACATAGAATAATGTAACTATCAGTAATATGTACATTTGTTAAGCAGAACTAATGAATATCTATATATAATATTTTTTAAACATAAGTATTCTACACGTTTATACAAAGCAATACACACGTATCTATAGTGCAAATAAATGCTTATATACAGAGAGATATGCTGTATATTTCTATCTTTTTGCGTATGGTGGTTATGTGCGGAAGAGCCAATTCTTGAGTAGTGTTCTGAAGATAAGGTGGTTGTCCGTGGATCTTATGTTGGGGGTAGAGAGTTCCATAGTTTGGCTGCTTGAACAGAGAATGATGTGCCACCCATTGTTTTTTTCTTGTATCTTGGGATTTTGAGGCAAGGTGCCACTCCAGAGCAGAGGTTCCTTTGCTGAAGGTGTTTGGTGAATTTATTCCTGATAAAGAGCAGTCCCGTACCATGTATCGCTTTGTGGGTGATACAAAGCAGCTTAAACGTGGATCTTCTGGCAACCGGTAACCAATGCAGGGCTTTCAAGGGAAGGGAGATGTGGTTTCGCGGTTTTATATGTAAGAGTAGTCTGGCTGCCGAGTTCTGAATCCCTTGTAGTCTTTTCATGGTTGTTGAAGGTGATCCATGGTAGAGGCTATTGGCGTAGTTGAGTTTAGACAAAACAAGGGAGATGGTAGCCTGGACCTTGTGTGGAAATCCCAAATGGGGGAAGATTAATCGTAGAGATTTTATGGTAACAGAGCTTGATCTTGCTAGTTTGTCCACTTGGGCATTCATCGATAGCTTGGAGTCCATGGTCATTGCGGGGTTTCTTACTTCCTTAGATATTTTAGGTGGTGTTCCTAGATCATCAGGCTATTGAGGTCGCAAATTTCGACCCACTACGACTTGTTGCAATGTTAGGGATGGTGGCCTGCTAGGGTCAGCAGACCACCATGTCTTTAACTGGTTTAAAAAATAAGGATTTTTTAAAAATGCAGCCCAGTTTGCTTAATGGAAAACAGACTATGTTTAAAAAAAGAAAGAAAACTTTTGAAAACGTTTCTTAAGCGTAAGCAGTGGTCCTATGGGCTACTGCCTACTCCTAAACATTTTTTTTGTAACATTCACAATGGGTTACCACTCCCTTTCAGAAGTTGGTAAAATATTAATGTTTTTTGACCCGTTTTGGTTGCAAAACATTAGTACATACTGTTGTAAAGTCATCCTGTGCCCTGGGCACCCCCCAACCTTTTGCTGACTGGTACTGGTGGTAACTGACTCTGACTGACCCTGGGCTCTGCCTAACCATGCCAAGGGCCAGTGCTATGCTGAAGAAACATGTAGAATACATTGAAAACACCTACATACACTAGGGTACACTATGGGTTAGGGTACCCCCTGTGAATGGCATGACCTCCCCTATAAGGCCCTAGTACATATAGGGCAGGGGGGGGGTTGAAACTACCTTTAAGTCCCTAGTATAGAATAGGGCAGGGCAGTTTAGAGGCCAGCAGCCTTTTCTGCACTTGAATGTATGCACTGCTGGAGCCTGAGGTCAGTTTAAAAGCAGGCTTGTGTTGCAGGACTCCTTTTAAAATGCAAATTATGCCCAAACTCGACTTTTGTGTTTGGGGCACTTAAAAATGAATAAACTACAATGTTTGGGCATGGTCTCCCCTAGGTGTTCAAGGGGTGGGAGGTCAGGTACTTATAAGGAGAATTCTTATAAAAAGGTTTTTATATGCCCTGGGGTTAGTGAAATTGCACATTTCACTCCCCACATTGTTGTAAAGTGCTTCCCAAAATCGACTTTTGTGCTAGGAGCACTGTGAAATGAGGATCTGCCATATTTTGATATATTTAGAACCCCTAAAGTCTTACCTACGTGTTCCAGGGTTGGGGGGTCATGTAGGTAGAAGCAGGGCCCTTATAAAACCTGTTTTATAGGCCATGGTATTGGAGAAATTGCCCAGTTCATTTTTCCATTGCAGATCCCCAGCCCATAGGTTAACATTGGAAGAGGTTATTAGTTAATAACTGGAGAAAGAAACGCCCTAAAACTAGGATTAAAGGACTCAGAAGAGTGGTAATGATAAATCCAACAATATGGTATTGTTGAATTTCTTCTAAAATGTACAGACAAAAAGTTATACGACTTTTTTGTCTGTAAGCCAAAATTCAACCCTGTAGTACTCTGCCCTGATTGGTCAGCGATAAGTGGGTGAGCCTGGCTGCTTTGAAGAGGTGATAAATGGCCCCTGGGGTTAGGAAGCCTCTTGGGGAGGAGCCAGGGGGAGGGGTAGTAAATAATGCTCTTCAAGGGAAGGGGGAGACAAGCTAAAGACATCAGTTTCATTTACAACTCTCCTCTTTGAGCCAAGGCAGATGCTAGGCTTAAGAAAGGAATGAGCAGATGCAAGGGGAAGAGACTATGGAGATTAGCCATCCTAGGGGTGTGTTTAGCCAGCTCTTCTCCCTCTGCTGAAAATTCTGACATATTGAATTTTGGAAGAATAGTGGTTTCCGAGTTAGCATTATGCCACACTTTGGAGGAAGTGGTCATGCTCTGGGGTGTTGTCCTGCACCTCATTGGACAGGAGTACCCTCCTTCTTGACCTCAGAGAACACTGAATAAGTATCTGAGAGGGGCAGTGCCTCTCAGATCTGCTTTAAAAACCTAAAAGAATCAGAAGGGCCCACGCTGAAGAGTTTGATGTGCATTCACCAGGCCCTGCACTCTGAAGATTGCGCCTTTTGCACCATCTGAAACTACAGCCCTGTGGATCAAACCTGCTTCAAAAGGACTAAAGAGTCGACTCCCTGCAAGCTACAGGTTAACAGAGCTCACCTGGACCATCACCACAAAGAATCCTCAGCTTGGAGTACTACCAGTGGATTTGTAAAGGTTTTGTCCAAGTGGATTGTTGGACTGAAGTTCCACACTTTCAAGGACCCTCTTGGAGATTCCAGACCACTGTATTGTGTGTTGGACACTTTGGGACCTGCAAGAGGAACTAGAGGAAGGAGTTCCTAACAGGATCAAGCCTGCTGGAGGAGGCTGCACAACTCTGGTGAGAAATCCTCCAGAACAATTGCTAAAGGTGAATGTGTCCCTGTCAGAGGCAACCAAATGTCCAAAAGTGGCACTGCTGTTTTCTAAGGACTAGAAAGTGACATCTTTAAAAATTCCTATATCTGGTTCCCTACAGTAGATTTTTTTAGTTTTGGTGTCATCTAAAAGATAAAAATATTTCCTATTTTTTACAAATTGGTGTTGGATTTTTATTGCGTGTTGTGTCTTAATTATTTACTGAATTGGTATTTTTAAATGCTTTACATACCTGTCTTTGAAGTTAAGCCTGCCTGCTCGCAGCCAAGCTACCAAGGGTTGAGCATGGGAATCATTTTCTAAAAACTATTCTGAGCCCTATATTGTGTCAGTGGTATTATTGCAAGTGGTAAAAGCATATCTGCCACTACTAATAATCCACTTTCCAACGCATACCATAAGGAACTGCTATTTGGAAGGAACGCCGTGACCACGCCACTTCAAAATACCGATTCAGTATGGTTTCCTAAACCCATTCAGCAATTCAGTATAACATGTTACCAAATTGCTAAGTTGGTTTAATACATTTGAAAAACACTTTTAGTGGTCGTAAACCATTAGATTTAACGAATCGCATGGTTTACAATCAGTAAATGTGTTTATACATTGCTGGAGCAGGTACTTTAAAAAAATATTTGGATTACGGTATCAATATTACCAATCATCTAGAGGAAAGTCCCTGCTCTTACTGCGCCAAAGACCTTGGTCGTAAGTAAGAATTAATCAGGAGCTGCAAATCATATCAATCTATACTTCTTAGTCCAATCATCATTTCCTGGTAGTCAATGATGAGATTTGGTGTGAGTTTTCAAAGCTCTATTAAAATCTTTTGGTAAGTATATCTTTATTCGGGGGGCGGAGCTTGCCTGGTCTCAAGATGCCGCATGATAAGCGAGCTCCGCTGAGCCATCGCAACTATCCGCCAGGAATCCTGTCGTCCGTGCAGCTGAACATGTTCCTGATATTGCCCTAAAAGAGCACTTGTGGCATGCTACCCATCGCTGTGCCCGCCGTGCTCCTCTGATGAGCTGGACGACTTGGATGCGGAGCAGACGCACAGGGCCTGTCACGGCCTGGCGATGAGGCCCAGTTCTGGCAACGACGGAGCGTGGCGGCCTGCCATACCTTGGGGACCTGAGACCTTGCCTTCCTTTGCGGTGGAGAGGTGTGACCACTTGGACCACTTGCTGGGCTGTGAATTGGGCCCCGCCGGCTATTGCGGTGGCTGCATTGAGCGCGGGCACGGGTCCCGCGTTACGGACTGCGGCCTTGCGTGCCTGATGCATGGCAGCCTGGAGCCCTAGTGCTGAAACCGTATGCCTCATGTGAAGCGGAGCGCGTCAGACTCCCTGATGGCGATCCGCGGTGTGTTTCGCTCCTAGATCACTGACGGTAGGGCGAGATACTGGTAAACGGCCTGGGAGGCTTGGCGAGGCCCGGTCCGGACGGGAGCCCCCTGCGAGCTGACTGGGCGCTTCTGCCTGCTGAGACCTGATCACCATAACCGCCGCAACTTGAACACTGCAGCGCTGATTTCGCCTGGCAGTGTACCAGCCCATGAAGTGGAGATCTGGCGCGATCGTAGGAGTCTGGTGAGTGCGCGCCCTTATTGTTGTGTGGTGCCGTGGAGACACAGATAGACTGCGAAATGTCATAGGGGGTAGCAGTATATGACGCCCTGACACTGGAGGGGAGCCTGTGGAACGCACCTATTCCCCAATTGGCCGCTATTGACTGCTGTACTCTGCTCGAGGCCTAGTAATTGCCCTCCCCCCCTCTGATTGTTCACCTATAGATCCTGCGCCCGTCGATTTTGGTCAGATAAAGGGCTACCGTCAGGGCTCGGAGCTTGACCTAGGGGGCAGGGAGAATTGATCTGTGGCCCCCTTGCTCATGAGGCCTGGAGTTGACACGGCCGGTGACACTGTGGCTATTTTGTAGGGGCTCGGCCTATATAGCACCATGGGCAAGGTAGACAAATCGCAGTCCAAGCTGCAGTTCAAGCAGCGCAAGTTGAGGCAGAGGGAGACAGGCGCTGACCAGACTCTTGAAAAACCAAATGATACTGCTGAGGAGGATGCAAGCAACATTCGCCAAATCCTAACGGCGATGCAAAGAGCCTGACTACCATAGATGGCAAAATAGACTCTCCAGCCTACCGCATGACTGAGCGACTTGATAAACACGCAGAGCGCCTAGATATGGCGGAGAGAAGGGTGTCGGAGGTCGAAGAGGCTCAGTTGGAGACAGATAATGCCCATAAACAGATGGGGAGGCTCCTTAGCGTGCTACAAGATAAGGCTGAGGACTTGGAGGCTAGATCAAGGAGATGCAACATCTGCATCACGGGCCTTCCGGAATCTATGGCCATGGGCAACATGGAGGTGTTTGTGGAGAAGCTTCTGGCATCACTCCTTGGCTGCGATACCTTTTCTACTATGTTTGTGGTGGAGCGCAGCCATCGTTCCCTTGGCCCGAAGTCCCCGCCTGGTGCTCCGCCATGACCCGTAAATGCTAAACTACTGAATTATATGGATAGAGATGCAGCGCTGAGGCAGGCCAGAGAAAAAGAGAATCTTCAGTTTGAAGGCTCCTCGATATCGCTGTTTCCAGACTTCACTATGAGGGTCCAGGAGGCGCGACAGCAGTTTGCTTCTCTGAAACAGCGGCTACGTGAGCACAATTTGGAGTATGCAATGCTGTACCCGGGCAGATTGAGGGTCATCATGAATGGTAAATCAAAGATCTTTACGGATCCTAAGACCTTCCAGAAGGCACTCAAGGAGTACACCAAAACTGAAGTGCGAAATAGGGTCTCGGAGAGTCTGGCCGGGGCAACCGGCGGAGACCTGGAAGAACAAGACTAGCATTGTGACTCTCTGGTACTTTATCATTTCTCCGTAGCGGTATGTTGAATATGAGACTGGACTCTAATTTACTGATCGGGACAGGTGTTTGCCTGTTGCCCGGGACTCAAGGAGACATAGCTACATGCATGTTAGGGGTCGTGGTCGGGGCTGGATGGGACTGATGTAGAGCCGTTGGGTTTGCTGTAGTCTGTCACTGTTGCTCCCTGGCCTGGCCGGTGGCTTATGTTAATGGCGGCATAGAGCCATCACTAGAGCTTACGAGTCCAGCTAATTGTTATTTGAAGGATGTACATATTATGAACAGATGGCAATGTCTTAATTCTATCTCAGTGGGGTTCCTAGCGGCGAGCCGGTAACATCCGCCCCTGTGTGTTAACCACTGTATGGCGCTATGCCAGAAAAGTTCTTTAATTGAAGCTGTCACTTTTGTTCGATTACTTTTCAATACGGGGGTGGAGGGAGGTATTTCGTCTATGCCACGTTTGAGATTGTATAGCGTGGGTGGGGGAGGAAACTAGCACGTTTTGTTTTGTGATCACAGTGAGTATATGGTACCTTTATTTTTTTCTTTTATTTTTTCAAGCGATTCACCTGCCCAGGCGAGGATGTGGGAATAACAGGGTCGTCATGTACAGTGTAAACTCAGTCAAGGTAACTAACTATGGCGCAAAGACAGGGCAGTAGAATACGGTTCCTAACATGGAATTTCCGAGGCCTAAATGATTTTAGGAAATTGAGAAAAGTGATTGCTTATCTTACCAGACATGAGATTGATATCGCTCTCTTGCAGGAAACCCACTTGCCCTCAGACAGCAAAATGCAGACGTGCAGACGTTTGTGTGGTCCTTTCCACGCGGCAGGGTTCACTACACATGCCAGGGGGGTGCTTACTTGGGTAAACCCCAGATCAGGGATAACGTTGAAAGCTCTAGAGACAGACCCTGGGGGCAGAATCATCATTTCTAGATGTCGGGCGGGGGCTGGATCTGCTTATCACTAACATTTACGGACCCAACTATGATAACTCACAATTTTACCATGACATGCTGGAGCAGCTACGTAGGGACGTTGCACTGCCACACATTTGGGGGATGACCTCAACTGTGTGCTAGATCTGGCATTGGACCACTCAGGGGGCCCAGTTCAGCACCCCTCAGCTGCTCCTGGAGCCATCTCAGATGCAGCTGTGCAGCTTGACATGCTGGATGTCTGGCGGATGCGCTCTCCGGGGAGGGAGGTTTCACTCACTACTCAGCTCCACATGACCTCCACACCAGAATTGACTACTGGTTTGCCTCTAAATCTCTATATCCTCAGATTCGCGCTAGCGCGATTCATGCCCGAACTTACTCAGACCATTCCCCAATTGTGTTGGACATTGAAAGTCCACAGAAGAGGCCTGCCCCTTTCATGTGGCGATTACCGCCATATTCGTTACTGGACAGCGTCTTTAATCCGAGTTGTCTGAGGCCATAAAAATTGTTTTCGAAATAAATATTGGTTCTGTTCGCCAGTTTTCCACGATGTGGGAGACTTTCAAGGTCTACATACGAGGGATATCCATGTCTAAGCACTCTGGGGTCCTCCGTTCTCTTAGAGGGAGACTGACTTGTCTGGAGGAACGATTGGTTGAACTTGAGCGAGATGTCCTGGCGGGGGAGGACGATCAGGCCGCGGAAGATTTAAAAAAGACCTTGGAGGAATATCACAACACCGCGGACGCCGAGGTTAAACATATGGGAAAATATGCAGTCGCCCGAACATATGGGTAGGGAGAGAGGCCTGGTTCGGTCTTAGCATCACTGTTGAGAGATAGAAAGGGAGTCGGCGGGCGTGACCGAATTGCGCGCAGAGAGTGGCGAGCTTCTGAGGGATCCAGCTGAAATAGCCAATAGGTTTAACCAGTATTACTCAGATCTGTACCGCTCTAGATCGGCAGCTGATGAGGCAGCGATTCAAGACTACTTAGAATATATCAGGTTGCCGTGGCTGTCCGACGAGCACAGAGAATACTTAATGAGACCGTTAGATGCTAATGAAATACTCGCTGCACTAAATGCAAGGAGGGTGGGAAGCGCCCCTGGGCAAGATGGCCTGACAGTCTCCTTTTACAATGAGTTTAAAGAGTTGCTTATCCCCCACTTAATTACCCTGTTCGAAGAGATGGGGGAGGAAGGGAGGATGCCCCCCACTATGAGAGAAGCCTAAATAGTCACATTATTAAAGCCAGGGAAGCCCCCTGGTGAATGCTCCTCTTACAGGCCTTTGTCTCTTCTCAGTGTAGACACCAAACTATTTTCTAAAATCTTGGCTAACCGTCTGGCCCCTCTGGTGTCGCAGCTGGTTGGGCCTGAGCAGGCAGGGTTCGTGCCGGGGCGTAACTTGACTTACAGTCTTCGGACTGTGTTTGGGGCGATACAGCATATTAAACCAGAGACCAAGGCTGCTGCGGTCTTTCTGGACGCAGAAAAGGCATTTGATTCTGTCGAGTGGGCCTTCATGCGGCTTGTACTGAGGCGAATGGGTGCGGGAGATGTCTTCCTGCAGCTAGTAGGAGTCCTACACAACTCCCCCTCTGCCAGGATTAGAGTTGGAGACTCTGTCACTGCCCCCATCAAGATCTCAATAGGCACTCGCCAGGGATGCCCTTTATCACCTTTACTGTTCGCACTAGTGGCGGAACCATTGGCATGTGCACTCAGGGAGTACCATGGTCACAGAGAGGTACGTTTTCCAGGATACAACCTCATAATATCAACATATGCCGATGATACGCTTTTGTACATCAGGGAACCAGAGTACAACTTGTCCCCTGTGCTGAGGGAGGTAGTACGATATGGTGAGCTCTCTGGGATTAAAATCAACTGGACCAAGTCAACTATTTTCCCATTAACCCCGGCCATGGAACCCATCGAGTTAGAATTCCCGCTATTGTGGTCTTCTGAGCCGGTACGCTACTTAGGCGTGAAAGTTCACACAAACTCTGAGTTGGTTTTTAGCGAGAATTATGGGAAAGCAGTTGTTAAGTTAGAAGATGAGGTAGAACGCTGGAGACTGATATTCCATATGCTCAGAGAAATCACTGGTCTGCCGCTATCGCCGGATCCACTACTGGCGCTACTGGGCTATTCAAAGCGCTTGCCGAAAGAAGTTCGCCGATTAGTAGATATGGGGCTGCTGTTGGCAAAACGTAGAGTTAAGATGCGATGGGCCCGAGGGCCTCCCCCCACTGTCACTGACTGGTCTAAAGGTATGTTATATTGCAATACGCAATCGGAACTGTATAGTGAATTACTTCCTCCCCAGAGCAGACCTAAAAGTTTTTGTGGCCTGGACCGGAGTTACTTGGCCGGAAGAAAGATGAGGGAGTCTGGTCAAGAGGGCCCGGCTTGAGGAGGTGGGCTGAGGCAGGGGTCTTGATCTGCTTGAATTGTATATTACCATGTTATTTGATGCATGTGTCGCCACTCTGCTGCTGCCGGGCCTCTACGGTGGGGGTTTAAGCACCATTAGCTGTATAAATGTATAGACATAACTTCAGTTGGTGTGTATGCAGCTCCTCTACCTGTACTAATTATGTGCATTGTTATTGCTCTAAGATTGTAAATCTTATTCAACATTGATGTACTACTGTGATCAATTATGATAAAAAATAATAAAAAAATAAAAATAAATAAAAAGTATATCTTTATTCTCAAAATAGGTAATCAATTAATCAGTGATACAATACAGAACAATGGCATAAAGTGCATTTTCATGCAAGTAAATCTGTATTCTAAGTCTAGGAAATGAGAGAAAAATTATCTTTAGAACCCTTAGAAAGGGTTCCAAATGTAGAGGTGAAGGCATAAAGCTTTAAGCAATTCTTTATCAGTTAGCACTTCCCATAAGGAGAAGTTCACGAAATTCAGTAAAGTTTCAGAGCAGCATCGAATCAGTCAAGTGAAATGACTAGGTCTATCTGAGAAAATCAGAGAAAATCTCCACAAAGGCCTCTGCAGAGAGTCTAGAAAGGATCTGAGAAATCTCTCTCACTACTCTAGGAACACGCATTAATATAATATTTTGATATCTAACACTAAGGTAAAATGTTGCATTCTTCTGTCTTTTCAGCCAATTATTGTGCAGTGTCATCATGGAAACAGGAAAGCTTCCGTTGTCTAAGCGGTTTAGGACAAAAGGTTTTGAGGTAAGGTTCCCAGTGTTCATTTTTACTACAAGGCAAAACAGTGCATGGTTAGTTCTTTATATCACACAGATGAAAACATGCAACTCTCACACATTCTAACTTGCAAAGTTTACTCATAAAGAAACATTTTTACAGAAATTAAACTACACTATTTAATATATTATGTATTCTATGAAAATATCTCTATGAGAAGGTCAAAATCTAACTTTTCTATTGGTTCATGTTCAAGTTCTGCATTTTTGTATCATTAAAAATCTTGCATCTTTCATTACTGACATTCCTGACATTAGGTCAGAGAAAAGAAAAGCAAAAAATGCATTCAGAAGTCTTTCTAACTTAGTTTATGCAGCTATGAAAGTCTAGTGCTCTCACTTGCCTTTTATGCGCGACTTTTCGTTTTGAGGCCCACACGTTATTTCTACATGTTAATTGCATTAATTTTTATTGAATAAAAACACGCTAGCAACATCTTGCTATTAGTGTACAAAAGCTTTTGCATTATTGAAGCCTTAAAGAAAATCAGAGGTGCTTAGAATCTCAAAGAGGCAATTCGCAATGTGCTGAAAGTATATTGTGACTGGAAGAATCCTTCCAACTTAAAATGTGCATTTTGCACATTACTTCAGTTTGGAAGGTGAAGGTGAAAGGGACATCCTTCTCTTTCTGAATCACAGTTCAATGATTCAGTAGTTTTCCACTGCATTCGCAAACCATTGATTGAATGTCAATGTCCAAAATGGGGTGGTATCCATTAGCAAAGAGAAAGCAGTCATTACGTAGCAGCTTCCACTTGGAATACATGGGCTACAAAATGTAACTTTTCTCCATGGTCACCTCAGATTGTTTCACATTTTCTCTATGTTTGAAATTGGTTTGGGAATTTTATTATGTTGTATTCTTTACTTTGAAATTGTTGGTACTGTATGAACTAAACACTCACTTCTCTGGGAATTGCCTGCTGCTTGTGCCATAGCTACCAGCCATTGCGCATTGATTCACTCAGAATTATTCCAACTAGAGACATTTAGGTTACAGGACCTGGGTACACTTTGTACCATGTAATAGGGACTTATAGGTAAGTTAAAAATGCCAATTAAGAGTATAGCGAACGTCAACATATTTTTGGGGTCAGAGCACATGCACGGCCTTCAGGGCCTTCGGTGCACAGAGTCAAAATACCAGCAGCATCAGTCCTAAACAAATGGAGATGATCATGCAAAAAGGCATTTTCCTGCAAACCGGATTCAGAGAACCCCATAGAATGATAATTTTGCACTGTGATGGACTTGTATATCAGTTGAATAGCAGAATGAATATAAGGTTGCAAATCAGTAGATGTGGAGAATCACCAACTAATTTGAAACCTGACATTTAGTAACTAAGGGCCTGATTATGAGTCTGCACGGTGGCGGTGGTCCATCCACCGCATTATGACTTCAAAAGCCGTTGCAGCGGAGGACCATCGGCTGCTCCAGGGAACAATTCCCTGGCCGTGGCGGAGCTGCGCCACAATGTAACATGCTGAGCGGGACTGGCGCAGTCCCACTCAGCATATAACGAGTTCCACCTCCGCCACTGCAAGCCATTTAATGGCAGGAGCCCCTACAGGGCCCCCATGACCCCCGCCATAGGGATACATTCAGGGTGGCACAACATGTTGTGACCCCCTGTCTGTATTCCCCCAAAGTTTCAGCACGACAGGGACGTCACTTTCCATGCTATGCTGGTACTTTTTTGCCTTTCCAATTGTGGTGCCTGTTTTCCAGGCACCACTATGGAAAAGGTGAAGGACCGTCCGCCTTACACAAGTTCAACTCGTAATAAGGCAGGCAGTCCTTACGTGGCTTTGGCACAGCTGTGTCGGCAGAGAGCCGGCACAACTGTGCCAAAGTCGTAATCAGGCTCTAAGCTCTCTGGTTATTTATGATCAGCCTTGGGAATTGCTGAAAGGGTCATTTAGATGATAGAATTCAATAGCTGGTTTGACATCAAACCTGAGGACAATGCTTTGATTGCAGTGACCGAATTTCTAGATGAACAAACACAGCACTGCATGAATGGGATACATGATTTCATGTGGCTGGAGAGACACAATCAATTGACGCAACCAATGGCCTACCAGTATGCTCCTTGATCACTTTTACATTATACATCAGGCCAGTCACACTTCACACTTCTAAGTGCTGCCTACGTCTCCTGAACATAACAACACACCCATGCACCACAAACACCTGCCACAACTCCAGTGCTTAATTTGTGCCAGTGGTTGCAGTTGGTGGGGACCAAGACTTATGTTTTATAATCAGACTTTGACACAGACAATAGAGAGAAAGGCAGAAAATGGTGTATCACTGAGGGAAGAGTTGCTGGAGTAATTCTACCATTTACAAATAACCCTAATAGATGTTCAGCCTATGTCTGAGAGGGTCTGATCCATGCTATATTTAAAGGATAACCGCTGACTATGTAAACAATTCACTTGCATATTAATTGAATGCCATTGTTTTATATTAATAACTTTCAATTAGGGCGAGCACTAGCCGTGGCTATTCTGAACCTACCTACGACAACTTAAAGTGAACGCCTTGACTGTTGTGCATTTTAAGGTACATAGGGCCACATGTACAAAGCATTGTTGCAGTCGGAAACAGTCGATCGGGCCGTTTCTGACCGCAAAAATGCTTTTAAATATGTACAAAACACAATTTGCAGTTCGGTAACATGTTACCAAATCGCAACTGGTGTTTGGTCTAAAGAGTGAAAGAATTTGAGTCAGAAACCTTTTTATAGAAAGTCACCCAGAACTGGTAAATGGCTGCAAAATATGCAGGGGCAGATTTACAAGCCCCATGCGCCACTTTTGCGTCACTTTTAACATGGGAAAAGTGACGCAAAAGTGGCGCAAGGGGCTTGTAAATCTGCCCCGCAGTGTTTACAGTTCCAAAGCGTGGAATTTCTTTGCATTATTAAAAGGGGAAAACTCGAATGTTAGATGTATTTACGTTTTTTCCTCTGTGACACAGTGTCAGCCTGCCATGAATATATTTTTACACTGTCTGGAAATTAATAGAAAGTCCCCCATGCCTTGAAAATCACTGATAAAGCGCAAGTTTAATGGGTAATATGAAAAGGCTGACAGATTTCCCAGCTACATTGGTGTGTGCAAGGTTGCCTCTTCCTCTGGTGGTTAATTAAGTGTGACCTGGTGGCAAAGTTAGCCCTCACATCAAACCTCATTGACTTCATTTCCAGAGACAGGCAGTGATTGTGTGTAATGCGGTGTCTAATTAGTCATTTAAATTGTCTGTCTTTGTGATCTACGAGGAGAGAGATGCTCAGAGTGAACCGGGTGGCCCTGATGCACATTCCCTTCAGTGATGAAGTCCTCACTGCACTGTGCAGGTTGCAGAAGAATGAGCGGTGGTACCCTCAGGGATAGCAGGCGGCGAGCGAATAACCAACATTTGACAGCTGCATTAAGGCACTCAAACTTGTCTCCAAATTGTAAGTAGAAATGAGGGTCTGACTTAGAGTTTGGTGGACTGGATACACGATGGAGTACCCTGTCCACCAAAACCTTAGTCCGCCCGCCTCATTTAGAGATGGGCAGACTTTAAATTTTCCTTCAATGAAGGAGCTCCCATTGGCTCTTTCAACAGAAATTCTCCTCCAATGGCCCAAAAGAGTAAAGGCCGTCAAAGAAAGGACATTACACCACCTGCCTTATTTAGGGTGGACGGTGAAAAACCTGCAGGGATAAAAAAAAAAAGATAATGACCGCCCATACACTGGGGGAAAACGTCCTGCGTGTGGGAGTCGATAGTTTTTTGTTTTTCAGAACCAAACTTTTGTTTTGTTTTAAAGTTTGGTGAACAGCTTTTAAAACTGATGGTGGCCATCCATCAAACTTTTTATTACATTGAAAGATGGTTATTTCAATGTAAAGAAATGTCATTTGGTACGGTGGTCATCTCTAAATTTGGTGGACGGTAGTCCGTCAGCAGGTAATGCTCTCCATCACCCTGATGGATTGAGCACCATCCTTCAAACTTTAAATCAGGCCCCAGGTTTTCAAGATTGTGTGCTCTACTTTGTTGACTTGCTCAGTGGGCTGAACTTTGATATTTTTTCCAGCTGTAGTTTTAACATTTTTTAGTCTCTGTAATCCAGCTCCATTAAAAGTATTAAACTCAGACCATTTATATTACCACTTTCTCAAGCTGCAAACCCCAAAGTAGTTCAGATGGGCATGGCTTTTCTAGCAAGCAAATCTCTTGATCTTGTGACATAGGGGTGTCTTTGTATGCTTTAATAAATGACAGTACCCTGCCATCACGATTCGAAGTTTGAATCTGCTTGCTTTACTGAAACATGCTCTTACCTAGAAATAAGGAAATGTACACGTAGTTCTTAATTTCAAAACTTTTTGGAAGGATTTTCTGCAGTAGTAAGAGTAGGTTTAGAGGTGGGAACATGTGTGCTCACCAGGCAGATGCACTTCGGTGGACTTTGGGAATTGGTAGGTGCCAAAAAAATGTAACCTTCTGGGTAATCAAAAACAAATGGCTTCTTCCAACATATTTATACAGGTACATTTTAGGTGAAAGAAAATATTTTCTAGATGGGAAAACAGAAAAATATTATTGTGTGTTTTCTGCCCTATGGGCGTTTCACTGAAGTTTATAGTAGTAGGGCAACACATGAAAATTTGAGATTTTTATATATTTCAACCCCCACTATGGAGATGTTTTTGATTTATCTAAATTTTAGAATTCTACACAATCAAAGGAGAAACATGATGAGTAACATTAATTGGTTGTGAATCAGGCATGAATGTCTCAATAATTCTGTTTCAGGAGCCTCATGGCTTCTAGAATACTGAATGATAGCAAATGTACTAAAGCTAGTCGCTTATGATCTTTTATAAGTTATTAATAAAGGTGCACTGTTAGAAATTTGGTTACTGGTTGACTGGGGTGGGAGCCCTGGTCAAACAGCAGCCACAATCCTAGTCAGGGTAACGTATCAGCAAACCCCAAATTAACCTGTGCTCAACCCCCTGGTAGCTTGCCACAGAGCAGTCAGGCTTAACTTATAAGCAATGTGTAAAGTATTTGTGCAACACTTTAAACAAAACTTAGAGAAAACACCACACAAAAAGAATCCCACATCAGGTTAGAAAAATAGAGCTTAACTTAATAAATAAAATGACCAAAACGCCAAAAATCCAATCAATAGAAAATATTAGATTTAGAAGTTTTAGGCCAAAATAGAACCAAAGAGCACAAAGTGCCAACTCTAGATACCTGGGTGCGCCGGACCAGGACAAAGTCACAAGTTCAGGCTGACCGGCATGGAGCGCGGGCCAGCTACAGGGACTAAGTTAGGCCTGCTGAACAAAGTACCTTAAAATCCAGGGTACGAAGCGTTGTGCGTCGCGCAGCCGAGAAGATGCGTTGATTTTGAAATGCAGCGAGACTGCGGTGTGAGCAGTCAAAGTCGAGGATCCCATCGACGGGCCTTGTGATGCAAAGTATGGCATTGAGGATGTGGTGCGCAGTCGGGGAGATGAGTCAGTTCCGAAGAGCTGTAAGGTTGCGATGCGGAGTCCATCGTCGTCGACAAGGCTGTCATTGAGAGTTGCGAAGGCCTGCTCCAAGGATCCACCACACAGTGGTGGGTTCTGAAGGCGATTTGGGCTGCGGCAGTGATGCAGGTGTTTGTGACGGGTCAAACCTACGCAGCAGCGGAGATGCGTCAGTTCTGCTTGGGCGCAGCAGAGAAGATGCGTCAGTTCCGCGGTATCCACAGAGGTCGGCAAAGCATCTTAAGCCCACTACCAAGGGTCCAGGACTGGTGTTGCACCACTTGGCAGAGTGGACTCACAGTTGGCAGAGTCCAGGTGCGAATGCAAGGTTGTTGGAAGCCTGTTATATCTATGAGGCTTCAGATCAGGAGGCCAGCCAACTAGCCTTTGAGTCACTCTGGGTTCTGGGTTCAAGAGATGTAGGTCCAGTCTCTCTCACCCAGATAAGAGGGCAGCAGGTAGCAGGCCAGCACAGCAGGGCAGCAGTTCCTTCAGAGCAGTAGTCGAGCAGAGTGGCAGTCCTTTCAGCAGCACAGCAGACCGTCTTCCTGGCAGAGTATCCACAGGTCTAGAAGTGTAGTGAAGTGGTGGTGTCTGAGGTCCTTCTTTTACATACAGTTGTGCCTTTGAAGTGGGGAGAAGCTTCTAGACGCATGCCTTTGAAGTACACAGATGCCCTGCCTTCTGTGCCCTGGCTCCAGACTAACCACCAAGAGTATGCAGCCCTTTCTGTGGGAACAAGACGCAGCCTATGCAGGTGTAAGTCGGGCTGGGCCAAGCTCCTTCCTATCATCCTGCCAGTGATGGCCCTTCCAGTCACACCTAAGCTCCCATTGTGTGTAGCTGTCTAGGAGGAAATCACAAAGCCCAACTACACCCAGGCATGTGACCAGAGACAGTCTGCAGGCACCAAATGGCTATGGCAACTTTCTAAAAGGGGCATTTTCAGAATTTTAATTTAAAATCCGACTTTACCATAAATTTGGATTTTAATTTAGGATGCCAGAGACACCAAACATGAACCAGTTATCTCTTCCTATTTTGAAATTACACTTATAAAATGTAATAAGGCAACTCCAATGTTATTCTATGGGAGAGATAGGCCTTGCAGTAGTGAAAATCTAATTTATGAGTTTTATAATAGCTGGACATGTAAAACTTAAAAGTACATATCCTGCTGTTGAAGTACATTGGACCCTGCCCTCTTGGCTGTCCAAGGCCTACCCTAGTGGGTGCCTTATATACATTAAAAAGGAAGGTTTGGGCCCGGTAAAGGTTTATATTGCCAGGTCGACATGGCAGGTTAAAACTGCACACACAGGCCCTGTAATGGCAGGCCTGAGAAATGTTTAAAGGCTACTTAAGGGGGTGGCACAATCAGTGCTGCAGTCCCACTGGTAGCATTTAATGAACAGGCCTTGGCACATGTAGTACCACTTTATTAGGGAGCTATGAGTAAATTAAATATGCCAAGTGGGTATACGCCAATTCTGCAATTTTTAAGGAGAGAGCACAAGCACTTTAGCATTTGTTAGCCGTGGTAAAGTGCACTGAGTCCTAAGGCCTGCAAAAAAGAAGTCAGCAAAATGAGGGGGTCTGAAGGCAAAACGTTTGGGGGAAACCACGCCAAGAATGCTAGATCTAACATAAGCTGTGTCGATTTCCCTCATCTCCTTAATGTCCTTCTTTCTAGGAGAGTTCCTAGGCATGGCTGCCAACTTACCCAATTTTATTATGGTTGCCATTAAGACAGTGGGGCTCATTAGTAAACTACGCTTTATGCTATGTGTCATGTCTTTTTTCTCATTATACATTGGCCAATTGGTGGCTTTGTTGTCATCGGCTAAGTGATGACCTACATTCTGAGAAATGATCAGAGTGTAGAGTTCTGAGAAACATCTAGGAAATACATAAGATTTCTTTTCTATGGCCCATAACACACAGTTTTCTGTGTGTGACTTAAGTTTCTAGGCATGTCTTGTTGTGTGCAAGAATCATGAACCAGCAATGTATCTACTTCTGCTATGTCTGAAGACATGGGGTATCCCCCTGGGGAGAATCTGCACGTTGCAGGTTTTGGAAGCTTGCCTGACGTTTGCTTGTACTGTCAACATAGGGTATGACTGTTCTGATAGGTATGGATGATGGTGTTCCTATGATGAATTATGTGACAAGGAAATTGAAACTATAACAAACTGGAGCAAATCGCAAGATCATTATCACTTTACATCTGCATAGTGATATGTGATATATTGGACAAAAAGCCCTGAAGAAGTTCATGTCATGAACAAAACGCGTTGGCTAAAGGCTGTTTTTATAAATATGGAATAAAGGGGAAAAAAAGAAGATATTAAAAAACTGTACTCTTTGGACTTCCTTCTTTGGGTGCACCATCTCATTTTGTGGTTCTTATATTTATCTCCTCAGCAGTAGTATCACTTAAAGGCTGATAATAGGGTAGGAGTGCACCAAACTGAATTCTGTGGAACATTGTGGGAGGTGCGATATATCTCTGCCCGCCGTTTAAACAATATATATATATTTCCAAGTCACAGTTTGGAATGCACTTATTTTTGTTGTTTTACAACAACTCATCATTGTAGCCTGAATTCCAGATACAATTCTAGCTTTGCTATGGACTAGGAGGTCAATCTAGATTTAGAATGTAGACTTAGATGAGCTAACGTCAAAACCATTATCAGCTAGGCATATTTCCTTTTGTTTCACTGACCTACTCCTGGGTCGGTATATATAAGAATAATTTGTTACAGAGGTAAAGGAGCTGAGCGTAAGGGGAGGACTAGATGTTTCCTCCTCATAGGAATAGTTTCATTAGGCTGAGTATATTTTACGATTTGCAATGTTGACATAAATGTCATCCCACAAGGGTTAGGGTCAAGAATTGTGCTGATTCGTATTAAATAGTATTTTTTTCATATCTATAAATTAATATTGCATTTATTTATATCTATTTTTCTAAAGCATGAACCTAGTTGAGAGGAAAGCTCAGCAGAAAATACATGACAGTGTATTAACTTAGAGAAAATTGTAGAGCAGCTAAAGATTGAAGTGAGTTTGAAGAGGTGGTCTTCGGGTATTTCTAACATGGTATTGGAGTAAGAGACATGAATGGAATCTGGGAGAGAGTTCCAAATCCTAGAATAACAGCAGGCGAATGCTAGGTTTCTTGTAGGTGATATAAAAACTTGAAATTTGCCTGCCAATGAAAGACCCCCACTAATGATTAATAAGGTATTCAGACAAAATATCGAGTCAGTAATATTGGCTGACACAAATATCGAGTTGGAAATATCGTGAAACAGAAATATTGTGGACAAGAATATCGATTTCAAGGTAAGTGATATAGATGTTCAAAATATTGGGCCAAATTACGATGTCGGGCGGACTCACACCATATCGGTCTGGAACCGCCCACCAGACCTATAGGGCAATTGGAAGCATCCGTTCTACAATAGAAGATGTGCAGCAGGAGGAATAGGCCCGCAGCACAAGCTTCCATTGTAGAAAAGAGGTTTGCAAACATCTGAGGCAGAGGAGTGTCACCCCACTGCTTTGAAGCACATGATGATGATATCAGAAGTCATTATCATTTCATTTCATTTTTTGCATTCCCGTTGCGCCAGGTTAGGGCAGGGCGGGGCTTGGCAACTTAACCCAGAGGGAGGAGGAGTGGCTATTGCTGCACCTAAAGTGCACATGACTGTTGGGCCGTCCGTCTCCGGCCGGCCAAACAGTCATGCATACTTTGCATGTACTCCACCTAGGCTGCATTACAGCCTGCGTGGAGAACATGTCTAGGCTCCCATTCCCCATCTCAGCGCCGAACCGCAGCGCTCAGACCAATCACGACGCTGCTATCAGCAGTGTGGTGATTGGCTGGGGGCGTCTGGAACTCTGGGTGCTTCCTGTTCCTGGTTCCTGCGGCAGAGAGGAACCAGGAACCAGGTTCCTCTCTGCCGCTGGTGACGGTGGCAGCGACAATCAGGTAGGTTTTAATTTTTTTTTTATTTCCTAACACCCCACATTCCCTCACCTGTCCACCCAGTCCGCTACCAGCCGCCACTGCCTGCACTGTCTCGCAGGCACCATGCGGGCTGCCTACCACACGGTGCAGGGATGTTGAGGGGGCACTATAGGTGCCCCAGGCCCCATTGTGTATTGCCAGGGGGAAAGCGGGCCCTGCCAGGGGCCCCCAAAGACACTTTCCGACAGCCATTTCATGTTGGAAAGGCCGACATGAAATGGCTGTCAGAAACTGCCATCATAATCCCGACTACAGAGCCGAGCCTGGCTCCGCCGTCATTAGGGGATTATGGTGTGTCCCAATGCATCAAAGGGCTGCTTGAGCCCGTTGGAAGCTCAGCGGACGGTCCCTCTGCCCGATGCCTCATAATGCGGCGGGCGGCCCACTACATCATAATGCGGCGGGCGGACCACAGGGGCGTATGTCAGAAGGACCGCAACTGATCATCGGTCGGTTGCGGTACTTCCGACATCGTAATCAGCCCCATTGTGGTTTATAATATTGATTTTGAAATATTTTTGTGTATTTTAATATATATGTTAATTGTATATGTTTTAAAATGTTTGTTTGAATATTGTTAGTTTTTTTTATATGGTTTGTAAATTAATAGTAGTTTTTAAATGTAATGTAGTAGTTTTTTGTTATTTTTAGTACCGTAGGGGGTTGTGGACAGAATTAAATATAAAATAATAATAATTAATACATTTTTGAATATTAATTATTTAATTGATAATTATTTATGTTTATTGTATAATTAATATTTTTTTATAGTTGAGTTTTAGGTGCGGGTTGTGTGTTTTGTGGTGGTATAGGGTGGAAAGTAAATTATTTACAATTAATTAATAAATATTTTAAAATTGATATTAATTATTTAATTGATAATTATTTATGTTCATTGTATAATTAATATTTTTTGTATTTAAGTTTTAGGTGCTGGTTGTGGGTTGAAAAGGGTTATAGGGTGGGAAGTAAATTAATTATAATTAATGTATAACTAATTCTTAATTACTAATATTTATTTAAATGATAATTATTTATGTAAATAGTCTAATTGATGTTTTCACTCTTTAAGTTTGAGGTGCGGTTTCTGTCTTTTGTAGGGGCATAGAGTGGGAAGTTTATTAAATATAATTTATTCATAATTAGTTTTTAATTATTTAATTGATAATTATTTATGTTATTGTATAATAATTTTTGTTAAGTTAAATTTAATGTGCAGGTTGTGGGTTTTGTATGGGTATAGGTGGGAAGTAAATTAATTATATTTATTTAAGAATTATTTATTATAAATAATTATTGAATAGATAATTATGCAAATTGTGTAATATATTTTTGGGGGTGTTTTGTGGTTTTTGTATGGGTAAGGGGTGTGTAGGAAAATATAATAATTATCAAATATTGTTAATTTTAAAAATTGTTTAAATGATAATTATGTAAATATGTAATTACATTATTGTTTAGGTTATATGTGTGAGTTGATTTTGTAGGGGTAAAGAGTGGGAAGTTAATTAAATATAATTAATTTATTATTAGTTAATTAGTAATATTCATTGTTTAATTGATTATTAATTGTGTAAATTCTTTAATTAATGTTTTTTTTAATTCATATATTAGGTATGGGTTGTTTGTTTTGTATGGTTAAAGGTGGAAAGGAAATTCAATGTAATTGTTTTATTAGTAGTTAATTAGTATTAATATTTTAGTAGATATTTAGGACCTGATTTCGATGCCGGTCAGACTCTTGTTCGATTGGCACCTTAGCAGAAGCAGGACCGCCCGACTAGAAGTCGGCCATCCCGCTGCCCTTATTACAATGCGACTGCCTTCACAGCAGTCGCAGTGTGTATATTTTCTATTGCAGCGGCGATGCCTGAGCAGGCACCGCTCTTATTGTAGGGATTACTGACCCTTCGACAAACCGACGGGCTCCTTGAGCCTGTTGGAAGCGCCGCCGGCGGTCCTTCCGCCCGATGCCTCTGCCCGCCGCATCGTAATGCGGCAGGCGGACCGCAGGGGCAGATGTCGATGGGTCGGACACCGATGATCCACCGACATCGTAATGAGCCCCTAAATTAGCAAAAATTTGTAAATATTATAAATTTAAATATAAATTTTAGATGTGTGGTGTGTAGCTTGTGGAGGTATAGGGTAGAAAGTTATGTAAGTAATAACAAAATTAAAAAGAGTAACATATTTTTTAGATTGTCATTTATTATTGTAGGTGTTAATTGTGTTATGCTTTTTAATTGTAAATAATATTGTATTTATTCGTTGTTATTATTTTGACAATAGACTTTGGTATTTTGATAATAATAATATTTGTATTAATACATTAAACCTTGTATTAAATATTTAATTTGTTAATATAAAAATATAGACTTTTTATATTTAAATATTCTTATTTTGTGTTATTTACTATTATTTTGAAATTATTTATTTTACTTGAAGTGAAAAAGTCAGTTTCTAATGCTGCATAGAGTGCAGTGGCAGTAGTGAATTTTACCCCTCCGCAATCCAACACTTTCCCTCCTGTTGTACTGACTAGAGTGGGACTTGTAAATTTTACACCTCCTGATTTCGACACTTTGGGCTTGATTACGATGTCGGTCGGAAAGACTCCAACCGACACCGTGGCAGATTGGGAACCGACCGACCGGAAGTCAGCGATTCTTACTGCCCAATTTGGATGCGACCACACATGGTGCGGTCAGAAATATCAATTTTTCAATGCGAGCTTGTGCTGCATTCGGAAACCACCATCAGCACAAGTTCCCATAAAAAAATGTGTGCTTTTAAACATCCCTGCACTGTGTGGCAGGCACCGTGTGCCTGGCAAAATGGTACAGGGATGTTTAGGGGGTACCATAGGTGCCCCCCAGGTCCACAACCGTAGGCCGCGGAGGGATGGGGGCTCAGGCTAGGGGGCCCTCAAAGTCGCTTTCTGACAGTCTTTCCATGTCAGAAAGGCCGACATGGAAAGCCTGTCGTAAACCTACATCATAATCCTGACGTCAGAAAGGACGTCCGTAAGGGATTATGAGACCTTTCCGACCGACCTTGATCCTGTCGGAACCGTGTCGGATTGACCGGCCGGTTTACACTCCGGCCACTGACATCGTAATTCGGCGTTCGGAATCCAAACCTACCATGTCGGTTGGTAAGCCTCGTAATTAGGCCCTTTGTCTACTATTTATAAGTTGTAGTGGGAATAGTATATGTATTAATTCAAAAATTGTGTAGTTTGCTTTATATTGTTAAATTTATATTAATATGTTTTTGGTTATTTAACATTATATTTATAATTATTAAAGTATATAATATTATTTTTATTTTTGGGAAATTCTAAATTTGTATTTTTTTTATTTTGTGTTTGTAATTACAATGGTTTGTTTTCCAAATTTGTTTTGTTATTGGATATATGTATATATATATTAATTGTTTATATTATTACATTTAATATATGTAAATAAAAATATGTATGTTAATACATGTTTGTTTTTTAAATAATAATTGTTATATTTCTCCCCAAAAATATTACATTTATTTTATTTTTATTTTGATAGTATTAATATTTAATTTAATTATTGTCTATTATTTAAATGTATATACATTTAAAAATCGATATTTTAGACAACTATAGTAGTGAAAACGATATTTTTTCTCCCTATATTTTTGTAATTTTAATTATAAGTATAGGGAGTCGATATTTTTAAATCAATATTTTTTACTTGATATTTTTGTTAGTAGATATTTTTTACTCCATAATATGTCACTAAACCGAATAATAAGGCATCTGAGGGCACCTGTGATCAAAAATCTATCAAATGATTAAGGCAATCTTTAACAATATACACAATAGTGGTGCTTGATTGCGGTGTTGTGCCGAACAGTACTATGGCATACAATCGCTCCAGCATATGTACATGGCACTCTTGTGATTTGAAAGTAAACTATCAGTTGCAGAGGATGTAACATGCAATATGTAAGTCAAGAAGGGAAACAAAGATGGGATTTTCTGTTGGTTTTAAATATTTAACATGTGTGTTGTCTTGTTTCAGTTGTCCTGAACCTCTTAGCTTTGGTCTCTGGAACAGCCTGTGGATTGCTCAATGAAATAGAGTCCTATATGCTCATTTTACGACGGCGTCCTCTTCCACTCCAGTGCAGCCCCTGGCTGACGCGACACTTGACAGGTGAGTAGGGTGTGAACAATTCATAGTGAATGGACTAAGAAGGCAAAGGGCAACCTTGGTCCACTCATAAGTGCTCTTGTCTTATGAAGATTGGGGAGCCTGTAGTATTTTCTTCCTAATGCCAAACATTGCCTAACCTGGCCATGTGGTCATAGAAAACCATGGCTTGCTGACAGTTGATTGTTTCTAATATAACAGCTCTTGGCTATCCTATGTGACATGTATGCATATTCTAAAAGGATATTTTCATTACTATTGAATGGTAACAACTTCATACTTCTTTTGTGAAAGCAATATAAAGAGTTACATTTTTGAAAACAGAATTGCAATCTCTTAACTTAATTGAAAGTACAATGTCGAAAATGTCTCCAGTGATTAGTTAAATAAACACCTAAATAAAAACAGTGGCTGGTATGAAAATCTAATTTAAAAAAAATTGGTTCCCTCCCACTCTCAATAGCAATCCAACCACAGGGGGTTCAATAAGAATTGGAGGCCTTTGGCCATCTGGAAGGGTACGGAGAGGAGGTGTGGTAACTTTGTAGAACAGTGGTTCTAAATTTTTGACTTCTAAGAAACCTCACTGAGTCATTATTGGATGCTGAGGATCCCCACTGAGTAATTATGAAAGCCTGAAAGCCCTGGCCTAAGCAATTTCTATAAATTTGAACCTCAAAACAATACACAAAAAGAAAAAACAAGTATACATCAGACAAATCCTAAAATATTGAAATAATTTGTTTAATTCACAATCAATTATAGAAAAAGTTTTCACATTTGCAATTTTGCTTCTACATTTGCATACAATTTTTTAATTTTAAAGTATTCATTTGAATGCTATTTAATTTTGTAACACAGTTGCCGTCCCCCTGAGTAGGCCTCTCGGAACCCCAGGGGTCCTTGAACCACAGGTTAAGAACCACTGCCCTAGAACATTCTATTTTCCCTATGGGCCTTGCTTGACTACCGGGTGCTACTGGTTGTGGCGAGGTGGGATGGGGTTATTTTCTGTGGCTCTCATGTGACATTTGAAAGGCCTTTATGATTCAAAGGTGGGAATGTGAGGGTGAGGGTGAGGCCAAGATGACTGAGACGCGTTGCTCCGCTCCTCTGGCCTCACGTCTCAGCCAACTTTGGGACCAGACAGAGCAATTGATCAGTGCTGGGGTCCACCAGGGGCGAGCTGGCGGAGTGTAGAACTGGCAGGCTCTCTTTGGCATTGCGTGAGGCCTCGGAACACTAGCGGACTGGGAGCACCGCTTGGAGATTGCGTGGCACAAGATGGCGGATGCTGCGTGGTAGAGCGCTGTCTACACAGGATGTCAGGAATATTCTCGGGGGCTGTCCCCGACCAAAAGCAGCATGGCCCAGTTGTGAGCGACCTGCTGTGGGCGGAGGAGTGAGCGGGTGGTGCTGCGAGCGGAGGCTGCATACTGACTGGAGCCCTGGCCTGGTGAGAGATAGCGAGGAAGCAGTGGCTGTCAATGCTGTGAGCAGGGCCCCTATAGGTGCCACTATTGAGAGAATGTTGCACATGCCAAGACAGTCACAGTGCACAGTGGGCGCTAAGCTCAGCACATGCCTGGCGCCACCCTGTCAGCTTCGATGTCCGGCAGCCTGGGGCCCTCATAGACTCCAATCGAGTGGGTGTCCGCAAGACATCATTTCTGCGATCCACAGCACTCTCCCTGCCTCGAGAGTCAGACCAGATGGGAACTCAGCGGGGACAGGTGAACCCCATCACATCGACCTATAGGCTGAAGGGGGTATGGCGGAGGTCTTGGCAGACAAGGATCAGAGCCTGCAACCCCTCCTCTTAGCACGTATCAGGTGGGAGTGACTTGGCCTTGAATGTGGGCAATTCAGTATGGCATCGGTCCTGCGGAAGGAGGACCGCACCTTGAAATATGTGCTTACTCGCTCCACAGGTGCCATCAATGTCAACTATCCGGACCCGCCGTCCACGACAATGATGGAGGGAGGTGAGGGAGAGACCCGCTAATGAGGTCTTTTATGGCGCTGCTCTTCACCTCTCTGAATGACGACATTCAGTCGGTCGAGCACAAGCTTTCTCAGGATCTCAGGGATGTGAAGCATGATCTGGTAGTGGTGGGCGATAGGGTATCAATGCAAGAGGATAATAAGACAGAGAGAGGTGAGGAACAAGAACATCTGAAGTAGGACAACTTGCGGCTACAGGAGCAGCAGTTACACCTACAAGGCTCCAGGCAGAGGACCTTGAGAACACCTCCTGCAGGAATAACATTCGGATCCAGGGGGCGCCACAAGGGGCTGAGGGTTTAGACATATCAGCCTATGTTACAGCTCCCTTTTGCCAGAGGCACTCATCAGAAGAGCGTCAAATAGAGCTGGACAAGGTCCACAGGGTAAACAGTGCAGGTGAAAGAGGGACACAGCACTGGACATCCCTGCATCTGTTTATGACTTTCAGCTCAAAGAAAACATCTAGTGAAAGACAAGAGACGCTCTACCTGTCTGATTCCGGAGCCACAAGCTTGCACTGTACCAAGGCCTTTCCACCCTGACCCTCCAGAAGCGCAGAAACATTCGCCCCACATGGAATTCCTCCGCAGCAAAGGGATCCCCTACAGCTAAGGCCATCCATTTTGCTTAACACTGCACTAGGAGGATACTGTTCACCACCAGAAAATGGAAATGGTGGGGCATCCCCTGCTGAACCTCCCAGATGAGGTAGAGCACAGATTCCCAGGCAGATACCCAACAACTGGCACGAGGAGAGGGAACAAATGGCAGCAAACCAGGAAGCCATCCGCAAGCTTTTGCTCAGACCCTGACACTATCACACTAGAGAGGCAATCTGTCATTTATAGTCTTGCAGGAGACCCAGAGAGACTGACTGTAAACTGAGATTGGATTCGCACTTACACACACTGATGGAGAGCCCAAAATACTACATTAGTCCGAGCCCTGTAATGGATGTGGGGGCGGCAGGGGAGTCAGCAGTGCTTACGATCCACTGACGGCTGCGGTGTGTCCTGCCCTCAGTCCTAGATCCATTCACAGGACCAGCTGGGAGACTGGCAGTGTATACTGGACCATGTCAGTGTTTTGTTTGTGTTTTGTTTTTGTTCATTTTTTGGTTAGGGTTTTGCAAGGGCATAGCAGTCACACCTTCATACATAGATTCCTCTGGGCCTGGGACTGTAATACAAGCACGTTGGCCTATCCCCGTCCCTGATCACAGCAACCAACAACAACTCAGAGAGCATGGAATAGCATATGTATTCCCCTGCTCCAACCAATTATAACTAAAAGATCAGCAGCCTCAAAGTTGGAGGCCTCAACAATCCAGCTAAGCGGAAGGCGGTGCTGTCCTTCCTGGAATACAGTAGAGTGGACATCTGCCTCCTTCAGGAGACCCACCTATTCACTCGTGACTGGCATTGGCTTAAACCCCACCAGTACTTTTCCTCTGACTCAACCAAGACGTGGGGTGTAGCCATCCTGTTTGCACTAACCTTCAAGGGAATGGTCGGGAGTAAAGTAGCTGAAATTCGAAGGAACCTAATCAGAATCAGGAGTAATTCTTGAAGTGAGCGGTGCGAAACACCATGGACGCCCCATATCAAGTGGTGCTAATGGCCGGATCTCAACCTGGTAATCAGCAACGACCTTGACAGCAGACCGGGCTCTCTCTGGGTTTGGGGGGGCTGGCTGAGGAAGCGGGATTTGGATACTTGTTGAAGTTAGCCCACCCACACACTAAAGATTACACCTACTACTCCCCTTGTCCACAAAACATTTGCCCACATAGATTATTTGGGCACATGGAGCATACAGTAATTACTAAAAACATCTCAATTGAACCTAGGGCCCTGTCTGACCACGCTCCCCTGAGCCTCATTGTGCGGGTTGACATCCCGCAACAGTCGGCTGACTCACGAAGGCTCCGAGACAGCTTATTGCATCGACTAGACTGTCATGTAGTTCCTATAAATCTATATAGGACCTGCATGTTTAGACAACATAAACTGTGGGAGTGGTGTCCAGACTGATTCCAGACACCCCCGGATATGTTTGCCTGTATACCAGCTAGCTCACAGTGCCACTATGAACTCCTCTTACCAAGGAGTGAATAGTTTCTGGCAACTATCGAACATGACAACCCTGATCCCTCAGGGATCGTGGAAACAGTACAGTACTTTTCGCACAGTCACTCATGCCCACTTTGTCTCAGAGAGATACACAGAATAAACAGAGGGGACGTTTTCAATAAGTATTTATTGAACCAGCGTCATTCTAGTGTAAAATATGTGTGCTGCAACAACCATAAGAAAGAAACAAATATAAATCATTATAAGCACCAACAGAGTAAATGGATGGTAGATTTCTACCAAAGTGCTAAAACAATGAATATATGCAGGCATATAAATACATGACAGTAATAATGCATACTCCTACGATGCGAACCCTAACTAGGTGTACCTAAATGTACCTAGCATGTATGTAGGTGTATAGCCAAGAATCCCCCTAGGATAAAACCAACCCCATTACCTGGTGTGAGAGAATGAAGGACCCCATCTTGGTCTCGAGATGGACACCCTGCGAGGGATGTCAGACCACTGCGTGCTGGAGTGTCTGTGTGCAGAAACCTCAGCGTCTTGCATCAGTGTGTCAGCATGGAAGTCTTTCTCCTCTACTTCCCCCAGCAAAGATATGGTGCTTATATACCCAAAAAGTACCCTCAGGGGTTCTACCTTGCTGTGTCATGTCGGCCGAGGATGACGATAGTGATGAACCTTATACATAGTTATTATGCAGAAGATGGTAATCCTCCTGTGATTCTGAGAATCCTCTTGCATAATAAATGAGGCTAGTTTTCGGAGAAAACCCCACGACATTTATGCAGCACCTAATCTAGGTAAAATGTCAGCACCAAACCCGTTATGTAGTACAATGGCAGGGTAAATGTAGGTGAAAGGTTAGAAGACTACCCAGGCCTATATTGGGGTACATTGCGAATCATAACAAGACACTGTTGACAAGGTCACATGATCCATCTCTGACTTTCTGCTGACCAACGATATGGGTGACACCCCTGTGTCTACCCTGTGGGAGACGCTCAAGGCAGTAGTGAGAGGATAATTTATTGCCCTCTCTGTGGCCGACAACAGATTGCATGCAGACGTGAGAAGAAAATTGGACGTCCAGGTGCAGGAATTTGAGGCCATTAATAAATTAACAGGGGCCGCAAGACTCTGGCAGCAGCTTGAATCCGTGCAGGGCCAACTACAGGGCTTAGACATGGAGAACAGAATACGCCTTGCTTCGGTTAAAACATACATTTTACCTGGACCGGGACAAATGTGGGAGGCTACTGGTACATAGGCTTTGGGCTAAACGCCATGCGGAGAAGGTTGAGATGCTTGTTACCCCTGACGGTGTTGAGGTCTCCGACGATGGGCAGATAGACATTTCAGGGCTTTTATCAGTCCCTATACAAGGTGCAATACTTAAAGGAGGTGAACATACAGGCCTATCTGCAGAGGGCTCACAATATCCACTTGACTTCCCAACAGGCCGATATGCTAGATCTATCTGCCTGGAGGTAGTTAACTCGGTGGTGGCATGACTGAAACTGTATACATTTCTAGGCACTGAAGGCATCACTGCTCTGTTTTTATAAGACCTTCTGCACTACACAAGCCCCAATCCTCACCAGGTTTTTTAATTCTTTCTCAGACACAAGTACCCTTCCCCAATCTATGAGGCTTCGATCTCAGTTATCCCCAAACCCGGGAAGGATGCGTGCTAGTGTGGTGCCTACCGACCCATCTCACTTATAAATGTTGACACTAAACTCTATACTGTCATTCTGGCAGCCCAGCTCAATCCCCTCATGCCCAGTTTGGTAGATCCTGATCAGTCCGGGTTTATCCCCCATAGGAAGTGCGGAGACAGCACCAAAATAATTCTCCATATCATAGACAATGCCAAGAGGTCGCGGAGAGTGGTGTTGCTCTTGGCCATCGACTTGGAAAAGGCATTTGATAGGGTGCAGTGGCCATACTTAGATGCGACTCTGAGCCACTTTGGTTTTGAGTACATACTCTGTAGCTGGATCCGAAGCAGCTATAGCTATCCCAAGGTGGCTGTAAAACTAAACGGCGCACTGTCAACCTGATTCCGGATCTGCAGAGGAACGCAACAGAGATGTCTGCTGACTCCCCTGTTATTTGCTTTATATATGGAGCCACTGGCACAAAGGGTTCCCAAAGGGATCACTGGGGTACAGTTCCATTGCTCGATGCATAATCTCAGCCTCTACGTGGATGACATGTTGGTAGCGCTTGCCAATCCTCTACATTCCCCGCCGCCCCTACTCGAGGAAATGGAGAGCCTTGGTAGGGCGTTGGGCTTTCAGATCAATCTCCAGAAGTCCAAGCACTTAACTTTTCCACTACACCTCACACTCAGGAGCAGCTGGCTGCCTTCTACCCCTGGAAGTTGTCCAGTCCTTCCATTCTCCACCTTGGTACACAGACTACTCTGACACTTATGGACACAGTGAACATCAATTATCAGGCGCTGCTGCATCAGATCAAGACAGACCTCGCCATGTAGAGGCACTACTCCTGCCTGTCCTAGCTTGGGAGTATAGTTGACCTCAAGATGACCATTCTTCCATGGGCCCTCTTTGTGTTCCAGACCTAACTGCTGATGCCTCCGGTAGACATGCTTAAGACTCTTCAGGCTGAATTTAACTATTTTGTCTGGGATGGGTAATGCCCACGCTTGCACTGCCATTTTGCGTATCAGTCCCCAGCTAAGGGGGGGCTAGGAGTGCACAACCTGACTCAGCATTACCAAGCCATATAATTCAATTTCTTAGTAGAATGGAATCGCCCCTAAACCGAGAAGCTTTGGTGCTTTATGGACCGGGCAATTGTGGGCGGTCATCTCTGGAAAGTGCCCTGGCTCCACTGGTAACAAAGGGAATGGGATATGTATTCCTCCCCATTCACCAGAGATACCCTAGCGATCTGGAACAGGGTGGCCACCCGGAACGGGCTGACATCCTTTCCTTTCCCACTGACTCCTATTTTGGGCAAATCTGACTTCACCCTGGGCCTTCAGATGGTGGCTTTCTCTGCTTGGCAGTGCTCAGGCTGCATATCTGTAGGGCATCTGTTAGAGGCTACAGAGCCAGTACCTTTCAAACGATTGAAAACTAACTTTGCTCTCCCTGAAATGGAACACCATCTGTACCTCCAAATCCGACGCTGTGTAATGCATCCATGTATTTGGACCGGAGCACAATGAACGCTCTCGCCCTATGAAAAGTGGCTGCTAACTAAAGATGGCGATATGCACATCATCTCCGACCTGTACACTTTTTGGCCTACTCTGATAGTGGAGAGAAATGGCCAGGTCAGTAAGGATGGGAGCACGAACTTGGACGCATTCTTGCATAAAGAATGGGAAGACATTTATCACAGGGAGCGACACACAGCACGCAACACAGCGAGTATAGAAACTGCCACTAAGATCGTAACATATTGGTATCTCACCCCTGAAAAGCTACACAGGGGGAGCCCCACATGTACCGAACGCTGCTGGAGAGGATGGTCAGTGAATGGCAGAGTGTTGCACCTTTTATGGATTTATGGATTTGCCCGAAACTCACTAGAGATTGGGATGCAGTCTTGAATGATACTGACTCACACCTAGACACACAGCTTCAAAGCTTTCCTGCTTATGTCTTACTTGGGCTCCCTAACCCACTGATATATCCTCTGAAGTCCCAAAGGAGATGACACATTAGTTTGGCGTTTGGCGTTTGGAGCTGCACTTCAAGGGATACTCTCTCACTGGGGCACCAACAAAATCCCTGCATACACGTTGTGGCTGCATTGAATTTGGCACATTCTGGGTATGGAGAAGTTGACCCTTGCATTGGCCAACAACCTTACAGCGTACCGGGATCTATGGGCACGCTACTCTCCACGAAGTTCAATGAGTTGATATGCCATAGATATCCACGACTATTGAACCTGACACCTCATGGAGAGGGTGTGTGGGCAGGGGTTCCACACCCTAAGTCGACAGAGGAAGATCTGGGAAATGACAGAGGAAGATTGCAGGAATGACTGCCCCAGAGCTTTCACCGCAGAAGAGTACATGGAGGGATGGGGTATTTAGGGGAGAGAAGGAGGGATTGGTTTTCATGATGCCATTCTGCTTTCTGATATACTGTGTCATAGCTGACACTGTTGGGGAAGGGCCCAAATGGTATTGGTTGTTTGTTTAAATCATTAAAAGTGGGAATGTTGCCCTTCATGAGAGCCCTGTGCACCTTCGCTGAAGACAAAAGCAGCCAATGAAAATTTGCTGGGCCGAGAGCAGCAGGCTGCAGGACAACACAAGAGAAAAGCAGGCCTTTTAGAGGGTCGTAGACCCAGTACTTATACCCAGTTGTGCCTTTGAAGTGGGGGTGACTTCAAACCAGGCCCTTGAAATGCACAGATCCCCCTTTCTTCCCAGCTCTGGCTCCAGACTAGCTGTTGAGGGTAACCAGCCCTTTGTCTGGGGTCAGGCCACTACCTATTCAAGTGTAAGTGTCAGCCCCTTCCTCCCTTCCTGCCCAGGAAGAGTAATCAGAATGCAGATGTATGTAGATGGGTACTCAGACACATCTAGCCTTCTAGTGTTTTTGGCCGTCTAGAGGGAATGCACATAGTGTAGCTGTCACCCGCCCCAGACGTGCTTTGGAAACAGGCTGCAAGGCACACAGAGCAGTAAGAGCAGAGAAATGCAGACTTACTAAAATAGTTATGTTAAATCCAGTTTTACTAGTAAAGAGGGTTTATCATTACCATTCCAAAGATATGAAACATAATGCAGCTACTCCTTTCTGATCAGGAATTACAGCTTAAACATGTATTAAGGAATTCCCAATGTTAACCTATGAGAGGAGTAGGCCTCACAGTAGTGAAAAACAAATTTAGCTGTTTGTCACTACCAGTACATTCAAATCTTACAAGTACATGTCCTACCTTTTACTCACACAGCACCCTGCCTTTAGGACTACCTAGGGCCTTCCTTAGGGGTGATTTATGTGTAATTAAAGGGGACTTTAGGGCTTGCCAAGTAGTTTTAAATGCCAAGTCGAAGTGGCAGTAAACTGCACACACAGGCACAGACCCGAGACAGGGTTCAAAGGCTACTGGTGTGGGAGGCATTTAATTTACATGCCCTGGTTAGATGGTAAACCACTTTACAAGAGAAGTACAAGTTAACTAAATATGCCAATCATGTAAACACCAATTTTACCATGATTAGGGGAGAAGCACATACACTTTAACACGGCAGTGGTAAAGTGCTCAGAGTCCTAAGGCCAACAAAAAGAATCAGCAAAAAGAGGAGGTGAAAGGCAAAACGTCTGGGGAACAACCACCTATCAGGTCTAACAATCACAGTCTGGATACCCATCTCTGGTTCTAAGATGGCTAGGGCCATTCTATATCTTGTCCCTACTAAAGATGTGCTAAAAGCTGTGTCCAAAAAGGAACTGATGAGCATCCTGCATTCCATATGGTGTGAGGGTGAAAGTGGCCAATGGTCAGGAGCATGTAGAAACAGCAAGGGATGAGCCTGGTCAAAAGACCGTAACTCCTCCAACCTCAGCCTCTGGAATATTAACAGTTGAGTGAAGGTGAATTATCTTGGCCTATAGCTATCCTCCATACTTTAAAAGTGTTTTAGTGAACGTACTGTTGAGTGTGATCAAGATGGGCACTTTTCCTTATGGTCCTCGCTTATGTCTCCCTGTGGCCTCTCATAATACATTACTGGCCAACAAAACTCTAGCATTTTCAGTGACAGGCAAGGAATCCAAATTTTGCAGAAGTCCTCACTTACAACTTGGAGCTGTGAAAGCTAATCGCAGCACAGGGAGTGACAGAGAATGGTTCCCAGGAGGATAAGAAGTGATCAGCTCCTCTTCTGTCACAGAAACAGAGAGAGGCGATAATGCCAGTCACAAGCAGCAGAGGTGAGTAAAGAGAACTATCAAATGTGGCCATTGTGGGTAGTGAGGCATGAGCATATGAAAACACAGCAGCTTCTCCATGATGGAGCGTGTAATAAGAAGCTTAAATCCACTGAACACCCTGTGCAATGCAATTGCTACAAGCAGCTGCAGGCTTTGATTCATTCAGCTGGGAAAGCAATTCATCACCATGTTGACGTAATCTTTGCATGTTTCTACTTATGCATCCCCATTGTATTACATATTTTAGTATATACATACATGTGAGTGCATATTTTTTATTTATAAATGTGTGATGCATTTAGTATTGATGGCATACGTACAAAATATAACATTTAATAGTTTGCTAGGACATCAACTATTCATAATATGTGAGTTCAGTGAAGATGCAATAAGATTATTATGTACTATCTTGCATTTTACATCATTCAGCAAGAGGCCTGCACTTTTCAAAATTATCAGAAAAGTGCATTTAAGCTTGGTACTGACATGTATTAGGTAGAGAGGAATCTTCAACTTTTTGGGAAACTTGAGGGCATATGTACCAGTCCCTATTGCTACGGGAACATCACTTTTTGTAACATTTCAATGGCGATAGGGGCTTTGCCTTATTTACAAGGCGGCGTTAAGCCACTTAATTTGGCTTAGCGCTGCCTTCTAAATAAGGCACCCTTTCACGCTATGCTTAGCGTGAAACGGGTAGGCAGTGGGTGTTCCGGTGGGCGTTCTACCGCAACACCCATTGATTTTGACCTGCCCCCTATTTACTCTGGAAGTGTTAATAGGAGGCACCGCCAAAATTAAGACCAGGAAAAACCTGGTCTTAACTTGGCAAAATGAGGAGAAATGCTTTATTTCTCCTCGTTTTTGCTTTTTCCATGTGTGCTGCCTTGGGCAGCACACATGGAAAAAGCAAAATGTCTTGGATTGTGTGTCCATCCATGATGAAAGGAGTATCAGAGCTCACAAACAAACAAAGAATCCTAATCCTGTCAGTTTCACAAGACTGATTGTTGCCCAGAACACACCATCATCATATAATGCATTGGTGGTTTATGGGTTATGGTACACCAGGTTCTTTGTCTCCAATTTGTATGTTGGCCGTGAGCCTGTGCTTGGCAAGAGTGTCTAAGGGACCAGAAAGTGGGCTGAATTTTGCAAGACTGCAAAAAACCATAATTGATGCCAACGTGGGGATGCTCTTTGAGCACTTCTTGGTGATACACACAAGACTTTATTAATAATTACTATTAGCGGAGACACCCAGTGTATTATTGGTTTCCTCCCTGAGTTCAGAGCTCCCTCTCTGCTCTGCTATTGTCAGGCTCTGACTAGTAAAAAGTATTGTCCATTCAGTTTTATTTTTGAATCTCATTTTGAATCTGTTCATCAGACAACCTGTCGTGATAAGTGCAAACTTCAGGGCAGCATGAACGTTATACCTCATGGGAAGGGGTTTCCCTGAGGTGGAGGATGAAATAATTGTCTGAATAAATTTACATGATGCATGCCCCTTTTACTCATGGGTTGCTTGTGATCCTGTAGATTCAAACACTAGGCATGTTCATACACATAAAGCTGATGCTACACCTGTTGAATGTGAATCTTATCGAAACCTAGAAATCCCAATAGGATATCAGGAACAACAAACTTGGCTTGGTGGGCATTTACCGCATCAAGTACAGAATGCCCGAATGGGCCCCTTAGGGAATCTGTGGGGTTCCTGGCCCATGTTGGCTGGTTATACTATGCATTTGGATTAAGAAATCTAACTGCTCTGGAATTCAGACAGTTATTACATCAATTAATAGTTATATACAGGTGGCTTCAATAGTATGTTATACAGAGCATAGGGACTGGAGTTCTGGTTGATACTCCTCCAAAACAACAGCATGGTGCAGTAAAGACAATTAGTCCACAGACTAATGATTCAATCATTGGCCAAGTGTCCATTAAGCGAGACAAGTTTCCATTTTGAATTGCTCGCAAAACAAATCAATTGGAAGCACTGTATTCTCATGCTACAAACTAAGAAAAACATAGAATACTGGCTATGTGTGTTCCACTTAGTACAGAACCACCTGAGGAGTGTACTACATAGGAAGCAATCTCTGCTGGTATTTCTACTACTATGTGTGGCACATCCTCATTGGTGGTATTACCGTAGGTATTAAACAAATACAGAATGAGCTTGGAACCACTTGAGCTGTTGAGTTAAGTATGAAATTGAGAGATAATTATATTTTCAATAATTCTTAGTAAAATTCAAGGGGAAGCAGCAGTTCTTGCAGTGCAGCAGTGCTGGGCTGCTGTTCCCATTCAAGATCAGGAACAAGATCTTCCTAAAACATTTTCAGAAGTACATACATCCATAGGTCAAGATACTTTAGATTCTCCAGCTGCAAAACCTCACCTAAAAAAAAAACAAGTATGAGGTTTCCAGTAAAGAAAAAGCATAAGAAACTAAAAAAAGGAGAAAGCAAAACAGAAACCTAGGACTGGATCTCCTCTACGGCAGGATCCCTGTTTTGGTGGATACCATTTGAAGACTGAAAAATTAAAAAGCCGAATTGGATTACGTTTGTTTTGCCACTGTTTGCAAGTCTCTGGAGAGAGTAAAAAGACAGAAAGAAGGGGACGGACGGAGTATCGCAGGTAAGATGAGTCTGCCAGATCAAAACATGAAAGAAAGTCAGCAGACATTGTAAGGGTTATCATGAAGAAAGAAGAGAAAGGTTTGGACTCAAAAGCTCATTTTAAGAAAAGGAAACTAGCTGGATTGACAAAGAAAAACCATGACTCAGAAGCTGTACATATTTCTGGGGAATACAACTTGAGCATTAGTGCTCTGTACAATGCAACATAAGAAACTATTGTTCGCCAGACTCTCAAAGAACATATGGTGTTGATTCCAGCTGAAGAATTCATACAGGTTGAAACACCGGATCGATATGTAAATTCTCATGATAGGCTTTATGATGTAGAAATACAAATTGAAAGGAATATATTGCTCGGAATTAAAGCAGTACCTTGAGTGAGCTAAATTAGATTTGATTAAGGCAGCTCATGAAGAGTTGGCATCAGCACTACTATATCAATGCTACATAAATAATACTGGAGGCTCTATTTACCAAAGGAAAATTTTCCAACTTTTCAGGAAAATAAGATTAAAATCCTTCTTTCTTGACAAAGAGTCCCAAACCAACAACGACGCGACGGGTCTGCGTCCCAAATCTACCTTTAACCCACCTTCCAGCGCCCTTCCTCCGGAGGTTATCATCTTCGAAAACTTAGTCCTGAAGGACTTAGAAAAACTGAGAAAACAACACGATTTCATTCCCTATAATATCAGTCTAGAACAAAAGAATAGTCTCCTCAAATTGAAAAACATGGACAACATCGTCATCAAGCCATGTGATAAAGGCGGTGGCATCGTCATCCAAGACAAAACATCCTATGACAATGAAATTATACGCCAAATAAATAACACGACTCACTATGAATTACTCAGACATAACCCTTTAGCTGAAATAAAAAGTCTTATCCAGAATATAACCAAAGAAGCCGAAACCCTAGGCTATATCAGTCACAGAGAGTTTCTCTACCTCAACAATGAAAATCCTAGGACTCCAGTAATATACACACTTCCGAAAGTCCATAAAAATCAAGATAATCCACCAGGAAGACCCATCCTTTCTGGATGTGGCTCTATTCTTGAGCCACTAGGTAGATACATTGATTTTTTCATTCATGACCTAGTACTTGACACCGTAGCCTATGTGAAAGACACCACACATTTCATCAATCTGGTAGAGCAGGAACATTTTGATCCCACACAAGAACTTCTAGTCACTCTGGATATAGAATCCCTTTACACCAACATCCCGCAGGATAAGGGAGCAACAGTTATTGAGACACATCTTAACAACAGACCCAGACCACATAAAGTACCGACAGAATTCATCATCTCCCTGTTGACAATAGCACTTACCAAGAATTACTTCATGTTCAATGACAAATATTACAAACAATGCAAGGGTACAAGTATGGGAGCAGTTTTCGCCCCAAATTTTGCTATTCTCTATGTAGACGACATTGAAAAATCTCTGGTCCTTAATCAAGTCAATCCACATCGTAATCACATAAGAAGCTGGCACCGATACATCGATGATGTTTTTATGATCTGGCAAGGAACCACAACTGAATTAGACAGCTTCGTCTCATGGCTTAACAGCTGCCAGCCTGACCTTAGATTCACCTACAATTCTAGCAACACACAAGTTGACTATCTCGATGTCACTGTCAAACCTACTGAGGGAGTTCTCTACACGACCTTGTACAGAAAGCCCTCAGAACGCAACACTCTTCTCCACTACAATAGTGCCCACCCTAGAGCACTGAGGGATGGCCTTCTGTATGGCCAATTCTTAAGAATACGGAGAAACTGTAAACTAAAAGAAGACTACTTCAGGGAAGCAGACATACTTTGTGACAAACTCATGTACAGAGGCTACCCTAGAAGATTATTGAAAAGATCCATGAAACGTGCGTGGTTCTCACATAGGGAATTCCTTTGGAAACCAGACCAAAGAAAACCATATCACGTATTGCATGCGTGACCACATTCTGTCCAGCCAGCAATAAAATTACCAAAATGATAAAAAACACTGGCCTCTCCTTACCTCAATTGACATCACTAATGAAGCTCCCTTGTTTTCCTTTAAACGTGGGCGCAACATTAAAGACCACATTGTCCGGGCATATAAACAAGCCCGAGATGAGACTACTGTGCAATCGTTCTTAGGTCTCCCTCCTATAGTAGGACATTTTAAATGTGGTAACTGTGTTGCATGCCCACTCACGAGAAACACAAAAACTTTTGAATATGGCACCACTACGCACCAATTGAGCTTCTTCTCAAACTGTAACTCAATGAATGTAATTTACTGTGTCAAATGTCCTTGCAACCTCATCTATGTGGGACAAACCACCCAGAAAATAAAAGCGAGAATCAGTCAACATAAAAGCCGGATACGCTGCGGTATCTTGACGGCCCCATTGGTGGAACATTTCATTGAGAAAGGACACTCTGAACAAGATCTACGTTGGCAAGTGATTGACAGCCTTCACCCACACAAGAGAGGCTGTGACCCCCAAGCTACTCTTAACAGGCTGGAATGTAAATGGATGTTCAACTGTCGTTCCATCGAAAATGGACTTAACACTGTTGAAGAATGGAACATGATCCTGTAAAATCTCTCAAAAATCTCTCAGTTCTATGTATATAATTTTTTTATATATATTCTTAATTTTTAATTGTCTGTATTCTTCTAAATATCATGAAATCTTGATTTCACCTTATTGCAATTTTCTCCCCTACATATGGGCTCTTCTATAACCCTTTGAATCGCTCTCCTTTATTTTATTTTATTTTATTTCACTGGGACTCTGCGTTAGTCGCCCACAACAGTTCTTTAGTAGTGCTAGAACTTAGCTTCTTTTTTTCTGCACATGCGCGCTACTGGGTCTTCACTAGTGCCTTCCCGGCGTTATACAGTCTAGTTTCAGCCTCGCTACCTTTGCCCATGCGCGTCACTCGCGGCATATCCTTTAAGTCTCACAGCTGCCATGGTCCAGTATCGGCTCCATGCTCGAGCAACTCGCGGTCTCCTTCGCTCTTCACCAGCAGGCTCCCACTAGTAAGTTTCTAGCCTTCGCCTTTCCAGTAATTTAATTTCCGAAGTATCCCTTGACTCTCTTCTGTACACGGCGCCCTTACCATTGTGCCGCCCTCCTCCCTTCCCCCTTAGAGATTGATTCTCCTGCTTGCCTCCGGAACTAACGTCCGAGACACCCATGGTTCTCAACCTTGGAGTAAAAGATTGACTCGCTTGTTTACCTGCACTAACGCCCGTAAATTCTGGGTTCTCCTCCGCCAGCAGCCCCTTCCTGGCCTTGAAGTAAGTACTGCTTCTATCCACGCCGCTCGCACCTCAGTAGCTCAGGCCCTACACTAACCCCTTTCCCTCCCTTGCAGAACTCACCAGGTCCCGTCCTGCGCGCATGACTTGGTTATCTTCAGAACTCACGATGCTCCTTGGAGACTGAATAGCCCAAGTAAGTCCCTCTCCACCACCGTGTTGCCCCTGGGCCCCTGCCCCTCTTGCAGCACTTCCTTACCTAGTCGTGCTTCACTTGTCTGATTCTCGAGTTTACTTCTTACGCGCATTCTAATTCCCTGCGCTGACACCTCCCCATTTGCAGCGTGACCCCACTACCCAGTATGTCCTTCGCATGCCTACCTCTATAGGAAGCCTTGGAACCACCTGCTACTCTGAGGTCTCATTACATGGTACCTCTAATTAATTTATTAATTCTCAAATAACGTTATTTTTCATTAGCAGTCCTTAACTCAATTTGTACTCAGGTTATTGCAAGAATCCCTTAGTAATTTAGGTCTTGTTCTTAACTTGGTTGTTCTTTTCGGGACCATTGTTTGATTTTTGGTTTTCCTTTAATAGATTCTACTTGTTCACACTTGCTCCGTCCTGATGATGATCTTACATTCATAAGATCGAAACGCCGTCGACCTATACACCTTAAAACTCCATTATTGCAACTAATTACTTAGGAGTTTTTATATGGTTGTTTTCAATGCGATGTAAAGTTTTTAATGTCACAAACACTCCTCACTTCACGCACTTTCACTTCTATGTGTGAGCACCAGAACTATTATTATGCAATTAAGTTATGTTAATCCATTTATGCCGTTAATAAATGTGATACCATTTCTACTTTGTGTCCCAGCATCCATTGCGTAATTAGTCCCGCCTGGACTATACTACTTTGTGCTACCTGATTAATGCTGCCTAAAAATAATTTAGTAGCCTAGGCTACCCGAGGACCGAAGCGGCCTCTTCTTGACCTTTGTCCTTACCATATATCTATTTACCAAAGAGCACAAAAAATTCCATTCAGCAATACAAAGTTTGCCGACAAATAAACATTCAACTACAGCAAGGCCAGCACCAACTCCTTTCATGATATTTGTTAAACCATTTGGTGTTGTTTTTCTCAATCATGTTGGCCCATTGCCAATATTCAATCACTATAAGTATATATTGATTGTGGTCAATTCCTGCTCAATATTCTTTTGGGTGTTTCCACAAACGACTGCCACTGCTTGACAGGCATAAAAGATTTTCAGTGCCTAGTAGCATTGTAAGCTGTTAAAAAGTTCCATTCAAACAATATTCCTGTGTTAGCCACTAAGAAATGTTTGGATGCAATATCTATTCTGGGAGTATGCCTGCTATACTGGCACCCTTTCTGCACACTATCACCCGTGAGGATATCTTGGCGCTGAGCATGTGTGTGTGCCCAGTCTTGCTTTGGTAGGTTGGTTAATTGAAAAGCCAGATCTTTAGCTTCTTGCAAAATTCAAGACGAGAGGAGGCTCTTATGTGGAGTGGAAGGTCATTCCAGGCTTTAAGAGTGATGTAAGAGAACACTCATCGCCCCTCATTTCTGTTCCGTTCATCTACCTGCCCTAATGTCCTTCCCCGAGGTAACCCACAGTATTACTATATACCTCTCCATAATGATGTAATAATGATTCATGTGTGTGTGAATAGTGAAAGAACTACTCAAGGCATAATTGTAAGATACAGGTTCCACGTTGGGCACCAACTCTTGCATAAACTATGGCTTTGGCATAGTTCTACTAGATTTGTTTTCCCACACGTGAACTCGGTTCAATGCACCAGTGCTGAATGTGAAAGACAGATTATTGTAGCCCCGCAGAACCCCACCCAATACATAGTTGGATTAGAGTTATTGCTTTTGAGCTACTAACAATCCCTGCTATGGGATCAGGAACACGGTGGTAACGGAAACAAACCTACTTCGCTATCACACACATATTGCACTAAGAAGAATAGACACTTTTAACTAAAAGCATTTATTACAACAGGGCAAACTTGTTTTTCAGCACATCAAAATTAACTACACAGGATATCATAAAAACAACAAGAAGGCACTTTGTGAGCAACAAGAATAAAATTAACATTTCTAACATGATTAAAATTTCATCTAAATCTAACACCCTAAACCCTACTTCTATGTGCTACTCTACGAGAGCATGGAGAGTAGACCAACTTGCAGCCTAGAGTTTCTTAGGGAGAAGAGACACACTTTGTTGACAAGAAGAACTGTCGTTATCAGTGGAGACGTGAAGGCATTGTTCCATGTGAAGGGCAAAAGCGCTGCAGAAGCGGCCTTCCTCTGAGACTAGGCTTTATCAGTATCAGGCGAAATGCAGCATCTTTGAAGTGCGCTGGCAATAGGTAAGACCATCTCTGGTAGAATCTCATGTGATAATATGGGCAAAGGACCTATCCTGACAAGTAGTCAAGTGGAAGTCCATATAAATGAAATCTTATCAGAAATTGGATTTTCTCTAACATAGATTATGTGTATCAAGTTGTACGTCCCAGACATTTCCTTAGGATCTGATAAGGTTCAAGGATGTCAATTCAAACTACACTAATATGTCTGTAGTTCTTATTTGACCGTGACATGGTAATAAGTAGACACTTATGTGTCACATCAGGTTTTATATTTATGTCATCAGCCAAATGACTTCCCACTTTCACCATTCTTAGAAAGATAAGGTCAGAATAAGGTCAATAAGGTCAGAAAACATCTGCAACAGTGTCCGATATGACAATGATTCTGCATTAAAGTGAGAATATGGTGACTCCGGTTACCTTAGATGGTGTCAGGGCCTACTCAAAATGGAGACAGACCTCATGGGTTTTATATCAACTTCAGGATATGCCTCCAATTTGCCACTAGCCACTTTCCGCCACTGGGGTAATTCAGGATTTCCCATTGTTTCCTCCATGTCTGTGCCATTTATCCACTATTTCGGTAGCTCATTGTTCCCTTTGCTTCCTTTTAAGTAAATCCCATTTACCATCGCGCATTCCAATGGTGCCTCTCACTTCATGGGTAAAACATTTAATATAAAAAAGAGTGCTTCAGATCCAGTTCGAGGACCGCTCGCCTCAGGCCTGTCTCCTGCTCTTTTGGGCTGGGTTCTCATGAGATCTTGTGTGAATCATCCCATTCAAGTTGACATTTCTGCTCCCCATATCACAGTGGCCATCTTGAGCATGGTACTATAAATACTATGCCCAATACCTCAGCGAGACAACAGCTGAAGGAAGACTTACCTGATTGAGACACGGAGGTTTCACAGATTTTTTAAACCCAGCCGGTGGTGGTGACTTGAGGGAGTGTTCACGACCTTCAAAGAGTCCAGGAAAAAAAGAAACAACAAGTGAGGCAAAGTAAATGCCATCTTTTGAAACTTCAAAAAGTTAGTGCACTGTTTTGTTTGAGAGACCTTGTTCATTGTCGAGCAATTGAACTTTAAAAACAGAGAGACAACAATGATGGACCAATGTTCGAAATTAACATTTGAAAAAAATCACATTCTAAACGGAAAAGAATGAGAAGAATTTTAATAATCATTGTTTTGATTTAATTGTTTTAGCCTGAAAACCTTTACAGCTAGACTGGTAAGGATAAGGTACAGACTGATACATGTTACTGTGAATGAAAAAGCAGGAAATGAGTAATAATTGTAAGTCTGTTTTGTCAAGGGGGACACAAACATTAGCAAGGGGCCTTGAGATAAATCCAGCAAAAACAAAATGTATGCTCTTAAACGCCCATTGATCCTTTAGGGTCAAAATAGAGATAGAGGGGGCTCGTCTGGAGCAGGTCAAAGTCCTTTGATTACCTAGGAGTAAGACTATCTGATAATATGTATTGGGTACATCAAATAAGGAAAAGTAAAACAATTTTACTACAAAGAGCCAGGCCATAGGGAAAAAAATACAAGGCCACTCCTAGTGGAGCTGTAACACCAGTATTGAAAGTATACAGGGCCACGGCCATGTCGGGGCAGTCTATGGCACAGAGTTCTGGGGATAGTCAGATTCAACTGCCCTTAATAATGTGGGAAATCAATTTACTAGGTCCCTTTTTAATCTCCCTAGAAGCACTCCACTCACCCCCCTTCGTTTCGATCTAGGTTTAGAAAGGTTTGATCATATGATTTCATTAAAACCCTTAATGTATTGGCTTTGTATCTGGAATACCCTTGAACTAGGCACATATAGGGAAAGTTTAGTTGAGATTATTAGGTTAAACAAGGATCTTCGTATCCCCTGGCTAAAAAAGATCATTTGTGACTCGCTTAAGATGGAAGAGGTATGGCAACAACCTGACAAGATGCCAAAAGATATTAAAGTAATATTAAAACATCCTGGAATGCTTATGGGAAGATCAAAAAAAGTGGTGAGCCTAACAGAGGTAGTTTTTGAGTCACAAATATGGTCCATCCTTTGAGCCTTTTTTGGATAGAGTACGACCAGCCCAAGCCAAAACCTAATACATAAAATTCAGGCTCTGCATTTTACCTTTAAACTCTGTTATCTCGACTTGGGACAAATCCAATCCTATTTCTCCTAATTGTCCATTCTGCATACAGCCAGATGAAACTATCGATCACCTTCTGTTTTTTTGTCCTATATATATTATGCTCCGTAAGAAATGGATTTTACCTGTGTGCAAGTTACTAGGTGTTGCCCATTTATGGAAAGCCTCCAGAATTTGTGGATGCGATACGAAGGAGGTAATTGTGTTTAGCGTGTCTAGATTCCTATTATCGGCATGGCGACTTAGAATATATAAGCTAAAAGCAATATCTTAAAGGAATATTTATTTTTGTATGAGCCTTTATGAAGTACATGATGCACTCGCACTTTAATTGGTTTTATGTCTGCACATGTGGAAATGTTTTTTAACTCAATGTATAGGATGCGTCTTACTGTCTTAAACTTAAACCAAAATAGGATTGGCCTACCAATCCAATGTCAATGTAATGTTTTTTAAATTATGTGTTATTTATGAAATATTATGGTTATAAAAGCCGAAATAAAGTGTTGACTGACTTAGAGTAATAATTGTAAGTCTGTTTTGTTAATGGGGACACAAACATCAGCAAGGGAATCTAGATCAGTGGCATATCTGGAAGAATCCAGCATTAGCAAGAAACAGTCACTTCCAGAAAAAGGCAGATAGATGCCTGTGTTATTTTATTTCTCTTTTCCCAATCGTTACTCCCCTATTGAACTGCTGCCAGGGTGTTGTCTCTGCTTTCGACACCCTGCGCACAACTCAACTGCCAAACTTCTGGATTTCAGATGAGTGAGCCTTGATAAAGATGATATGGTGTTTTGGTCAACAAATACTGAGACATGTATGTACAGGTTTATTTTGAAAGCTGCATGTTCATTAGGAAATAGACCAGTCCCTATAGTGTAGGGAAGTGATGCCGAAGATGGCTGTCACAATCTAGTTTGAATGCTATGAAGAAACATATGTCAAAAATAAGTTAATAAATCCTGAAGGGATTTTCTTTTAGGACTACTAATAACTACTAAATTAATAACTAATATGTTTGTAGCAGCATTGAACTAAATATTTACCTATTTTACAAATCATTACAAAGCTGTCTACTGTATATAGTGCCTACTTTTATTAAAGGTTATAAAAGTCTGACATTTGTGGGCAGGAGAGCAAATATAGGTTGATAGCAGGCCACTATCGAGCAATCATTCTTAAACTCTGCCGCTTTGCCAACTACAGAAAAGTTCTGTGACTTCTCTGAAAATGTGTTCATTTTTGCAGTGCCATCATTTGCACAATCAGACATATCTTTTTGTTTTTCAAGGTCCTGACAATCAGCTGTTTGAGTGGTGCTCATTTTCACTTATGTGCTATCAGGGACCATAATCAACATTATAATTGTGTGCTATATTGCTCAATTCAATTCAATTCAATTCAATTCATCTTTATTCGGATAAGAAAATATCCATAAAATTACAAAGTAAAATAAAATACCAGCAAAATTTTAAAAACAGACAGACAATACATACATGAATAAAATTTAAAACAGCTATATTGCTCAATTCTTGCGGTCCTGGTTAGAGTTGTATTGTGGCAACAAAAAGAACAAATATTCATAACTAGCCTACGGGCCTATTTTTATACATGACAAACTGAAATGGTGGGGCGATGTTAGTGTGAATCACCCGACATTCGGATTGTAATTGTTTGAAATGTGTAAGCAAGCACCTCTTGATGTAGACTGCATAGATTAACCGAGTGCCATTTTTGCACCAGCATTTCTGGTCTTTGTAGATTGCACTGGAGTTCGTGCAATTTGCACTGATGTCTGTACCTACATTTAAACTCTCCCTCTTGTGCTAAACATTTTCTTTTTTTTGCGTCATTTTTAAATCTCCACTGATGTCTGTTTGTAAAATACCTATTGTGGACTATACCAAAAACTTACAAAAGACTTACACCCAGCCCATTGCCTACCATTGGTTGACTTTATTGAAGGCCTGGGCAAAATGTAACTTACGCTGATGCAATTCACCTAATTTTGGGAATTTCGCATTACGCTTGTTATGAAATTCCTGGTATTACGGCTTTATATCACATCATGTAATTATGTGCCTTTCGCTGTAAATATTTACCACGAATGCATGAGAACAACAGAATGCGCAGCTTTTGTTCGTGATGCTTTCCTTTAAATGTGTCCTCGCACCAAAAAGTGACACGAGGATGCATTTCTTACTGAAATATAGCGCAAAATGACCGATTTTTCTTTCAAGTAATTTTGTTTGTATAATTTTGCCATCATTTTGTGCAATTACGCAAAAGCAAATTATGCTAATTTCTTACACTCCTTCTTTGTTGTCACTCTAATTAATTTGCTTCTTATTTGATGTCTTGCCTTCCTCTTCTCATGTTTGTCTCTCACCTGGAGCATCAGGAGCGTAACACAGGCCCCCGCGGTGCGGGGGGAGCCCCCAAGCTGCAGGGGGCCCCCTCAGCACAGTACTCTTGTCCGAGAGCTCCAGATAAAATCCGGAGCTGGGGCCCCTCCCTGCACCTTGCAGGGGGGCCTCCTCAAATTTTGTTACGCCACTGTGGAGCATAGTTTCTTTGCCATCCTTTTGATTGACCTGAATCATTTCACTGCTCACATTTAAGGAACTACTTTTTGAGGTGTACTCCTTGAGAGTGCTTTTGTTTTCTTTCTCTTTGTAGTGAGCTGCTCTCCCCCGAAAATCCCGCCCACCTTGTCCTCTATATTGCTCCCTCATCCCCCCACTTACTCTCTGTCTTGCACGCATGCCATACCTGTCCCCAACCCAACATTCTAAGTGTTGCTCCCAACTCCGCTCACAATGTCTATTGCCTAACCCTCCTTGGCTTTTTAAAACAAATTATTCTCCTCCCCAGCCCTAAAAACATTGATTGCTTCCCCGCCCACTCTCTGTTCCTTCATTGCTCCCCACCTCTAGCTGTCCTTAAAAAAAATATTGTTAATGTTTTTGGATGGCCCAGAAGCTGCCATTTGTTGTTGGGCCACTTCATCTTCACAAAAGCGATTTTGCACAGGTGAACATTACATTTTTTTATTTACTGCGCCAAATGGCATCTGCTATCTTGACTCAGTAAATAGAAAAATGTAAAACTGACACCTGCGTTATTAAGTAGTTGTGCGCATGCATGGGGAAGCATGCATGCGTATAAGACATCATGCATGTGATCCAGCGCGACTAATATACATTTTTCCTTACGACGCTAATCCAGAAAAACACCTACACAACCTCAATCATATAAAACTTATGTCGGTGGGGCCCATAACACCGCATACATTCATTCATTCAATTTTCTGGATCAAACGCTAAGGAGAATGAGCTGCTGGACAAACGGGGTACCTTATTAAAATGACAAAATTATAACTTACACATTATATACATTAACTTATTGATCCTCTCAGTTTTTAAACATCGAGGTACTCCGCTATTCGGTTGATGGACCAACTAGTAGAATCAGTTGATGGTGATTAAGTCCAGCTCAATCACAATTAAAACCTTTAACATTTTATTAATCACAATTTTATTTCAAGAACCACAGACTCATTTAGAGTTAACATATAATATTATCTAAATTCTTTTGAGCAAATAAGTAAAGTTCACAATTAGGCAAATACATTTAGAATATCAGTAAGCATTTAAGCAGAATTTTTAGAATAGGAATGGGAAATACTCATTACCCTTGGCCATAGGGCGATGACAAGAATGGTTCACCAGGAAAGAAAGATGAACTGCAGATCACAGGATAGGACTCCCAAAAACTGACTGACTCTCCCGCTAACCTCCTCGGGCGCAATCTCCTCCCGGGCAACTCCCGCAACGGTCTCGTTCCTTCCCAGTCAAAGTTCGAAGTCCAGAATGACAGAGTCTCTCGCAGCATCAGGATAGAAGAAAAGAACACGTAGAGCAGCGCATAACGTAAGAGCAGACTCTCTTATACCCTATTCTCTAACTTGCTACACTCAAAATTGCAATCTTTAGGGGCAGAAATCACGCTAATTGGTCCAATGGAGGGGTGGTGATGGTCACCTCATCGCCCTCCTTGTTCGAACGGGTTTGGGGACAATAACGCATACAATAAGTCTCATGACCAACAATGTCCAAAGGTAGTTCAATTTGCTAATGTATTTTGTAACAAACTCCGATGGTCACACATCAGTTCATCCTTTGTCGCTCGATTCTCTCATCCGTTCTCTCATCCGTTCCCATGCATTTATGCTGAACTCTTGGCACGATCCTCGTGGCGGGTCAGACTGGCCTTGACATCTCTCACTCCGGGCACAGGCCGCATACACGTGACTAGAGCATTCACACTGCTCATGCGCTGGTCCATTTCATTCAGCGCACACGATCTCATCCTTTCCGGCGGCCATTTTCGAAGCACGGCCTAGCAGGCCCGAACGAAACTAATATAAGAACAAACACAACAGAAATTAAACACGGAAAATAAGCCTTTCTGTTTACCACCCACCATTCTAAAGACCCGTGTTAGGTATTACCTAGCAGAAGCGACATTTAAAGCCATTTTACTTACCATCTGCATACTTTGCCACGGTGCAATTTTACTACGCAACACAAATCATGCAATTTACTTTATTTACTACTCAAATCACAATACTTATGTTATTTTGCTTCACATTTGTAAATAAATTAGATTTTGCAGTGCTAGCAAGTTGCCCACGTGTAATGTTTAACAAAAAGGTGCATTTGTTGATTAGTTCATGCGTTCCAAACGGTTAGTACCATTAATCGTTATGGGATCATTAACTTCCAAAGGGGTACAAAAAATATTTTGTTTCCCCTGCTCCATCAACTGCAGGTGCATACTTGAAATGCGGCTGCTCGCAGCGTCATAAGACATAAGTGCTCACGCGCAAGCTGTGTCATCCCACATTTTTTCTTTCCTTGTGTTTTTGCCAATGCTGTACATCATCACCATAAATCATTGGCAAAGAAAAATAGGCCAAAAAGGCAAGAACTAGTGGCTTTGCCAGTGGTTGTGTGTAAATGTTGGTGCTCAAAGTACCCTGTGCCCTACATTATGAGAATATTGCAAGTCATTTCAAGTGATAGCATAGGGTATTTTACTCCTTATAATACATGGACACACTGTCCCACAAACCACTTAAATATTTGGTGTCTTGCTCTTTTATATAATAAGGATCCTATGTTTGTAGAGCATGACGAATAAGAGTAGAATCTGTAGTGCGCATTAAACACGCGAAAAGCAGTTAGAAAGTTTTTGCAGAAATATATTAGAATCACTTTTGCAAATCAGATTAAAACATTCTTTTGCTCAGAAGCATGCTGAGATTTCAGAAGCCAAGGCAACAACCCCAAAATGCACAAAGCTTCCAGAACTTGTATACTTTCCTTCACTAACAGTTGAGCAGGTCATTAAACTAATACTATCCACTAAATCGGGATCTCCTCTGGACCCCTGCCCCCCAAAGATCTTTCACCTCCTATCAGGGACAATTTCTCCTCAGCTTGCCCTCATTTTTAATCAAATATTCGCTTCAGGAATTTTTCCTACTAAATGGAAACTAGCATCAGTTCTTCCTCTTCTAAAAAAAGCCAACTTGGATGGGATGGATCCTAATAGTTACCGGCCAATCTCCAGACTACCACTACCAGCTAAAATAGTGGAGACGGCCATGAACACAGCGATATCTCAATATATTGAGACAAATGCTTTCCTGGATGCCACCCAGTTTGGTTTCCGGAAACACCACAGCACGGAACTGGCACTAATATCTGCTTCGGAACAGATCAGGCAGACAGTCGATGCATGGGGTAGTGCAGCACTGGTGCTGCTTGATCTTTCCGCTGCATTTGACACCGTTAATCACACAAAACTACTGGAATGCCTTGAGAGGATAGGCATCAAAGGGAAAGCCCTATCTCTGCTCAGATCTTTTCTGTCTGACCGGAAACAATTTGTTGCGCTTTCGGAACTCAAGTCACAGAATTTTACACTTCCTTGTGGGGTCCCTCAGGGTTCATCATTGAGCCCCACCCTTTTTAACGTTTATGTGGCCCCATTGGTGCAACTGATCAGATCACTGGGTTTCTCAGCAATATCCTATGCTGATGACACCTAAATTGTGGTGTTGGTTACAGGGACACCATCAGATACGGCAGCTTAGTTCTACACTTGCCTCCGTCAAGTCAAAGACTGGATGGCAACCAACTGCTTGAAATTGAACTCCAATAAAACCGAGGTGCTGCTCTTCGGTAGCAACACCTCTTTTTGGTCCCCTCCTCTTTGGCGTTCAGAGTTGGGCTCTCTGCCCACCCCCTCAAGTAAAGTAAAAAATCTAGGCGTCACCTTCGACTCAAAACTCACATTTGAAGGTCATGTGGACCAGGTTACCTCAGCCTCTTTCTATATGTTAAAATTACTGAGGAAGATTCTTCCGTTCATTCCTGCTGAGTTGCGCAAGCTGGTGATCACAGCCTTGGTCCTATCCAGGGCCGACAATTGTAATGGCCTGTTCATCAATCTCAGGTCCAAATGCCTGATGAAACTTCAAATCGTACAAAATGCTGCTGCCCGGCTTTTGTTAAATATCCCTAAGCGTAAGTCAGCCACCGCTGCCTTAAAGGATTTGCACTGGCTACCAGTGAAGCGACGCATTGAGTTTAAGGCCTTGTGCATAGCTTTTAAAGCAACTCATGATATTGGGCCAGTCTTTTTCAGGCAAAATGTTTGCCTTTATGTCCCTGCACATCAGCTACGCTCAGCTCAATCTCACAATCTGATTATTCCTAGGTTCAGGAAAAGTGCTTGGGGAGGTAGAAGCTTTTTGGTTGGGACAACTAGACTCTGGAACTCTCTCCCCCAGAGACTGAAGGACGCGACTCACCTGCCGGCATTCAGGAAGCCGCTGAAGACATGGTTGTTTACCCTCTAACCATGTGTCAAGATCTTATGATGTCTGTTTGTTCTAAGCAGCTAGCGCCTTGACACCCTCGGGTAACTGGTTTGCGTTTTATAAATCTCTTTTTCATTTCATTTCATTCTAGCTGTCCTGTAAAGGCCTAAAGCCTCGAAAAAACAATTTTGGCATAAATGTCTCCTTTCTGCTGATCAATGTTGATTTTAGAAAAACAGGTCAGAGTAAGGAAAAGTCAGTTCTCATTTTCGTTGTTTAAACTGCAACTGTGATTATGCTCTGTAACATGCCTTTTCAGTCGGCTGCTGGCTCTGGCAGCAGGCATTATGAGGTCACAACTCAACTGTAATAAATTGTTACAGTTAGTCAATTTCTAGGAAATTGGAGACAGGCTTTTATACAGTGATTGAAGGATTCCATGTATTTATTATATATGGGATAAAGTACCCCGTCATACTTTATATGAATACTGTTAGTCAACGAAGAGTTGCATGACAATAGAGAGGAATGAGGACGAAGGCCGAGTTACTTTATAAGGTTATGGAATTCCGAGGTGACTTGCAATATTCTTATTGTGAATGGCATGGGATACTTTGTTCCTCATCATGCATGGTCACACCATCACCTTTCCCACAAAACTACATAAATCCTTGGCACCTAGCTCTTTAATGTAAAAGAGGGAGCATATTTTCAAACATGAAAAATAAAAATAGAATATTTAGTGCAAAATGAAACACATCAAAAAAGCTGTTAGATATTTGTTGCAAAAAGATATTAGAATAAGTGTAATACAAGTAATTTTCTTTTTTAAAAGGTATAGTAGCTTGGAATGTGTAGAAATATACATAAAGATTCTAACTTTTCTATAATTACCTATGGAGTGCAAAAAAAATGTATTGCCATATATATTTCTCCTTTCTGCTTGTCACTGCACAGCATGACAAAGTGATCGGAAGAAAGAACATCCATGTTTTGCTTTATTTCTTAAAACCACTGCTTTAATTATGCTCAGTGACTTGACCTGCCTTTCCCCTCGGCTGCTGCCTCTGGCTGCAGGCATTGTAACGTCAAATCTCAACTGTACTAAGTTGTTACAGTGGAGCGGCTACACCATTTCTTTATAATAGGTGACTGGGTGCATCACAAGTCCCCTTTTATATATATAATTAGAGATGGGTAACAGTGAACTATGGGGATACTTTTCACTGAGGGGTTATGAGTGACATCAAATAGACTAAAGCGAAGCTTGAGTTGGCTATGATGTGACTCAGGACCCCGAGCTGAAAAACATCCCCGTAATTCTGTTTTTACCCATTCATAATTTTATGTTATGTATGCCCCTCCACAAATCATCAGCATCTGCCATTGCAACGCCGGGGCCAAAGAGTAATGAGTGAGCTATACATAACATAACTTGGCCTCTCCTCAGTGGCGTAGCTAAGTGGGACGGGGGAGGGTGGTCTGCCTCTGGTAGCACTTTTTTGGCAGCGGCGGCGAGCGCAAGGTAAGTTTTCTTTATTTTATTCTCCCTCGTCCTCGTCTTCGCTCCATCCTCCCTGCTCTTACCTGCACACCGGTCGTCACTCAGCAGCAAACTCAGGGACCGCCCGGGGTGGCAAAAGATCTAGCTACCCCACTGCTACTCCTCCATGACCCAAATGTGAAAAATAAATACATTACCTGCCATCCATAACCAGCCCCCACCACCTTCCCCGCCTTCCGTCCCCCTCCTCCAGCTGTGCTTTCTGCATTTTAGTCAAAGCACACAAACAGAGCTGCACTGACAGGCTCTCAGGGAGCCCAGGCAGCCTGGCCTAGAAGGCCTCCATGATGTAGCAACAGTGGGTAAAGAGTTTTGCTATCAGCTGTTGATATTTCATAGCAGTGAGAGTCCAGATTTAGAATCTGGTGTAAATGATAGATGCTCTTGAAAGCCAGACATAACAAAGAAATTAGAGACAGGCTTTTATACAGGGATTGCATAATCACATCTAACATACAATGATAAAAAAATATAATTAACCCTGACTCTGGAGTGTTGTTTATGTTTATTCCATTTGAAACATTATATAAAAACTAAAACATAATGACACCTCTTATAAAATTGTCAATAAGATGCGCTCAGCAGCTCAGACATTTACTTTTAGATCCTGTGTGCAGATTCAGGTGAGACTAATCGATGCTTCTCAGCCTGATCCAGGAAGTGGTAAAACAACACAACGATGCGCTCAATGTGCTCAAACTGAGCCTGGAGCAGGCCGACCTGTTTACAATAATGTGTTGTAAAGGCAAGGGGAGCCAGTTGCCTTAGAAGCCAGTCGCCTGTTGTTTTTTTTTTTGCATGAACACTAATGATGCATGCCTCTCTTCCGAGAAAGCTATTCAGTTTCCTAGGAGGCTGGCTGTTAACATTTCCCCTGTGTGTTGCATCAGCTTGGGGCTAGACTGACACAAAATTGTGCGAATTAGACAGAAAACCAGCTAGGAAAGCTCACAGGCGAAATGATGCCAAGGTTGTTTGAGAGCCCAATGACTGGCAATGCATCCCTGCTGTTCTAAGTAATGAAAGTGAGCATTTAAGGGCCTTGCTATCAGTTTCACAAAATCTTCTCATTCAATTATTGATGAAAGATCTAATTTTGAGACTCATCTGAGCTCATAGAAGATGGAGAAAACTGTTAGGGGCTGGAATGCAAGGGAAGAGCATGTCTCACTATGTACATTTCTCATGTAGTAAGATTCGCGATTCCTGCATCTCCTTGTCCTCCCCTTTGAAGAAGAGAGCATCTTTCAGGTATACTGACTCACAGTCAGCTTCACAGTTCATGAATATGACACTGCCTTTTCTTTCGTCCTGACATTTCATTAGAGATGCACCAGTTATCCCTTTAGACTACTGCTGGGGAGATGTTGGATTCTGTAGTAAGGAGGAAGCAATAACTGTGCGAGAGGCGGTGTGTGAAAGAGAGTGCGCGAGAGAGTAAGAGTAGGTAAGTCTGAAAGCTAGGACGAGTGGGTACGAAAGAGAGAGTAACAGAAACAGAGTGCTTGTCAAGAGTGAGGGCGAGTGAAATTGAATGAGTCTGAGCGTGTGTCTGACTTCCAAAGGTACTGTGATGATGGAGGCTGGAGACAGGAACCTGACCTCTTTTGAAGAGACCTTACAGAAAATAAAAAAGTCACAAAAATACCACCACCACACCACCACTGAAACTGTGTCCAGCTCAGCCTTGAATCAGCGACGCACCTCCTTCAGCACACATCTTGGTCCCCACCTCACCGCCTTCTACACCATTGGTTGACATACTAGAGCTCAAAGCTTCCCACCCGCTTCTTATTCACCATCCAGACCAGAATGGTTCCCCTCCACTATGATGACCTCGAACCCAACAGCCCTTTACTCCTCACTTTGCCACAAACTAGCCTTGCACCTGACGGTGGACCACGAACATTGTAATCAAGTTCTTCTTTCAGGTCATACTCATGCCCCACATAAAACTACATCTCATTAATACTCACTCAACCCACAAACACTCTCTGCCCACCCTCAACATTTTTTCTGAAGCTAGCTGGCTGTCATTCAATCAGTCTCAAGAAGACCTGGATCAACAATAACACTTACACAATCTTCATCAGCCTTCTCCTTCTGAGCCATAAGATAATCCTTCATGTCGATATTCAGCAGTACAGTCTGGTTTGGAGTGGGCTGAATAATGCCAAAAATGTCTCCAGTTAGTGGTTGGTACATAGTAGCAGATGGGACAGTGCAAGTGCCTTTAACATGTTTTCGGATCCAATTTCTGGAGCTGAACAACTATCTTGTGGCCTTGCACCCAGGGCTGTTGAGTAATGGGAGGGGGTGAGGGCATTCTCAAGTGTGCATACTACAGATGGTGAGTCCTTGAATCTTGGTATCTATCATGACCATGGCATGCCAAGTGGCATTAGAGGTTAGGTAGTTAGGCATTAATAGCTATTGATTAATAATGGCGAGGTCTTTTATCGCCATGATTGGTACATGCATCTGGAAGGAGATTAGCAGAGCAAATGAGGTTCGTTGACATTTCTAGCTTGCATCTCAGGCGTTTCCTACTCCACAGAATACATGGCCTGTTATATGTACACTCGAAGCATCCGAGCACAATTGAAACTAGTGCAGCACTATACCACCTAATAAATCGTGTGGTGGCGAAATCTCCCTTCTTTGAACCTGGTAGTGCCCCACCTAAACACATTTACCCCTCTGATATCAGGAACCTCAAAGGAAAATAAAATTAAATTTTCTGGCTGCTTCATTATGTGTCTACTGTGTTTTCTATTTTCATCACTTTGAGTGTCTCTAAACCAGTAGGGGGGTAACAATCTGCCTTCTTATTATCCCCTGGTGACTTGACCTCATGGACTTAATGCATTTTGCATGAAAATAAATAAACTTGTCAGAAACCCATGTGTATGCCTGCCTATTCCATCGATCCATCTCTGCTCTGACTATTTGTTCCAGGGGTAAATTAGATATCAGATTATCTTCCTATTCCATCAATTCACCAAAAGTCTGTGATGCAGTTCCATTGGCCTTGATCTATTTTTTCACTGCCATGTTCATCTGCTGGTATTTGGGGGCATATTTATGAAGGTTTTGCGTCACCCTTGTGCCACGCAAGGGGGCCCAAGGACCACGCAAAACCTTAGTCGGATTTATCAAGCCACACAAGGCCACCTTTCCTGCGTTGCATTACTCTGCCCCAGGGAGGTGTTCCATGGGTGGATTTTTGGTGTTCGCATGCATCCACCCATGGACTTTGGAGCATTCACAGATTTACCATTACTGGTAGACCTTGAAATGTGTCAAAATGCTACACCTCCCTAGGTGAGGCGTAATAGCCTTATTTCTCCTTGTTACTTCCTCTGTCTCGTTGTGTTGCATTCTGCAGCACACATAGAAAGCAGAAATTGTCTCTCAGGATTGTTATTGTGCAGGAAGGTGTCCCTTCGTGCCAAAAACAATCCTGCTTACAACGCAGGCACCCTTGCACCATGGTGCAAGGGTGCCTGCTTTGGCGCTAGGCAGCACATTGTGCACCAGCACACGGAAATGACAGGAATGCAACGTATAATGTAAAATACGGCGCATTCCTGGCCTTTCCCTGTCACGCAGCGCAGCGCAGCAAGGTGACATGCTGTGCTGCTTTGCTAAGTTTCCTAATAAATATGCCCCATGATCTTTAGTTATGTGCTTCCTCTGTTGTGTTGTGCGTGCAAGCTGAATTGCTTGCACATGTCATCCGTTATGGAGTTCTGGAAGGTTTTTGGCTGTTCCGCACAAAGGTAGCGCAGCTTCACATGAGGCTGTATCGTGTGTGCTGAGGACAATGTTACATTTGGTGAAATCATTCAGCTTGATTCCTCTGACCTGTCTGGCCCTGCAGTATTATAGTTCTTAGATGTCGGCTACCTCTTTAGTGTGTGTTCTATGTATTTTCAACTGCATCGACCACATTGCTGATGACCCTACAGCTATATCATCCTTACTACACTAACAATAGTTTAATTAATTAGATTAAATCATTTGCATTTCATCATTACATGTAATTAACATAATTGTAACCACAATTCTAATCACAATCCTGAATCATATTAAATAAAATTGAATTATTAACCTCACCATAGTACTTGAGCCAACTTTAACCATAGCCATTAATCACTATTAATTACATTAAATCAAATAATTATCCATACACTATTTTTAACATTATCTCTTTCTCTAATTTAATTCATTTAAAACAAAGTTAACATTAGCCTTAACATTCTACTAACCAAAGCCTGAACAACTGAAAATAAATGAATATTAATAATTAACCCTAATCCTACAGTGTTTACCAAAGTGTGGGTCAGGAGGCCCACTGGTGGATCATGAGCCGAATTTTGGTGGGTCCCAAAAGTCCTGGTCTGTATGGAAGTAATATTTAAAATGATCAGTCCAGATTGTACACCAGTGGAGAGGTGTTGAATTAAGTCTGGTTTTAATACAAACCTGTTAGAAATTGGGTTTTTGGCTGGGAGAGATATGCATCCTGTCCAAGCAGGAACCACAATCCTAGTCCGGGTAAGTCACAAAACACCCTAAATTATCCTGCGCTCACCCTCCGGTAGCTTGGCACAGAGCAGTCAGGCTTAACTTAAGGGGCAATGTGTAAAGTATTTGTGCAACACTTCAAACAGTAACACAGTGAAAACACTACACCAAGTTAGAAAATAGATTATGATTTTATAAATAAAAGAAGACCAAAGCGACAAAAATCTAACCTGTAGACATTGAGATATCAATTTGTAAAGAATAAATGTCCAATAGGGCTTAGAAACAATAAACACTTAATTGGGTTATCTGTTGGCGCTAGACAAGGGAAAAGTTAAAAGTTCAGGCCGACTGAGAAGGAGTGTGTCAGGATACAGGGACCAACTTGGGCCCACTGAGCCAAAGTTCCGTTGATCCGGGATGATGCGAGGTGCAGCCAAAGCAATGCGTCAGTGTCAAGCCACGCAGTGGACGAGATGCGTCGATTTTCTCCACGCAACCCTAGCAATGCGTCGGTTCCGAGTGTGAGGTGCTGGTTCCGAATGCGATGCATGGCTGCAGCTCCTTCAGTAGGCGGTGCGTCGATTCCAAAGGCAATGTGCTGGTTCCGAGGGCGATGCACCGGGTCCGTTCCACGCAATGACAAGGATGCGCTGGTTTAGACTCACGCAAAGGTGAAGATGCACCGATTCCCATGAGGATGCGTAGGTTTTGGATGTAGAAGCACCTTAGGCCTCACTTCCAAGGGCCAAGAACTGGGGTGGCACCACTTGAGAGAGCAGACTCATAACCAGATGCAGGTAGTTGAAATCTTTGATATCACTGAAACTTAACACAAGAGGCAAGCCAACAAACTCTTGGAATCACTCTGGGTTCAAGTAAAGTAGGTCCAGTCCTTTTCACCCAGGCAGGAGAACAGCAGGCAGCAGGGCAACTCAGCAAGGCAAGAGTTCAGCAAAGCAAAGCAGCAGTCCAGGAGAGTGGCAGTGCTTTCCGCAGCACAGCAGTTCTTCCTGGCAGACTGGTCACAGGTCCAGATGTGTACTAAAGTCATGGTGTCAGAGGTCCAGTTCTTATACCCAGTTGTGCCTGTGTAGCTTTGAAGTGCACAGAGGTCCTCCCTTCCTGCCCGAGCTCCAGACTCACTACAGGGGGGTATGCAGCCCTTTGTGTGTAGACAGGGCACAGCCTTTTCAGGTGCAAGTGTGAGGCTGTGCCCAGCTCTCCCTGCCATCTCACAGGAAGACCCATCAAGACACACCTCAGCGCCCTCTGTGTGACTGCCTCGAGCGAATACACCTCTATCATCCACCCCAGACTGAACAGAGACAGATAGCAGGCAGCAAATGGCTAAAGTAAGTAAATGCGAACTTTCTAAAAGTGGCATTTGCTAAACTGTAATTTAAAATCCATTCACCATAAATTGCGATGTTAAATTGTGAATCTAGTGGCACCAAACTTGAAAAGTCTATATCTTCACAATTAGGAATTATACTTAAAAGATGTAATAAGGTAATCTGAATGCTATCCTACAGGAGAGATAGGCCTTGCAGTAGTGAAAAACCAAATTGGGAGCTTTTTAATATCAAGACATGTAAAACGTAAAAGTACATGTCCTGCCTTTTAAATATATTGCACCCTGCCCTGTGGGTTAGACTGGGTCTACCTTAGGGGTGACTTATATAAAAAAAAAAGGGAAGGTTTAGGCCTGGCAAGAGGGTAACCTTGCCAGGTCAAAGTGGCAGTGTAAAACTGCCCATACAGGCTTTGCAATGGCAGGTCTGAGCCATGGATAGAGGGATACTTAAGCGGGTGGCACGATGAGTGCTGCTGGCCCACTAGTAGCAGTTCATTTACAGGCCCTGGGCACATGCTGTGCACTTTACTAGGGACTTATAAGTAATTTAAATATGCCAATTGTGCTTTAAGCCAATCTTACCATGTTTAGGGGAGAGAACACAAGCACTTTAGCACTGGTTAGCCGTAGTAAAGTTCACAGAGTCCTAACACCACCAAAAATGAGGTCAGAAAATGGAGGGAGGCAGGCAAAAGGTTGGGGTAAGACTACCATGAGGCTGCCAGGTCTAACAAAACCCTTGCAAGCATTTAAAAAGCAAGACTCCAGGTGAACCTTCAAGTATTTGTTGCTGCTGTGTTTTTTGTTACTTCACAAAGCTATTTCAACAGAGAATATGCCCACTCTACGTGATCATCTACAACCATTACAGTAAAGCAGGACTTTCACACATAAATTGAGAGATATGGATGTGGCCTAACAACCAAAGCCGCCGACTTTGGCATCTGGGGAACCAGGTTGGTGTCCTGAGATTGGCTCAACATCCTTTCCTTTTGAGCAAATTGCATAACCTGCCGCGCTCATAAGAAAATGAATCTGACCATGTGTACTGAAATTTGGTGCTCATGTAAATTGCTCCAAAGACCTGGGCCGTGTGCATGCATAGAAAAAAGTTTCTCTTTTTTGCGTAGTTTGTGCATGGAAAGTTCAAGGTGATCCATCAAGTGGGGGCTGATTAAAAAAAGGTGGGGGTTCCCAAAACCAAGTTTTCCCATGCATTTCCCATAAACATTTCTAGGCAGAGCTACCACAAAAACTGCTGAACGGAATTACACCAGATTTGGAATGCAGCTAGATCTTTGTCCAGAAGGTGGGATTTTTGTGATTTGGTGCAAATCCATTTAGTAGTTTGCAGTAAGCTGCAAAAATATTTCTGTTTTTGGACATTTCGGTTTGAGGGACTCTTGCGAGAGACTCTCGAAACCAATTTAAAAAAATGGAGCATTCTGATTGGGCCAGGGGGCATTTTTTGCCTTGGGCCATCTCACTCCTGCAGGAGTCAGGCTCCCGCTGGAGAGAACACTCCAATTAGCTGCCTGCAACATGAGGAAAAATGCTGCAGGCAGCCATTACAGGACAAGGGGACTTAGTCCCCTGTCCTGTGTCTAAATTTGAAAAAGAAGTGGACAGGGTAGGGATACCCTCCAGCTCTCTGGCTTGTGGGGGGCTCTGAGAGGGACCCCACATGGAGCAAAAAAAGTTTGAAAAAAAGGTTGCAATCCAGAGGGAGTCCCGCCGGCATTTTATTTATAAATAAAATAGACCCCCGGGGTGGGCAAGGGCCCAGGGTCTTATTATTTTTATTTGTGAGGAGGGGTACATGTGTGAATCCCTCCCTCCCAAGCCACACAGGGTCCCAGAGATCCCATTCCCAGGGGCCAAATGTAAGTGAACCTACGGGACTCATGTGGGATTATGACCTTTATAAAAAAAAATAATATATCTATTAAATATTGGAAGGGGGCGTGAGTGAGGCTCCCCTCCTCAAGCCAGTAAGGCCTTTGGGGACCCCACCTCCGGGGGCCAATATACTAATTAAAGGGAAGGGGGCCATGCACCGCATTCCCTGTGTCTATATGGGACCACAGGGTGCCCCCATCTCACAGGGCATGATAATCTACAGTGTCCCGGGGGGCCCACCCCTGGAACACTGTGGTTCTGTGTCCGTGATAGTGGGGGCATACCCTGCTTGCACTCTCCCAGGCAGGGAGCTCCACTTTGCTCCTGCCAGGCAGGAAACGGCTCCTCCCGATGGGCAGGAGCAATGACAAAGTGCCAGCTCCAGCCAGCATGTTAAATGGTACTGGCTCAGGAGCCAGGTGATCCCGCAGGGCCCTTGGACTCCCCCCCAGAACTTCCAACATAGAAATTTGTAGGTGTTCTGGGTGGGCATCAGGGCACCCACTAGAATCCCCGGGGGATGGGGTCCCTGAGGCCCTTGCTGGCTCAGGGAGGGCTGCCATTCACCCCTCCTTTATTTTTAAATAAAGACCCTGGGTGACAGGGAACCCAGGGCCCTTGATGGCTCAGGAAGGGGTGTGGTGCGCCACCGCCACTTATTTTAATAAAAAAGTTCCAGGTGTTGGGGTCACCGGATCCGTGGATGGCTTGAGGAGGGGCCCGCTCTCCCCACTCCTTATTTTTAAGAAAAGTCCGTGGGGCCACTTGTGGCTTGTGGAGGAGAGGCACGCCCCATCCCCTTATAAAAAAAATACAGCCCCCGGGGATAGGGTCCCTGTGGCCTGCAAAGGCTTGAGGAGGGGAGCTGCACGCCCTCCTACCCTTCTAAAAAATTATAAATGGGTGTCCAAAGAGGGCACCTGGACACCCACAGTAAACAAAAAAAAAGTGAATAATAAATGGCAGGAGGCACTCATTTATCGTTCACTGGTCCTTGGAAGGAGTGCCCCACAATGCCCTGCAAGGACTTTATTTTTATATATTTTTCTCAGCTTGATGGTGCCTCTGGAATAAGGAGGGGCACCACCAAGTCTTTTTTTAATGTTGGGGGCTGTAGAGAGTCCAGCAGCCCCTCAGCACCTTTAACAAAATAAAAACAATAAGTCTCCTGTGACATTAAATCCATGACCCAAGGAGAACTAACCATATTTTTATAAAGTGCTCCTAGCTGGAGCTCTAAGCTCTTCATCTGGAGTGCAAGGTCCTCTGGTGGTTGTTTTTATAATTGCATTTTTGGGCCAAAAAATGTTAAATGAAAAACTTGGAGACGTGTTGGTTTTATTATTTTATTTATTTTTGAATATGTCTCAGACTATTTATTTTGATATTTTTCACCCACAAAATGTTATAATAAAAACTATGTTAAAAGGAAGAGCCATAAACAAGGGTTTAAAAAAACAACAATATTAAACGCTTATTATAAACATTGCATTGTGTGAATTATTGAAATATACATTTCATTGAAAATATTGGTGCTTTTTGTAAAAAGATGATAGATCTGCTTTATATAGATTGATATGAACACCCCTTCATAAAACCAATAGGCTAAATTTATATATTTCGGTGTTACCGAAGACTGTGAGTGGCATAAGGTTGGCTGCTCGTGGTGTTGGCTGCCAGTGGGGGGCCAAGCCCTGCAGCCAACAACTTCAGCCGTGAGCAGCAGCGGATTAGCTTTATGTATGAAATAAAATATTACTTTACGTTAAAAAAGAATCTAGAAATTCACTGAAGAAAACAAAGGTTAAATTGATGTTATATTGGGTGAAAAAGTGACAACTTAACATTATAAACTCAAAAACCCACTGAAATTCACCAGTTATAGGTATCTCTAGTAAGTATAACTCGTACTCTAAGGTAACTATAACTCTGCCCTCGCTATGCACAGCTAGTTACCCCACATATTACATCACTCATGACATGCTCTATAACACCATTGATGACATCACTGCAACATTTGAAATTACATCAATGATGATGACTGTGCATGGTAGGTGCTGTTATTACATTGTTAAAATCACCCCTGCCTCCTGTTCATTAAAGCTAGGTGAGTCGCAAAAGTTGTTGTTCTAAAAATTGGATCATGGTTTTAATAGGTTTGGGAAGCACTGATTTATTATGTTACATTACATTAAAATTAATAATTAACCATAATCTGACCATTAAATTAAATTAAAGAAGACATTAGGTTTGTATATGTGCATATCCCTGTTTGATTCAGGAATACACTGTTCATTCCTGTTTCAGTCTCAAAGTAGAATACAAAAGTTATAAATATACAAATACTGTCAGCATATCCATGTATCTACTCTGTCAGCAAAGAAAGCTTGCACTGCTGATTAGCATCCTGTTTCGGTTGCACGTTTTGATACCAAGGGATGCTTCCACAGGTATTGCTCATGTAGTGTCTTTTTGTGAGGGAGAAACATTGGTATGGCTAATGTTCATTCTGGCCCTTTTTCTATGAGATAGGGAAGCTTGCTCTACTACCGCGCATGTTGTATGTGTTTGGTTCAGTAAGAGGACAGCTTGGGCCTTTTGTGCCCATGCTGCACATTATGAGTTCTGCAGGCACACTAATAGCATTTAATTTACAGACACTGGGCACATGTAGAGCACTTTACTAGGGACTTATAGGTAAGTTAAATATTTAAGCAAATGTTACCATGTTTAGGGGAGAGAACACAAGCACTTTAGCACTGGTCAGCAGTCCTAAAACCAGCAAAAACGAGGTCAGAAAATGGAGGGAGGCAGGCAAAAAGTTGGGGTAAGACCACCATAAGGCTGTCAGGACTATCAAAACCCTTGCAAGTATTTCCAAGCTAGACTCCAGGTGAACCTTCAAGTAGTTGATGCTGCTGTTTTCTTTAATTTTTAATTCACAAAGCTATTTCAACAGAGATTATGCTCACTATACGTGATCATATACGACCATTCCACTAGAGTATGATTTTCACACATAAATTGGATGTGTCCTAACAACCAAAGCTGCTGACTGGGCATCTGGGGAACCAGGTTGGAGTCCTTTCCTGGAAGTGTGCACTGCTGATGCCTATGCTCCACCTGTTCAGTGCGAGAGAGAAACCTGCACCGATGATCTCCATGCTGCACTTGTTATCTAAGGGAAGGAATCTTCAATTGATAATGCCATGCAGAGCCGAGTCTGTGAGGGAGGGAACTTTGCACTGCTGATCTACTGTATCTGCATCTCTTCTTAGAGGAGGGGAATTTGCACCACCAATGTCCATCTTGTATGTGCTCTATGAGCGATGGAAGATTGCTCTGCTTATATCCAGGTAGTATCTGTTATATGAGGGAGTCAGGCATGTGCTGCATATGCTAAAGTTACACCTCTTTTGTGGTTCTCTATTTGTACTACAGATGGCCATGTAGTACCTTTTCTGTGTAAAAGTAAAGCTTGCATTGTAGATAGCCATACTGTATCATTTCCTGGGAGGTAGGGCGGTAGGAAAACCAGCTGATGCCCATGCTGTAACTCTTGTGCTTTTAAAAGAATCTTGCACTTCTGATGTTCATGGGGTATGTACTGTATACACTCCTGATGCTATGCTATACCTGTCCCTTAAAGGATAGCAATTTACAGTACAATATCCAGTGGGCTGCCTTTCAATGTGTACGTGGAGCTGGTACTACTGATGCCCCTTCTGTCACTCTTCTGTGAGTGAGGGAAGTTTAACTGATGGTACTGTGTTATTGTGTTCTGAAGGGAGGGATGCTTGCACTGCTGATGGCCATGCTGAACCTGATATTAGTGGACTAGAAACCTGCACTACTGAACCACATGCTGTATCTGTTCCATGTGTGAGGGAAGTTTGTACTGCTGATGCCCTTGTTCTGCTCCCCTTCCTGTTCTGCGTGGAAGAGATGCTTGCACTGCTGATGCCCATGTTCTGCAAGAAAGGGACACTTGCACTGCTGATGCCCGGGTTCTGCTTCCCTGCCTGTTCTGCGTGGAAGAGAAGCTTGCACTGCTGACGCCCATGTTCTGCAAGGAAGGGACACTTGCACTGCTGATGCCCGGGTTCTGCTTCCCTTCCTGTTCAGTGAGGAAGGGGAACTTGCACTGCTGATGCCCGGGTTCTGCTTCCCTTCCTGTTCTGTGAGGAAGGGGAACTTGCACTGCTGATAACCATGTTCTTCAAGGAAGGGACGCTTGCACTGCAGATGCCCATGTTCTGCTTCCCTTCCTGTTCTGTGGGGAAGGGAAGCTTGCATACTGATGCCCATGTTCTGCGAGGAAGGGAAGCATTGCACTGCTGATGCCCATGTTCTGCGAGGAAGGGAAGCATTGCACTGCTGATGCCCATGTTCTGCTTCCCTTCCTCTACTGTGAGGAAGGGAAGCTTTCAAAGCTGATGCCCATGTTCTGCGAGGAAGGGAAGCATTGCACTGCTGATGCCCATGTTCTGCGAGGAAGGGAAGCATTGCACTGCTGATGCCCATGTTCTGCGAGGAAGGGAAGCATTGCACTGCTGATGCCCATGTTCTGCTTCCCTACCTCTACTGTGAGGAAGGGAAGCTTGCAAGGCTGATGCCCATGTTCTGCGAGGAAGGGAAGCATTGCACTGCTGATGCCCATGTTCTGCGAGGAAGGGAAGCATTGCACTGCTGATGCCCATGTTCTGCTTCCCTTCCTCTACTGTGAGGAAGGGAAGCTTGCAAGGCTGATGCCCATGTTCTGCGAGGAAGGGAAGCATTGCACTGCTGATGCCCATGTTCTGCGAGGAAGGGAAGCATTGCACTGCTGATGCCCATGTTCTGCTTCCCTTCCTCTACTGTGAGGACGGGAAGCTTGCAAGGCTGATGCCCATGTTCTGCTTCCCTTCCAGTGAGGAAGGAAAACATGCACTACTGATGCTCATGTTCTGCTTCCCTTCCCGTTCTGTGCGAAAGGAAAACCTGCACTGCTGATACCCATGTTCAGCTTTTCTTCTGGTTCTGTGAGGAAGGAAAGCATTGCACTGATGATCCCCTTGTTTGGCTTCCCTTCCCGTTCCTGTGAGGAAGAGAAACATGCACTGCTGATGCCCATGTTCTGCTTCCCTTCCTGTTCTGCGAGGAAGTGACGCTTGCACTGCTGATGAGCATGCTGTGCTTCCCCTTGCGTCGTGTGAGGGAGGGAAGCTTGCACTGCTGATGCTCAAGTGGTACATATTCTCTGGTCTCACTAAAGTGTGAGATCATCTTTTCTCTTTATACAAAAAACAAAATGAAATGAAATGAATTTGTACTTGTAAAGCGCACTGCTACCCTGAGGCTTCCTGGCGCTGAACGCATACCGCTGTGGAACCCTTCCTGGCTTTTCCCTGTGAAATGTCCACTCCTGGGCACCCCCAAGGTGAAGCCAGGCATCCCAGCGCTGGTGGGGCCATTGTTAATGCTTCGGTGACGGTCATCAGTGCAAAGGATACTACAAAATTACTCAGACGCAGTGAAAAATATTGCCCAGCACTGGTGCAATTACTGTGATCTGGCCCTTCACATAAACTGCTAGAAAATAAGCAGGGTCCAAGAAACTAAATTAAGGCATTGGCTCAGGATATTACCAAAGAGGTTGCTTGTGTGAGACAATCCTGCTGCTGTGAAAGGCAATTTGAGCATTGTGCATTTAGCTCTACTCTATTGACTTGCATCTCAGCGTGCAGACAGACCTGTAGAAAGGCGATACTGACTACGCTCCCGTGAAACCTTCTCGCGCCGAGCGTACCCATGAAAAGGCGCAATCCTTCCCTTTGATTGTAATTACACATGTGCCAGAACCCCCGAGGAGCGCATCTGAATTCGCCAAGAGAACAGCAGGGAAATAAATGCATTTCTTTTTCTGAAACAACAGCTTAGCACGCATTTTGAGGACAGCATCGACTGAATTCTCAATTATACCTATATTATTTTGGTGGCCTTAAGGTACACCGTGTTATCTTACTTATAGGACATTGCTAAACGTTGTCAGAGTGGGCTGACAAGTAAAATATTACATTTATTTTGTACTTTAATGAGCTACGAGCTCGTGTGTGGGAGGCCATGATTTTTTGGGAGTTTATGCAGATTTAGGTACACCAGAGCAGGAAGCTGAGCTCTTTCTTTGCGGTAACAAACAGTTTGGTTTAGTAGCATTTCTTTTTTTCTGTGTTTTGGTGAACAATTCCATCTGTCTATTATCAGCAGATCCAAAGAGCCAAGTAAACCTCTGTGATAGGTTGATTGTCAGGAATACACACCTTTAATGTCTTCTCTAGAGATGTCGCTGCTCTCATATACTTTCATAGACCTATGCTTGTGAAAAGAGATACCCCTCTGCCCATTTGTTTATTTTAAACAATGCAGACTCTGAGGGGCGTGGTCTTGCCGGCTGCAAGATGGCCTCACCTTGAGTGGGCTCTGCTGGTCGAGCGGTCAATCCGCCATAATCCTGGGGAAACACGAGTCTCCTGACCAATATTGTTAGAGGGGTAGACCGCCTGGCTGCTAGCCATTAAACTGGAGAATCGACAAAGGCCTAGCTGCAACTGGGGCTGCCAGCTGCACCGGGCTGAGGAGGCCACTACCAAGACTGAAGGTGGTGCAGCTCGCGCAAAGCTCCATACATAAATTGCGTTCTAACTCCAAGAGCTGGTTGTTGGGTTCCGGCTGTCGCCCACCTGTTCATTGCGGGCGGCGTTGGATTGCAGCCTGCGTGCGTGTGGACGCTGGTGGGCCTAGCAGATGGACAAACGGCCTTCCCTGAACCGCTGCGGGGGTGAAGCCTCGTTGGAAGCCCTGTGTCTGCTGGGCAGAGCGTGGTGTGAGAGACTAATCCAGTGCGGCAACCAGAGGGGACCCGATGCAGGCCGCACGGACTGCGATCCGCAAAGTGCAGAGAGACCCGGAAGCTGTTGCAGGAGCCCGCCGTTTGTGTGTGACCGAGGCGCCCGTTACAAAGATCAGACAGTAAGGAGGTGGGGTTGGCTAGGGGGGGTACTAACAGGACAGCAGAAGGCTCTTTCTGAGCACACGCAGCACCACTGTCTCCCCGTGCCCCTGCCCAAGGCTGTTGGTGCCTTCATAAGGAGACCCTGTGGCGCGAGTGGTTACGAGCACTGCTGGTGAGGCACAGAGGGCACCTGGGCTAGATCCTGTGCGGCGTGGTGCAGCCGGTCAACACTCCCCTTTACCCAGTACACTGCCACGACCTGCCTGAAGGCCACAGCGGTCAGTTTGACAGCATTGGTGTGCCTGGACTGGTCACTAAACTGCATTGAAGACAGCAACATGGGGTGGCTGAGTGATACCCGCCTTTGTGGCCACCGATGCCACCGGAAGCGGACCGCACCTAAGGCGGCCTATGGAGTGGCGGCGGGCCTGCTGTACTGGGGGGGTTGGTGTGTAAGCCACTGGACCATTGGGAGACCCGCACCAGCTTTGAAACGTTGCTGCATACCCCCCCTCCCCGGCGCCTGTGTGGACACCACACTTTATCGCTCGTCACCATGGGGAAAATGGAAGCGAAGCAGCCAAAGATATCATTTGAATGCAGGCGCACTGGACGGCATGGAGAACTGCCACAAAAGGCGGAAGATCAGTTCACACAAACCGAAGACACAAGCGGGCGAGATGAAGACATCCGCTCTCTCTTATTGGAGGTCAAATCCAGTTTAAAAACTATAGACTCAAAGTTAGACCACCTCACTGCCTGGATTGATCAGGTTAAACAGTGGGTCGATACACACGACACCCAGATAACACAACTGGAGACCAGAGTATCAGACACGGAGGATATGCTCACGGAAGATCGACAACGCCTGCTAAAAATGGGTAAAGTACTGGAACTTATTCGTGCAAAGAATGAAGATTTAGATCCCACTCAAGAAGGAATAACCTTCGTATCATTGGTATTCCTGAATCCACTGCGATCTCCAAGATGGAGGACTACTTGGAATCCTTGCTCCGCGAGCTCTTTGGTACAGAACTGTCAGCGGTCTTTATCGTGGAATGGGCACATCGATTGCTGGGACCGAGACCACCGCCTGGTGCCCCAGCACGCCCTATAATTGCTAGCCTGTTAAATCACAGTGACGTGATCCTTTGGAAAGCGAGAGAAGTGGGAGAGGTCAGACATCAGGGAAATACCCTCTCCTTCTTCCCGGACTTGACCCTAGCAGTGCAGGCTGCAAGGAGAGAATTTCTAGCAGCAAAACATATCCTTCGGCAGTTGGAGATTCCTTATGCCATTTTATACCCGGTTAAGTTGCCCATTGCCCGCAGGGCAGGACGCAGTTCTTCACAGATACCAAGGCTGCATCGACATACATGAAGCAAATCAGCAGAGAGAGTAAGAAGTTACCCATCTCACCTAGTTTGTCAGAAGAAGGCGGCACCAGTGACAATGATTAGACTAATTCATGGAAATGTCGCCCACAGAGACCCTAACGATGTCATGCTGAACTGGGCAGGCTGGCCGATGATAGAAATACTTGTCTTAACTGGCGCGCCCTATGTGGGGCGGGTGACTCAAACCACAGTGTGCTAGTTTCTGTAGTTCCCAGTAGGAATATACTGCTCAGCCACCCTGACCTCGTGCCTATTCCTCAATCTACTCAAATTATGCCTGTGGCGTCACAATACTACTCAAGAAAAGACTGCCATGGAGCACTATGTACTCCCTCATTGACAAAGACAGCAGTTATGTCATTCTGGTAGGCACACTTAACGCACAACCAATGATTGTGGTAGCCACCTATGGTCTAAATGCTGATGACCCTGTCTTCTTTCTCAATATCTGGAAACAGATATCGGATTATGATCCTCGGCCAGTGCTATGGGGCGGAGACATTAATGTCGTGCTGCAGGGACACCGGGATCACTCCTGTATCAGACTGCAACACCCGTGGTCTGCAGAGGCCCTCAATATGCTCCTCACTGATAATGCACTGCTGCATGTCTGGCGGCGTACACATCAAACTAAACGTGATGGAACTTTCTTTTCCTACACTCACGGATCGCATTGCATCCACTTCTGGTTAGTGTCTGGAGATGTATTTACCTGGACCACGTTAGTTGAGCATTTACCACGCACTCTTCTGACCACTCGCCTGTGCGTTTGGTCCTCCAGATTCCAAAGACCCTACCCCGGATGTTTTCATGACAGCTACCCCCGCATGCACTGCGAGATACAGCATTCAGGGATGAGATCCGGCAAGCTATCATAGAGTATTTTGCTTTAAATGCTGGGTCAGTAAGTTCACCCTACTCACTATGGGAGGCGCTCAAAGTAGTAATTTGGGGCACGTGCATCGCCAAGCAGTCGGGAGTGTTAAAGGCGATAAGGGGGACTCTTAGGAGACTGGAGGCGGAAATCCAGACGCTAGAACAGGCATTCACCCGCAATCCCAAACTGAGCACACTAGCTGACATTAAAACAAGACATTCAGAATATCAAATTTAGGCGGATAGGGAGGTACATCATCTTGGACGTGAGATGCAGGCGCGACGCTATGGTGAGGGGGACCGCCCTGGTAGGACGTTGGCAGGACTGTTGCGCAGGCCACATGCCTCATCGTATGTGTCCGAACTGCGGGACAACGATGGTCAAATGGTTACATCCCCTGCGAGACTGCCCTCTGTGATGTCTTCCTTTTTCGTTCAGCTCTACTCCGCTAGAACGGCATGCAACCAGGAGGCTTTGCAATACTATTTCGACTCCATTGAACTGCTCTGGCTGAATTCTGGGCACCGGGAATACCTGGATGCCCCGATTACGCCGGAAGATATAGCACAAGTCATTGCTAGCCTCTCTGGAGATAAAGCCCCCGGCTCGGATGGGCTCACACCCGCCTTTTATAAGGACTACGCCAACACGCTTATTCCACATCTCATTGAGATGTACCATGAATCACTGTCATTGGGCCACCTCCCCCCAACTCTCCACGAGGCAATCATCATAACTATACTCAAGCCAGATAAACCCCCCTGCGCTCTGTGATTCTTATCAGCCCCTGTCATTAATAAATGTAGAAAACAAAATATATGCTAAGATCCTGGAGAACTGTTTATTACCTCTAATGCCTCTAATTGTGCAGCCTGATCAGTCCGGGTTTTTACCAGGGAGGGCCACGTTCCACAACCTCCGCACCGTCATGCATCACATTCACCCCTCCCTGCCAGCAGTAGCAGCTCTTCTTGATGCCACAAAGGCTTTCAACACCCTCGAATGGCCATTCCGTATACCCCTCCTCGGTCGCCTGGGTTTCAGCTCAAGCTTTATTAAAAAAATCTGATTACTATACACCCTTCCTTCGGCACGCATTAAACTAAATGGACATATCTCAGACCCTAATGAAATCACGTGCGGCAGCAGGCAGGGCTGCCCCACTCTCCCTGCTCCTACTTGCGGTGGCCATGGAGCTGTTGGCGGCTATGCTGCACCAACACCATGCGGAGCGAGGCATCGGCTTCACTGCTCGAGGACTGGTGGTGTCTATGTACGCCGATGATATTACCCTGTACATTTGTGAGCTACTCAAGAACTTAGAACCCATGACGAGGGAAGTGATCCGATTTGGAGGCTACTCGGACATTCAGGTTAACTGGAGTAAATCAATACTCTTCCTGCTTACTGACACCACACACCCATGCCAGACGGAATATCCATTAAAATGGGCATCGGAACCGACCAGATATCTGGGCATATGGCTGAGTAGGGACCCGGAGGAGTTGTGGAGAGTAAATTACAGATGTGCTGTATATTGGCTTGAGGTCCGTATCCTGGCATGGAACAAATTACCGTTATCCATAGCTGGACGCATAGCAATAGCAATAATGGTTGTCCTACCAAAATTTTTATATTTATTTATCAATGTCCCACTTCCCCTCATGGCACAGTTTTTCAAGAGACTGCGCTCTGACATTATAACACTAGTGTGGTCAGGTCATCAGCCTAGAGTATCATCCGAAATCCTCACGCTGCCCCAGGCATGCGGAGGACTGGGTGCACTGGACCTAAAACCATACGACTACTGCGCCCAAGCAACCTTCCTACATTTCTGGCCGCACCCCACACCTTTTTAACTGCATCTGGCAAAGGAGAGTGATCAGGCGTCTCCATGGCCACTAGAAACTGGCTTGTTTCAGCCATATAGAGCACCCAAGGCCGAAATCAACACAGTGGAATGTGTGTGCTGGGTGTGGGAAGGTATCCGTAGACAAAGGGGCACCGCTATGCTGTATCGGCCATCTGCCACATTGACGGAGAACCCCTCCTTCCACCCACTGAGACTTGCGGGCACATCGGGCATCAAATCATTCACAGACCTATACCCGGGCGGCCAGTTTCTCCCCCCATTCACCAGTGATGCCGAGCTAGCGATCACACTACTAGATACATTATTATATTATCAGATCAGGGCAACCTGCAGGAGCGCACACTGCACGTTCCATGCCTCCCCCCAGTCTCCACTGCGCTAGAATATATCCACACAACCGCAACGCCACGCAAACTCATTACTCAACTCTATTTCCTGATGAAGACTGCTTCCCCGCTGGACACCTCGAGGGCCCGCCAGGCCTGGAAACTAGACTTAGGTCTGTAAATACCAGAAGAGCAATGGCTCTACTGTTGCGGTCAAACAGAGCGCCTGTTCCCCAACTATATCATGCCCCTGCATACTTACATAAGATCGGACTGACTGGCGACGCGATGTGCTTACGCTGCTCTGCGCAGGACGCCACATTTGAGCATCTGGCCTGGGCATGCCCGAGGTTGGCAGACTACTGGCGGAATGTGTGCACGATGATTAGTGCCATCACGGGAGGTCCCTTTCTACCGGACCCCTGGCTGTGTCAACTTGAATATGTCAAAGAGACTTCGGACACGCACCAACGCCTAGTTGTGATGTTACTACTGCAGGCCAAATGCAGGGTGGCGATAAACTGGGGCCGGAGGCCAGTGCCCACAGTGAAAGCGTGGCTGGCTGATGTCTTGCAGTGCCAAGCACAGCTGACAACTTTGTGGGACCTTATGCCTCTGATGAACTTCCCCCAAAATATTTGGGACCCACTTACGACATACCTACATCAGCACGACACCGTCACAATGGACGTTCTTGATCCAATACTTCCATGTACCTAGGCTGGCCCATTAGGTTGCATGATGGCTAGGCCATGGCGCCCATCATGGCCCTTGCTGTATACAACATGGATCAACAAGGCATTCTGACCCCACAATGCTACTGTTTTATTGTGTCCAATTGTGGTATGTAGGTGCAATATACTGTCTAGACTATTGCATGCGATAATGTTGTAAGGAGATAACTCGTTGCTGCCAACTTTGTCACACTGAATTGACTCCTATACTGTATGTCTCTTGTAAGCATAAATAAAGTAAAAAAAAGAATGCAGACTGGGGGACACATCAGATAAAGTGAACACTGAAAGTGCTAATATACGACAGGTGTCTTGTAGAATATGTTGTCCATCCAATAATGTAGTGGAAAAGTAGTTTGTTCAATTTACGAGTGGAGCCGTACATACAGGTGTAAAGGGCCCGAGGAAATGCTCCAACCGTCCCACATTCAAAGGATTACAAAGGAACACAAAGGATTACAGAATCAACATTCTCATGAGGAATATTAGCAGAACCAATAAAAAGCCCCCACTGTTACATCACAAGAAAAGAGAAATAAACTCAACTCACAACATATCTCACCTTATTACAACAAATGATAACACTTCAACAAATATCAAAGAAGAACAGAAACAAATGATAAAACAACAACAACAAATAACTGAAACAAAACACAAATGAAACTGGAAGTAACACAAGTTTGCAAAACAAATGATAACTAATCTCTGAACATAGAGGGAATTTTCTTAACTCTAGATATCCTGCATAGTGCTAACTCATAGATATCTACACCTTTTCCCTTTAGTTTGCTTTGCTTATACCTGGTTGTTTGTTTGTCACCATGTCAATGTCATCCACTTTGGATAATTGAGACATGTTCTATCTCTATCCATTTGATACCCTTAAAGAGTGTCCTCTAATCTCGATAATGCAAATGGAATCTCTAAATTCCAAATCTACCCTTTGTAGCAATACAGGATCCTTGATATGTACAAAGTCACCCACTGAACTCTGTCCTTGCATTATTCCTATTTTCTTTTGACTTCATCACCCTCTCTCACCTCACAAGATTATGCTTATCGCTAGCATGCTTAGCTTCATAAGAGGACACCACCACATTGCATGTCTAATCCAGCACCTTAACTTTCCAAAACAGACTTAACAATGACATGATTCTTCGAACTCTCATAAGCTCAAATGGTACCTTGCCCGTCACAGAATGTGGAGTAGTTCTGTATGCCCAAATCAACTCTCGGATGGCAATCTCACAATCAACCCTTGACTTGATAGCACTTTGAATACACTCCACCAATACTCTGTCTCTTCACTTTACCATTTGCCTGCGGAAGATATAAGGGGGTGCATAGGTGTCTTATCCCAAGTCTATTAAAACATTCAGTCATACTGGAGAAAGTAAATTGAACACCAATTTCTGTTAAAAGCTCCTCAGGAACTCCTTCCTTATTGAACACATCTTGTAAAAAAACAAATTAGTTCTTTTGTGTTGGATTCAGATGCTCCTTTTACTTCCTCCCACCTAGACAGGTGATCTGCTAGCACAATAAAATACTTTGTATTTTTGGTATCACATGGAATGACCTAAAAAATTCACAGCAACTGTGTGCCAAACTTTACCTGGGATTACCACAGGGATAGGAGAAGTGTGGAAGTGACTGTTTGTCACTGTAACAACATTGCACACACCTTCTCACTAAAATCTCCACCTCCAGATCCAAACCAGGCCACCATAATTCATGTCTAATACTACGTTTAGTGGCTCTCACCAGGTTCTGTTACCCAGAATCCCTTGCAAACCTAAAAAATTGGCAAAAAAAACACATTTTCCTCACTTTTCTGTGGTGGAAAGTTCTGGAATCTGCGAGGATCCACAAAATTCCACCCACCCCGCGTTTCCCAATGTCTTCCGAAAACAATGGTACCTCACTTGTGTGGGTAGGCCTAGTGCCCGCGACAGGAAGCAGCGCAGAACGCAACGTGGACGCACCACATTTTCACAGTGAAAAATGACCCTTTTTTTGCAAAGTGCCTAGCTGTAGTTTTTGAACCCTAGCTCTGCCGGCACTTAGGGAAACCTAACAAACCTATACATTTTTGAAAAGTAGACAGCCAGGGGAATCCAGGATGGGGTGACTTGACTGGCTCTCACCAGGTTCTGTTACCCAGAATCCCTTGCAAACCTAAAGAATTGGCAAAAAAAACACATTTTCCTCAATTTTCTGTGGTGGAAAGTTCTGGAATATGCGTGGATCTACAAAATTCCACCCACCCCGCATTCCCCAAGGTCTTCCGAAAAAAATGGTACCTCACTTGTGTGGGTAGGCCTAGTGCCCGCGACAGGAAGCAGCGCAAAACGCAACGTGGACGCACCACATTTTCACAGTGAAAAATGACCCTTTTTGTGCAAAGTGCCTAGCTGTAGTTTTTTAACCCTAGCTCTGCCGGCACTTAGGGAAACCTAGCAAACCTATACATTTTTGAAAAGTAGACACCCAGGGGAATCCAGGATGGGGTGACTTGACTGGCTCTCACCAGGTTCTGTTACCCAGAATCCCTTGCAAAACAAAAAAATTGGCAAAAAAAACACATTTTCCTCACTTTTCTGTGGTGGAAAGTTCAGGAATCTGCGTGGATCCACAAAATTCCACCCACCCCGCGTTCCCCAAGGTCTTCCGAAAAAAATGGTGCCTCACTCGGGTGAGAGGCCCGGGTACCCACGACAGGCAAGGGCCCACAACGTATTGAGGCGACCTCAAAATGGCCTATCACAAAACGACCTGGTTTTGCGAGGGGGGTCCCATGACGTTTTGGCCCGGGGCTCGGCGGCCACCTAGGGAAACCTACAAAACCCACACATTTCTGAAAAGTAGACACACAGGGGATTCCAGGGATGTATGGCTTGCGTGGATCCCCCAACGTTTTCTTACCCAGAATCCCCTGCAAACCTGACATTTTGCTGAATAAATCCCTTTTTTCACACATTTTTGTGTGGTAAAGTTGTGGCATCACGGGGCTGACACAAATTTCCTACCACCCAGCGTTCCCCCAGGTCTCCCGATAAAAATGGTGCCTCACTCGGGTGGGAGGCCCAAGTACCCGCGACAGGCAAGGGCCCACAACGTATTGAGGCGACCTCAAAATGGCCTATCACAAAACGACCTGGTTTTGCAAGGGGGTCCCATGACGTTTTGGCCTGGGGCTCGGCGGCCACCTAGGGAAACCTACCAAACCCACACATTTCTGAAAAGTAGACACCCGGGGGATTCCAGGGAGGTATGGCTTGCGTGGATCCCCCAACGTTTTCTTACCCAGAATCCCCTGCAAACCTGACATTTTGCTGAAAAAATCCCTTTTTTCACACATTTTTGTGTGGTAAAGTTGTGGCATCACGGGGCTGACACAAATTTCCTACCACCCAGTCTTCCCCCAGGTCTCCCGATAAAAATGGTGCCTCACTCGGGTGGGAGGCCCAAGTACCCGCGACAGGCAAGGGCCCACAACGTATTGAGGCGACCTCAAAATGGCCTATCACAAAACAACCTGGTTTTGCAAGGGGGGGTCCCATGACGTTTTGGCCCGGGGCTCGGCGGCCACCTAAGGAAACCTACCAAACCCACACATTTCTGAAAAGTAGACACCCGGGGGATTCCAGGGAGGTATAGCTTGCGTGGATCCCCCAACGTTTTCTTACCCAGAATCCACTGCAAACCTGACATTTTGCTGAAAAAATCCCTTTTTTCACACATTTTTGTGTGGTAAAGTTGTGGCATCACGGGGCTGACACAAATTTCCTACCACCCAGCGTTCCCCCAGGTCTCCCGATAAAAATGGTGCCTCACTCGGTGGGAGGCCCAAGTACCCGCGACAGGCAAGGGCCCACAACGTATTGAGGCGACCTCAAAATGGCCTATCACAAAACGACCTGGTTTTGCAAGGGGGGTCCCATGGCGTTTTGGCCCGGGGATGCCACAACTTTACCACACAAAAATGTGTGAAAAAAGTGACTTTTTCAGCCAAATTTCAGGTTTGCAGGGGATTCTGGGTAAGAAAACGTTGGGGGATCCATGCAAGTCATACCTCCCTGGAATCCCCCGGGTGTCTACTTTTCAGAAATGTGTGGGTTTGTAGGTTTCCTAGGTGGCCGCCGAGCCCGGGCCAAAACGTCATGGGACCCCCTTGCAAAACCAGGTTGTTTTGTGATAGGCCATTTTGAGGTCGCCTCAATACGTTGTGGGCCCTTGCCTGTCGTGGGTATTTGGGCCTCCCACCCGAGTGAGGCACCATTTTTATCGGGAGACCTGGGGGAACGCTGGAACCTATCACAAAACAACCTGGTTTTGCAAGGGGGGTCCCATGAGTTTTTGGCCCTGGGCTCGGTGGCCATCTAGGGAAGCCTACCAAACCCACACATTTCTGAAAACTAGACACCCGGGGGAGTCCAGCGAGGTATGGCTTGCGTGGGTCCCCTAACGTTTTCCTACCCAGAATCCCCTGCAAACCTCAAATTTAGCCGAAAAAATCACTTCTTTCTCAAATTTCTGTGTGGGAAAGTTCTGGAATCTACGTGGATCCACAAATTTCCTCCCACCCAGCGTTCCTCCAGGTCTCCTGATAAAAATGATACCTCACTCGCGTGGGTGGGTCAAGTACCCGCGACAGAAAAGGGCCCAAAACCTATTGAGGCGACATCAAAATTACCTATCACAAAACAACCTGGTTTTGCAAGAGGGGTCACCTGGGTTTTTGTCCCCGGGCTCGGCGGCCATCTTGGGAAACTACCAAACCCAACATTTCTGAAAGCTAGACACCCGGGGGAGTCCAGCGAGGTATGGCTTGCGTGGGTCCCACAACGTTTTCCTACCCAGAATCCCCTGCAAACCTCAAATTTAGCTGAAAAAAAATCACTTTAGGGGAGAAAAGGGAATCCCTCTGGTGCCAGCACCAGAGGGATTTCCCATGCTGGGTGTCATGACGAGCTGGACTCGTCATGAGCACACGACCACTGTGTGCCATGACAAGTTCAGCTCGTCATGAGCATGGAAGGGGTTAAGCAGTTAAAAGGCAGTACCTTATAAATGAAGTATAAAAGCCAAGCGATCATCTTAGCCAACTCGTCGCCAATCTGTAGAATATGATGTCCATTCAATACAGTTGTGGCAAAGTAGTTTATTCAATTTAAGAGGAGAGACGTTGATATAGGTGTAAAGGGCCCAGAGGAAGCGCTCCAACTGTCCCGTATTCAAAGGATTACAGAATCAACATTCTCATAAAAAATATTAGCAGAACCAACACAAAATTCCCCACTATTACATCACAAGAACATATAAAGACTAAGGGGCATATTATCAAGCCGGCGATAAGAAATTATCGCCGCTTTAGCTTCTGTTTTCAGACGAAAAGCGGCGATAATTTTATCGCTGTATTAGCAAGGTCACGCTATCGCGTGAATCCTTGCCCTATCGCCCTTTTCCATAACGCCCACCCTTGCATCTCTAATGAGATGCAAAGTGGGCGTTCCGTCCCAAAATAACTGGAGAAATGTCGTTAACCGACATTTCTCCAATTATCAAGGGAATCCCCAACAAGCATAGCGATGAGAAAAGTAGCGCTAACCTTGGTTAACGCTACTTTCCTTACGCATGCTTTTAGTTTGACTTAGCCATGATATCCAATGGAAGGTGGATATCATGGTTAAGTATGCCCAGCCCTATCAACAAGCTATCGCCAAATGTCGAGCGATTATCGCTGGATTTCCAGCGATATTCGGACATTTGGCAGCTTGCGCCAGGAATTTTATCGATTCTGAGATAAGCGTTGCTAATAGCACGCTATCTCAGCGATAAAATTCATCGATAGCCGGCGATAAATATCCTAGCGCTAAGTGCGCTTAGCGATATTTATCGCCGGTTGTTGATAATATGCCCCTAAGAGACCCAAGTCACCACATGTCTTCCACAATTTTGGACTGACCGGTGCCTTAATTAGTTGAACAGCTCAAGCAGCGGTATTTTATTCTGCATCCAGTGAGGTTTCTCCTTTTGTAGAACCTTTTTTTTTTGATAGAGGCTCAAGGCCGTGTCGTGATCCACGACCGACCAGGAATACCCACTAGCCATGAGAGATGATCGTTTTTAGAGGGTGTCTGTTGCAAAGTCATCCTGTGCCCTGGACACCCCCCAACTTTTTGCTGACTGATACTGGTGGTAACTGACTCTGACCCTGGGCTCTGCCTAACCAGGCCCAGGGCCAGTGCAACGCTGAAAGAGACACATTAGAATACAGTTAAAACACCTACATACACTAGGGTACACAATGGTATGGTGGGGTACCCCTGTGATTGGCATGACCTACCCCATAAGCCCCTAGTATATAATAGGGCAGGGGGATTGAAACTACCTATCAGTCCCTAGTATGTAGTAGGGCATGGCAGTTTAAGAGGCCAGCAGCCTTTCTGCACTTGCATGTGTGCACTGCTGAGGCCAGTTTTAAAAGCAGCCCTGGGTGCCATGACTGCTTTTAAAAAGTAAATTGTTCCCAAACTCGACTTTTGGGTTTGGGGCACTTAAAAATGGATAACCTACAATGTTTTGGCATATTAGGGACCCCCAGGGTCTCCCCTAGGTATCCCAGGGGTGGGGGGTCAGATATTTATAAGGTACACCCTTATAAAATGAGTTTTTATATGCCTGGGTTAAGTGAAATTTCACATTTCACTCCCACATTGTGGTAAAGTGCTGCCCAAATTCGACTTTGATGCTAGGAGCACTGTGAAGTGAGGATCTGCAATATTTTTGCAGATTCAGGAACCCCTAAAGTCTCCCCTAGTTGTCCTATGGGGTGGGGGTCCTGTAGATATAAGTAAAGTATTAATAAAATATGTTTTTGTAAGTCCTGGTGCTGGAAAAATGGCCCAAGTCATTTTTCCCATTGCAAATACCCTGTTACATAGGTTAACATGGTAGGAAGTTATTAATTAATAACTCTTGATAAGAGAGGGCTAGAGATGCCATTCAAAGATTTCCCCGAATGGTATTAATAAATCCAACAATATGATATTGTTGAATTTCTCCTAAAGTGTACCTACAAGAAGTTATAAGACTTTCTTGTTTGTAAGTCCAGATTCAACCTTCCAGTGGTCTGCCCTGATTGGTCAGAGTTAAGTGTATTAGCCAGCCTGCCTGGAGAGGTGATAAAGAGCCCCTGGGGTTATGCAGCTGGGCTGGGAGGGCAGTGTGCTGGTCCACAGGAATGCCAGGCCAGAAAAAAGCAGAACCCAGGGACATTTACAACTCTGAACTTTCTACCTCAGGCAGATGGGGGGATTAAGGAAGGTATGAGCAGATGCAGGGGGGAGAGTCTAAGTAAATTAGCCATCCTAGGGGTGTGTTTAGCCAGCTCTTGTCTCTTTGCTGGAAATTCTGCCATTATGGATTTGGAAGATTTGATGCACTCTGGGACAAAATAATGCCACACTCTACAGGAAGTGGTCATATGTTTGAGGAGTTACCCTGCTCCCATTGGTCAGGAGTGACCTCCTGTGTGACCCAGAGAACATGGAATAAGTATCTGAGAGGGGCAGAGCCCTCCAGATCTGCTGCTTGAAACTTACTGAAGCAAGACATTGCCAAGCTGAGAAGATTTTGCTGTGCAAAGATTTCTAAGGCCTGACCTCTGAAAACTGCACCATCTGAAACTACAGCCCTGTGGATTATTTTGCTGAAAAAGAACTAAAGAGTGGACTCCTTGAAAGCTACAGGTTAAAAGAGCTCATCTGGAACACCACCAACTAAATCTGCATCTTGGAGAACTACCAGTGGATTTGTAAGGGTGACGTCTCAGTGGATTGTGGGAACTGAAGTCCTCAACTTTCAAGGACCATCTTGGAGCTTCCAGACCCTTGGAGTGAATTTGAGACACTTTGGGACCCTTTGAGGAACTTCAGGAAGAAGTTCAAGAAGTTTGGAGGACTTTGAAAAAAAGCTCCATAGAGGGACCGACTCAACCTGGTCAGCCAAGCCGCCTGCCTTCAACCGCGAGTCGGCCAAGCCATCCAGGTTCGTCCCGCTAAAAGCTCAGTCGGTCCGACTTCCAGAGTTTGACCGGGAGTAGAAGAAATCTGAAACCGGCGAACCCTCACCGGATCCGGCTACATGAGGAGCATCGAGAGACCCCGCGAGAAAAAGCTCCAGAAAAGTTTCTAAGTCCGCTCGTAGAAAAGGTGAGCAGAAGCAACCGCGAGAGCCAAGCCGCCTGTCTTCCATCGCGTGTCGGCCGGGGCTCCTGGGTTGCCCCGCTGAAGCGCTAAAGAAAAAGTTTCTAAGTCCGCTCCAGGGAAGTTGACCGGGAGTTCGTCGAAAGGCAAGCCGGCGAACCCTCACCGGATCCGGACTGGCTGGGAGCTTCGAGGGACCTCGCGAGAAAAAGCTCCAGAAAAGTTTCTAAGTGTGAAGGTAGAAACTGAGACCGGGACCTGCCGCAAGCTGTAGCCGCCCAGGGCTCCATCGCGGTCGGCCTGAAACCTTGACTTTGCCCTGGTCTATCGCGAGCAGGTATCCCAATATGGTGCTATAAACTTCTAAGTGCTATATTTTATTAAATCTTTGAAAATTCATATCTCCGGTTCCCTACATTGGATTTTTGTCGTTTTGGTGTCATTTTAAAGATAAAAATATTTCCTATTTTTATAAATTGGTGTTGGATTTTTATTATGTGTTGTCTTAATTATTTACTGAATTGGTGTTTTTAAATGCTTTACATACCTGTCTTTGAAGTTAAGCCTGTCTGCTTGCAGCCACGTTACCAAGGGTTGAGCATGGGAATAATTTTCTAAGACCTATGCTGAGTCCTATCATGTGTTAGTGGCCTTATTGCCAGTGGCAGACCTTGTTTTGCCCCTACCAATAATCCACTTTCCAACAGTGTCGGCTCCCCTGGCATGGGACAACCCCCGAATGGGTCGATCTCCCCAAGGGGATTGGAGGCATGTAAGTAGTTTTAGTATTTTGCTTTCCTTGAGGGTAATGGAGAGTATGGCAGCCATTTTGTTTGTATTCATGCCAGCCTGGGGGCTTTTTGCCCCTCTCCAGGCAACAATTGTTACATGAGGGTTGAGACTATAAAGAGTAGAGTATTCCCTTTCCAATGGTACCACACCGTCATGAATTCCTGAATTGATCACAACGGCGATCCCTGAGCAGCAATCGTAGTAGGCCACAAAGGAATTTTTTGTGTGGAGGAAGGCCAGTGCCCCCGTCTCCTTGCAGGATGTCCAACCCCCTCATGGGTCAGCCCACATCACTAATAAGTCGCTTTGTGTCATTCACATTTTGCTTCCACCCACCACGGCATACCTTTGGATGGTGGGAGAAATTTGTGAATTGCCGCAGAATGGGAATGCTTATCTCACAGATGTGTGGAAAATGCATGATTTTAACAAACATTTGACGTTTTAAGGGAATTCTGGGCACAAACAGGGAGTGGGATCCACAGAGGTCACAGAACAATGTACTCTTCGGGTGTCTAGTTTTCACAAATGTCTGGGCTTGATATGTTTTCCTAGGTGGCGCCGAGGCCGGGCCAAAATTGTACAGCTTCCTACATCACCAAAATAGATAATTTTTCATGGGGAAAGCAAAATGTCTCCATGTTGTGATTTGAGGCCAATTGTCTCACAGGTGCACAGTTCACCCACACAAGCAGCATACTGTTTTTATTGGGAGAAGTGTGGGAACGCTGGGTGGTAGGAATTTGGTGAATCCCTGCAGATTCCGGAAGTTTCCCTCATAGAAATGTAAGGGAAATGTATGATTTTACACAAAGATTGTGGTTTGCAGGGTTTTCTGGACAACAAAAGATATTTGGAATTATGTAATTCATACCACTCGGGACTTCCCTGGATGACTAGTTCTTAACAATGTCTGGGTTTGGTTGGCTTCCCTGAGTGGCAACAAATTAAAGTATCCCTTTATACTAAACTGACTGCTAAAAACACATTGCTTCATTATAGTAGTTTCCACCCACGGTGTCAGAAGCAAGGTATACCTTTTAGCCAATTTCTACAGCTTCGTAGAAACTGTACAAACATTGATGATTTAACGATACATGCTGAAAGTCTTAAGAAAAAACTTCTAGTGAGAGGCTATCCTAAAAGGTTGATCCGTAAGTCTTTTAAAAGGGCTAAGTACTATAATAGAGAGACTATGTTTGAAGTAAGAACTCGGCAGACACAGAACAAACTAGTCCGCGTTACGCGCCACTCTTCATTGAACCAAAAAATAAGACTGGCAGTCAATTCACAATAGCATCTATTGAACTTAAACGAGGAAGAACCTAAACTGCCCAAACCATTGGTTGCTTTCAGGAAGAACCTGAATTTAAGGAGCTTTCTAGTGAGAGCGAGACCCTTTCAACAAGAGCATTTTGTCCAGAAATCCATCAAGGGGACTAACCCTGTTCAGGGTAACCACAGATGTGGCTCATGTCAAGCTTGTGATAATGCTATTATCTCAGAACAAACAAAGATGGGCGATAAGACTATCCAACTACGAGGCATGACAAATTGCAGGACCTCTAATGTTATATATCTAATTCTATGTCCCTATGGCCTGGGGTACGTCAGAGAGACGGGTAGGGAAATAAGAATTAGATTTGGAGAACATAAATCGAATATCTGTAATCAAAGAGAGGATGCACCTCTGGTTCAGCACTGGCTTGAGCAAGGGCACTCTGAGAAAGAACTGAGGTGGACCGTCATGGAAGGATGACACAAGACACCGTAAAAAAAGAGAGGTCTTCTGGATTTTCTTTTTAGATATATTCAGGAAGGGATTGAATGAGTGTATACCATGAGAGAATGCGGTTTAGTTTAATTCTAATCCAGGCATCTGTACTGGCATTTTGCATTCCTTCTGCAGCAGTAGCGCAACACACTTGTAGGACTATGGGTGCCACCAAGCATGCTTTATGGACATTTGTTCACTGTGCTTGTATCTATTAGTTTGTGAGTGATTGAGAGTGAGTGGGATTGAGTGAAAGTGTGTGCGAGTGTGTTTGAAAGTGTCAATGAAAGTGAAAGTGAGCGAGAATTTGAGTTTTATAGTGTATAAGTTAGTATGAGGGAGTGAGTGAAGGAGCATGAGTGTGTTAGAAGGAGTGAGTGATTGGATATTGTGAGAATGAGTAAAAGTGAGGAATGGGTGTAGCTATAACTGGTGCAGCAGGTGCAGTTGCACCAAGGCCCAGATTCAGTGAGTATGAAAGGGTGCATGTGTGTGTGTGTCTTTGTAAGTTAGAATGAGAACAAGTGAGTATGTGCACGTTTCAGTGGTAGTGAGTATGAGTAGGTGAGACAATGTGAATTAGAGTGACTGAGGGGTAACAGAGAAAATTCAAAGGGAGTGAATATGAGTGAGATAAAGTTTGAAAAAAAATTGAGTAAATTTCTGACAGGTATTACACCCCTCACTTTCAAAGATCTGCAGCTGCCACTGCTCACTGACAGGATTATGGGTGATGTAATTTCACAGTAAATACTTTATAACTCTGCAATGATTGTGGAACCTTAATCCAGCCACTGAACAACTTATTCTCTGTATCCTCTACATAAAACCTCCAATAGGACAGTCAAGTGAACTTAGATGTTATTTATAATTTTCATAAACGGAATTTGGTTTAAACTATTCAGTTGTATTTCTCTCTTCTTTTATTTATTATTGTTCAGTCCCTCTAATAAAGACTGTGCCTGTGCATATAGTAGCTAATTATTTTAGTAAGACTCAGTCTCAGAATAGCGCAATGGCAGCGCAATGCAAGCCCACCCACTGGGTATGGAGTACCAGGAATATATCAACATCACGCCGACATGTTAAGAGGTATCAAAAGGCCAAAGATCTGCCTTTTTGGGTGTTAACTTCCCCTTCACCCATTTTCTTTCTTTGCTTTTCCATTATAAGGTGCCCCCTCATTATTCTTTATTTAGAATGCACTTTACACAATCACATGCCTCAAAACAAATTTGTAGAAGAAGGGCATTATGTGATGGCAACATGTTAATACATACTTGTTCTTCACTATGCATGAAAGATTTAACTACCCCCCCTCAATCGACTTAAAACAACCTCAATTTTTGAGAAACAATCCATAATATCTGAAAATTCCAATAGATCAAACAAGGATGGGCAATAGCCAAAAAGTTCTCATTTGACAGCAATGTTTGAAGACCTCGAAGTTCTAGATTCCTCAATAGACATTGAAGGAAGTCCTTCCACAAAAGCGATTGTATCACTCTCCTTTGCTCTACACTTATCCGCTCATTCACTGTAGATTCAGCAAATCTGATAACAACCCGTGAAATAAATTCACTTTTGGCACAGACGTATACAGATGCGTTGCCAGTTAAAAATGACTGGACATATTGGGACAGTAGTAATTCAACATCGGAAAAGCAAGACTTCAGTGAAGGCAAGCCTGCTTCTTAGAGGTCTCTATTGCACTGAATTTTCAGTCTTGCAAACATGACCTTCAAATAAATCTCCTTCAAACATTGGCATCACACATTTGGGAGCTTGGCATGAAAATTGAAAGCCTCAATGCTTTTTTTTACTGGACCAAAGATGAGGCTGATATATAAAAACCTCTACATGTACATGCTCCCCAGTATTGGAAATATTTAGCATCTTACCTTTCATTTTCCATTTACTGGAGTGAGAAATAGAAAACATAAAAACAATGTCTGTAATCAGCAGGAGGATAAGTATATCAACAATAATTGCAGGATGGAGTGCCTGCTGCTTAACCACCACAGAGATCGGATGCTGTTAGGACATCTTACCATGAGTCATTTGTGTTAACTCACAAAACAGAGCCTGGAATAGCAAAGTTCCAAAGTAAAAAAAGGACAGAAGTAGCAGGGACAAGAAGTTCCATTGAGATCTATCAAAGAGAAAGCCAAAAAACCTGATGTAATCAAAAGATGGTCAGTAGATACAGTTTTAGTGTCAAAGGGGACTCCTTTGGATTCGTTAAGTATACTCTATTTTTAAATAAAGTACTTTTGTGGGGCTTGTTAACCTATTGTCTAAATGAACAATTCATGATATTAATATTCAGAGGTACTCACTTAGATAATGTATTTTTACTCAATGAATGTGAAGGAAAAGCTGTTGCCACCACAACAAGCCTGTGGCATCACACAAAGGAAGAGGCCTCAGAAGAAAACAATATCACGAAGTGACGGAGAGCCTTAAAGGTGTAAAGTAACTGTAGTGTTAAGGAGGAGACTGATGTAAGCCCTAATGGCGAGAATTTCCAGAGTTGAAACGTTCCTGACAAAACCGGAAGGGGAGATTGGATTGCCTGAGAATGTGTGAAAATTGTCCAAAGCATTCCAGGTAAATGAAATTATTTGCAATGTCACGTATCAGCTAAAGTGAGACTACATTAGAGGTTAGACATGCTGTAAAACCACCATAGAGTAGAACAAATCCATGCCTTGAGGGTCTACTCTCTGGTATCTGAAAAAGAACTTGATACATGAAATACACCATTTGTTTACACAAGCTATGAAGATCAGTCACAAAAGTTTGCAAGTGGAGATCAGCAAAACGTGCAGACGATTTTTTGTTATTTTATGTTCTCTTAAGTTATCTTATGTTATGTTCATATAAAACACCAGCTCTACACTCTACGTACTCCTAACAGACCCCATTCCATATCCCACCAACCCTATACTCAACTCTCTGCCATATGATCCACCAACAACACCCTCCTCCTCTTTTTACCAAAAACACACAACCAAACAAACCTTATACTCCACTCCACTCCACCACACATATTACCTCTTCCCACGGCCAAGTCTAATGCAAACACTCATAACTCCTGTCCATCCCCTCTCACACACCACATACACTCTTCTCCAATGCACATCACCACCCCCTTTTACCATTCAACTTCTGCTCATCAACAGTACATTACATCCAAATCCTTCACAGAAATACACTGCATCAATATCTCATCTCACTACTCCACAAAACAATACATAATACATGCACCAGCACATCAAAATCTCACACACACACAGTTTCATATTACTGTCCGTTGCAAAATAGAAACAAACACCCACTACCGCAACTACACAAATAATGCTGATCCTACACCATCTTTACTCCCAAAGTTTCTATCTTCACCAACACATACCACAAATACCCCAACACAACAACTCTGATTCACCCGCCTCGCATCCATTGCACAATTTAGAGCCTTAAAACATGACCCACATGCCCCACCATCACCCCTAACCCATACACCTTCTTCCCTAAACAGACACAAACAAAATAAACAACACACCACTACTCATAACTCCACATCTCCTTGTCTATTACACAACAAGACTACTCTACAAAAACAACACAGCTCACCAACTCACTCTCAACCACCATCTCTACTAGGGGTGGGCAGAACTCACAGAGTTTTACTCCATGGAATTCTGTGGAGTTACCTAAAAACTCCATGAGATTTTGCAGAGTTCCGTGAGCGGAGGAATCCTGGTCCGTCACGCAGATTTTTAGCGCCCGGAGCTTGTCCCGCACTGTAAAATCAGCACCAACTGCACCACGTGGCGCACCAGAGTGTGCTCTTTCTTTCTGCCGCTCAAGTAGATTTTCTACTCAAGCGGCTGCTTTTGTAATGCGAGCGACAACTTTCTCAACACGAGCAGTAGCAACCTGTCATGCCCGCCCGTGTTGAGAATTCTCGCCAGGAGGCAGTCTAGCTCTCGTTTTCTCTCACTCGCACTTAGCAACTAAACATTGGCAAGCCACGCATGAGAAAAGCTCCGCATAAACTCCACCAGAGAAGCAGTTTACCTCCTACTCCTAATCTCCACCTCCTACACTCGTAGCCCCAACAAAATGCCTTCTAGGCCTGCTGGACAAGGATTACGATATAGACAACAACACTATTGCTATCCTCATACAGTTAATACCAGCACTAATATCACACCTGCTACAAGTTCGAAGAATACTACTCACTAGTCTAGAAAACAAAGTCATGTCACCACCAAAACACAATCTCCATACAAAGTTGTAGGTCCTCATCACCAGATGCAACTCTACAGCAACTTCCTCCTTCTTTATAGACCACCACCTAGCAATGCAAAATTCCCAGACACATTTCTAGACACAGTTTCAAAACAAATGTCTCTACACTCCAACCTATGTATTCTTGGTGACCTAAATATATGGTTTTGCAAACCCAATGTTCCCCATCCAAAAACTATTATCACTGTCCTAGACACACTGAACCTACATCAGATCATCCACAAACCAACACACATCGCTGGACACATCCTAGATGTCATTTTTACAAATCCAGAACTGGTTACCATTCAAAGGATTACTCCAGTCACATGGTCAGACCACTATCTGGTAGCTTTCCAACATAAAACACCAAATATCAAAACACCTAAGGCCACCTTACATGCATCCACCTATCGACCGTGAAACAAACTCAATTTTGAATACTCAGAAACACAACTAACATCCAACACAGACACAATAAATGCCATTCAAAACCTTTATGAGTGGCTCCAAGGAAGTTTTGATATCCTAATACCACTGAGAACAACAATACAGGAGAAAAGAAAACAAGCACCATGGAGGTATGTAGAACTAAAAAAAAAAAAAAGCAACAAATTGCAAAGCTGCAACGCACCTGGCTCAAAACAAATGGCGATCAAGACAAACTTAACCTGCATAAACTCAACAGAATATACAAGTCAACAATCAAGAAAGCTAAAAAAAGGTGCTATTTAGTCAGAATTCAAAATGCTAAGTTTGCAAATAAAGAATTTTATAACATTCTTACAGAATTTTGCAAACCTGAATGCACAGAAGAAACTCATCCCATTACCCAAGAATTCACTGACAAACTGTCAAATCATTACACAACCAAAGCAAACATGTTTGATTCCTATTTAAAACAAAGGAAAATCACCAACACCAACCCATTTCTAACAATCCCCTGAAAGGGTAGGCTAACCCAGCCTCTGCATTCCTTCAAACAACTATCACAAAGTGAATTTACGGATCTAATCAAAGCAAGCAGGCCAGCCTGATGCCCTTCTGACCCTTTACACCACCAATCTTTAAGATCATTCTTTTAACTACCTCTGCTGCCACATCATTAAGAAGAATCATTATTTAACTACAGGAATCTATCCAGAAGGCTTAAAAAAGGAATACATAGGCCGATTATTAAAGACAACAAACCTGGACCCGCATGACCCAAACAACTACAGACCGATTACAAATGAATCTTTCCGGGGCAAACTGATAAAAGAGCAGCATTCGCCCAGATGTCATAATTAATTGAAAATAGCTAAATAGTTTCCGACTTCCAAACAGGATTCTGTCCTGGAAGAGGGACAGAATCTGCCCTAATCGCTATTTGTGATGACCTTAAACACACAATAGACTGGAACGAGGTTGCTGCACTACTTCTCTTGGACCTCTCAGCTGTCTTTGACACAGTTGACCATGACAAAGACTCTACGAAGGCAGCATAGAGGGGACTGCTCACGACTGGATCACATCCTACCTTCAAAACAGAACAAATGTCATCCATACTCCTCCTTTCTCATCCAAACCGTACTTCACCAAAGCAAGGGTCCCTCAAGGCTCTTTTATCTCAGCCATACTTTTCAACATTTACATGAAGTCATTACCGGCAATATTCAAGAAATTTCAACTCATTTGATATAACTATGCAGATGACACACAAATATTTCTTAAACTGGAAAGCCCCAAAGAAATTGAAAACTCAAGATTCTTCAGTTGCCTCAGAGCCATTGATCAGAGGACAACATGGAGCCATCTCAGATTGACTACTTCCAAAACTGAAATGCTCACATATGGCGATTGGAAGAATTATGACCTATGCTGCACCTGGTCTGACGATCTGGAACCACCTCCTAAAGTATCTAAGAAGCCTTGGAATTACCATGGGCTCCAAGTTATCAATGAATGCCCAAGTGCACAAGTTAGAAAGATCAAGCTTCATTACTATGAAAATTCTGCTATGCATCTTCCCCCACTTCTACCACGGTTCACGGAATCCAAGTTTGGACTAATGCCTCCCCTGTAGGGGTCTGTGTTTGACCTCATGGTCACAGGTTCAAATCCTGTTGGGTCCACTCAGCCTTTCATTCTTCTGCAGTCGATAAAATGAGTACCTTTGGGTAACAATAAACATCTGTTAAGCAGCACCAAGATACCGTTCTGGGTGAATGTGCGCTTTATGAATGCATGTTATATGTTATCTTTATCAACTATTAAAAGACTATAACGAATTCAGAACTCTGCTGCCAGACTACTCCTTCATGTAAAGCCACAAGCCCACATCTCCCTTGCCTTAAGGGCCCTACCTTGGGTACTTGTTGCCAGAAGATCCACCTTCAAGCTGCTTTGCATCACCCACAAAGCAATACATTGAAGAGGACCACTTTTCATCAGGAATAAAATCACCAAACACATGCAACAAAGGACCCTCCGCTACAGATTGGCACCTCCCCTCAAAACCCCAGCATGCAAGACAAAACAAACATGATTAGTAAATCTTTCATTATTCAAGCAGCCAAACTATGGACATTCATTACCCCCAAACATAAGATCCATGGATAGAGTTGGCTCTTTCCTACACAACCACCACACTCAAGCACAAATATACAGCATATGCCTGTGTATATAAATATTTATAATTTGATTATATGCATGTATTTAGATATGTGCATTTCTCTGTACAAATATATATACCACCTATAGATTAAACATATATAGATATTTTAAGGTCTGCTTAACAAATGTATTTATTACTTGTGGTGAAGTTTTTTATATATGTATCTATATATATATACATATATATATACATATATATATATATATTCCAAAGTTCCACCCCGTAGGGAGATAACGCACTCTCAGGACACAACACACGACAATAGAATGATGCTCAGGTAAGTTTACTGGCTCCTCGTCACGTGTTTCGGCTGACCCGCAGCCTTGCTCACACGTGTTGTTCCTGTAAGGATCAGCCGCGGCAGCCCCCGGACAGCACAAGATTTTCCACCCCACGACGAGGGTGACGAAGCCCGGGTCGAAGGACTCGAGCGACGCCAGGGATCTCGCAGAGGTAGGAAATTGCTGACAAGTCTGGTGAAGGAGTGTGTGTGACACAAACAGCGGTATCCACCCGACTGTTTTGTTTATCACCCAATATTCGCCCACAATATTGCACTATGAACGCCGACGCTTTGAGGAGCCGAGAAGAGGCAGCGTGTGAAATGTTTGATGACTCGCCTGTGGGTGAGTCATCCACCAATGTGCATACGGCTATTACGCAGACTGGGAATCCCAACTTAAGGGGACTTTTTAAAAGATTGGAAAAGTTGATGAGAGCCGAACAGTCCAAGTGGTGGGAACACCGGTCACTATCTAGGTATCTGGAGGTTGGGCGCATCCCCAGAGGGTTACGTATCATGCTGGCGCCCAGTTACGAAAACCCGGATCCCAACATGCTAGCAGAGTGGGCGGAGTGTAACTTGGATTCTTCCTGCAAACTAGTAAGAATACTTGTCAAATATGCCGAAAGTGACCGCGCTGCTCTACAAACTAAAATCGACGATTTAAATGAGGAGATAGGCAAGATGGGAACATCTGAAAACGAGAAAAAATACCGGGAAGAAATGTTAAGCCGTTTGCACAAAGAGGAGGAGGAGATCAAGAAACGTAAGGCATTCAAGTTTCAACGTGATAAACTTGATTATCAAAATGGACAGATTTTCACATTTGCCCAAAAATTTGACTCCATTAAAATCACGAAGAAACAAGCACAAGCTGCCACATTACAAGCAAGCGCTAGTGCCACCTTACAGTCATCTACGTCAGTTTCTGATCTAAGTTCAGTGCCTGAAAGTGAGTCTGAAAATGAACAGACCCGCCCTGAAATGAGGTTGGGGTTTACAAAGCTTTCCCTGGCCCAGGAGGTGGATTGCCTCCGTCAGGACAGAAGGCAGACCTTGCGACCCCGTGCACAAAATACAAACACCGCCAAAGAGTCAACCAGAAGCGCCGGCAAAGACGGCAAAAACATCAGTGCAAATTCAGGTGGCAATCAAAGCAGCAAAAAACCTCCCCAACACAAGAAATGGAATCGCAAATGAGCTTAAATACAGGAAATGGTGACACACCAACAGACTCGCTTGCAGTAAATAACCTTACGAACATGTCCTTGAATGATTCTGAGAGAAATATCTTATCATTAGGATTGTCATACAGCCCGGCAAGCAATTTTAATTATGCTCAAACGCGCATTGATTTTTATAAATACACACGGAAATTGAAATTACGTAAATTCCATGCGCTACAGAAAACAGAGCACACATCTCATCCTGCGACTGCCACAACAGCGACCCAAAGTCCTTCTATGTTGACTGTTAATGATCTGGAACTCCTACAAAACCTACATGAACTTCAAGATGAAAGCACAGGTATGGAGTCTGGTGCACGCGACAGTCTGCCTAATTTGAGTATGGCCGGGCTCACACACTTCAAACCTAAATCGACATTCAATCCAATAATGTTGCATGACAATCTAGGCTTGTTTAATGAGCTTGTGACAGTCAAATTGAAGAAACTGCATGTGTCTACTTTACATATCCACCGCAAGTATACTCAACAGAATAATTGCTATGTTCAATTAATGAAGAAACTGCAAGCCAATGATAACATTATTGTTCGCCAATCTGATAAAGGTGGCAACGTAGTACTATGGCCATGTGAACTATACCTAGAGGAAGCACTCAGCCACCTAAATGACCGGGATTTCTACAGAAGGAGTGATATGCGAACTGTCAAACAAGCATGGAATGATTTCTATGCGAAACTTCTGGCATGGAAAAGCGCCGGTTTACTAAGTACTGATGAGTTCAAATTCCTCAAGAATGACCATCCTGTCATCCTGGTCATTTACTTTATCCCAAAGATACACAAGAACTCTGAGAAGCCTCCAGGAAGGCCGATAATTTCAGCACGCAACAGCCTAATGGAGAACACCTCTCGCTATGTCGATTACTTCCTCCAGGAGCATGTCAAGAAATTACCATCCTTCATACAGGACACTAGCGACTTCTTGAGGAAAATCAGTGATGTAGTCTGGGAACCTGAATATGTGTTAATTACCCTAGACGTCAATTCGCTATATACTAGCATACATCACCAGGATGGTATCAAGGCTGTAGACCATTACTTGAGTTCTAAACCCATCTTTATGTACAATCATTACAGAATGCTATTGAATATGATCATGATATGTCTGAATAACAATTTTTTCCTGTTCCAGAACCAGATTTTCCATCAGATAAGAGGTGTAGCCATGGGGGCCTGCTTCTCTCCCAGCTATGCCTGTCTCCACATGGGACTGTGGGAGGAGCAGGTCCTCAAGACTGAATTTGCTGATGTTTTAGCTAAACATTTGATACTGTGGTATCGCTATATCGATGATTTATTTCTGATCTGGAGGGGTACTGAACACCAGGCACTCAATTTCATTGAGCAGATTAACAGTAATGGTCTCAATTTACACTTTACAGCCCACATGAGCAAGGAGTTGGTGAACTTCCTGGATGTAGAGGTGTTCATTGACAATGGGAGACTGCACAGGAAGCCGACGGCGGGCAACACAGTGCTCCATGCCACTAGTCACCATCCAGAACACCTGATTCGTAGCATTCCTTTTGAGGAGCTGCTGCGTATCAGGCGTATCTGCAGCTTGGATGAAGACTGCACCAAGGCCCAGAATGAGAGTAGGAGTAGATTCCTGGCTAGGGGTTACTCCACGGACATGGTTGATAAAGCTATCAAAAAAACGGGCTTAGTTTCAAGAGCAGAGGCCTTGACTAAGAATGAAGGAGATACAAGTACTACACTAGTCCAAACTACTGAACCAACTCGATTGATTTTGACCTACAATCGACAACATCGAGCTATACGCAAAATAATCAATCAAAACTGGGTCTTGGTCCGCAATGAGCCTGTGATAGGAGGGGCAATTGCTAAAACCCCAAGCATATCCTTCAGGAAAGCTCGTTCTATGTGTGACACCCTAGTCAAAAGCAGACCAGAAATCATAACCACAAAAACATGGCTGAATTCTAGGAAAGGATTTGTTAGATGTACTACTTGCAAAGCGTGCAAGTATGGCACGAGCAAAACGTCTTACAAAACCCCTTTCCATGATGACCCGTTGCCCATTTCGAAGATGCTCACATGTAGAACTGAGTTTGCCGTATATGTGCTGGAGTGTTCGTGTGGTCTGCAATACGTAGGCAGTACTAAGTTGCAGGTCCACAAGAGGGTACTCCAGCACATCAGGGCAATCAATAACAGTGACGCATCCTACCCGGTCGCCAGACACTTTAAGGAGGTCCATGGCAATTGCCTAGATCATCTAAGTTACTTTGTGGTGGACATGATCCTGCCGCTCAGACGAGGTGGCAACCGGGAGTCTCTTCTCCGCAAACTGGAAACTAGGTACATCCTGGAGTTGGACACTAAGACGCCCCAGGGCCTCAACTCCAGTGAGGACTTCTTTACCTGTCTTTAACTTTTTTCAATCGCTTTCCGTTTGCACTGATACCTTAGATACATTTCACCACCATGCCTCTGAATTTTAAAGCACTTTACACTTTTTTAACTTTTTTAGGTGGCACCATAATTTTGCACTTGCACTTTGTTGAACAAACATGGAGGGGCAACCAAGCGCCCATTTTGGGCAGAATTGTGTTGATTGGACCGGGATGTATAGACAGGCAGTTACTAGCACAACACATGATGCAACAGGATTGCGTAGTTTTAACATTTCCCTAGGTATGAAATGCATAACGAATTGGAAACTTTTAACTTATAGTTTGACATTCGTAACCTTTTTATCTGCATTTTGAGTCATTTTAAGTATTTATGAATTAATGAATATTTAACTATTTATTTTGCTTTTGCAATTTTAAGACAGAAATGTGATGGCAATGCATTTCATAGGAGTCAATACCCACTTGGGTGTATGATCCTGCACTTGCACTTTCGAATACTGACCATGAATTATTGGTTTTTATTCTCCTATATTTGTACGTTGTTGGTGCTTTTAATTATTTGTAATGTTCATGAATTAATGAATATTTTAATAATTATTGTGCTTAAATGTATCTGCTAAATCTGCGAACATCAATTTATTGCTGCTTGCTTGACAGTTTCTTCTATGTTTGTTACTATGTGCCTTAACTATGTCACATGCTTATGTACTTGCACTTTAAATGCGGGGACACTCCTCATGCGCGTCATGTGATCAAGGCCTCCTGAAGGCCGAAACGCGTCATGGCGGTAGTGCTGGGTAGTTGAAAATAAAACTCTTGCACGAAAAGACTGGGTCCATATTCGTCTGTTCCTGGCTATTTGGATTTACTTGGCGAAGTATGCTGCATATATATACATATATATATATATATATGTGTATATATATATATATATATATATATATGTATATATAATGTTATGCTTAACACGATTATAGGCCACTGCATACGTTTCATATAAGTTATTTGATTAGCTGCTTATGGGTCTCTGTTTTATTTTATGTTATCTATCACAGTATGTAAATATGATCATAACAATTGCATCTATAATTGCTTCACTATTGAAATATTGAGGAAAATATAAAATGAAAACAAATACACAAAAAATAGCAAGTAAATTAGCTTCACATAGATCACCACTTGAAAGTCTGAGTTTCTAACTATCTATCAACATATGCACATATGGGCCTTTATACAATACAACTTTATATCATGATATATTATTTTCCTTATCAATATATACCCTTTCTATGTAGTTATGTATCTATATATTTATTACTTTACTCCTACTATAGAAAAAAAACTTTGACTCTTTTCAATCCACTCCTCTTTGTCTCATCCTATACCTCTCTCAATATATTCTCTACCTCCTCTCTCTGACTCATCCCAAACCTCACTTAACTACTATGATCTCCCAAATAAACCTTTCTAGACTCTTCCCTCCTCAATCTCTCCTTGGCTCACCCCAAACCTCATTTTACTACCACACACTTTCTAGACTCTTCTCTCATGTATCCCTCCTTTGACTCATCCAAATCTCCCTAATCCCTTTCTACACTATTCCCTCCTTCATATCTCCTTTGACTCATCTCAAAGCTCATCTTACTACTATCGTGTCCCAAATCACTTTCTAGACTTTTCCCTCCTTTGTCCCTCCTTTATCCTATACAATCAAACTAACAGATTCAAATCAAATCAAATCAAAATACGCTTTATTCGATTTTTGATGCGATAAAAATCATAAAAGCACAGAAGTATAAAAGAGTAAAACACAAATTACACCATGATACAGAATATTAAAAAACAGTACATATCTATCCTCATAACCACTTGCTATAAGATTAGTCTAAAAAAGCAGTTTACATTGTATTCCTAAACCTAATCACAGCTCTTAAAAAAGCAGAAACAGCTAAAATAGTTTGTTCATTTTCCAAAGATTGTAATCTTAAAAAAGCAATTCTGCATTGTCTTAAACCCCATTTTCTTAAAATTGGTATTAAAAACTTTTTCCTCAATGAAACGTAATATTTACAAAACAGTGTACAATGCATAGTCGATTGTACAGAAATATCATCACAAGGGCATAGGGGCACATTTTTCGACCAATCGTTAATTTCTGGGAAAGTAGTCAACCTGAAAAAGAACCACCTCGGAAGCGGGTTAAAAGCATACGGCAAAAACTACTCTGTACCTTTACCAAGTACGGTTGTATTCCTAGACAAATTGTCATCAGATGGTTCTCCATTACCGTTTGTTTCTCTCTTTCTATGCACCATCGTTTATCCGCTAGGTGATTCAAATAACACATTTTTATAATTTTTCTAGATATCGTTTCCATACAAGTTGGGGAATCAAAATATTCTGGATGACCAATCTCATACGACATTTTTTTTATATAACTAATCCATGGTATACTAGCCACCTTATCTAGTTTAATACAGTCTAAAATTACGTCTCTGTTAAAACCTGTTTCCACAGATGCCCATACCTTATGCCACAATAGTAGGGGATTAATTTTGATTATGTCCGTAATATAAGTAAGACCAAGTTCCCGATGGCAATTATATGTGGCAGTAGAACTGGGGACCGCCAATAAATAGCGAATAAAAGCGTTTTCGCAGAATTGAATATCTTGTGATTCTGCGATACCCCATATCCCTGCCCCATATGTCGCGGTCGTAATGCATTTAGATTTATAAATATCCAGTAGCTCAGGGACTGGTCTACAGCCTATTTTTTCGAGAAATTCATAACTGCTCCTATTGCTCTTGAAAAGGTGAGCTTTCTTGCCTTAATGGCCGGTTTCCATGACCCCTTCCTATCAAAATTGATTCCCAAGTAGGAAAATCTGTCTGTATTTTCAATTTTTTTATTATCGATAAAAATGTCACATTTTTTACTTTTCTTAGTTCCACAGCTCATTGTGTATGTCTTTGTGATGTTAACTTTTAAGCCCCTTTCTTTCATATATAAAACAAAATTAGTCACAGTTCTTTGTAATCCTATCCGCGTCCGCGCCATAATAACTGCGTCGTCCGCATACAATAAAATGGGAACAGGGGTATTTTGAATAATGGGGTAATCTTGTCTATAATCAATCAAAAATTGTCCTAAGCTATTGATGTATAACGAAAAAGAAAAGGGCAAGTATGCACCCTTGTCTCACCCCTTTTTTAATACAAAACTTAGCTGAACACTCCCCCTGTCTCCCATATCGCACCCTCGCCCCTGCCCCCTATACAATTCCTTAATAAATACTAGCAGGGGTGGATCAACGTCCATTTCTTGAAGGATGGTCCACAACTTTTCATGTTTGACGCAGTCGAATGCGGAGCTTAAATCGACAAACGTTAAAAGAGGTTACCCTCCTTTGCTAGAGTGTATTTCGCAATAATTAGTGATAGGTTTAGTCCCTGTTCAATCGTACCGAGACCTGTACGAAATCCATATTGATAAATCGATAGCACACCTTTTTCTTCTGCCCATAACTGTAATTTATTCAGGATGACCCTCCCTGCAATTTTCATAAATGCATCCAATAAAGAAATTGGGCGGTAGCAACTTGGGTCATTTCTATCTCCTTTTTTAAAAATAGGGATCACTACTGCATCAGTCCAGGTGGGGATAAACTTATAGCGATTACAACTATTTAAAACATTCGTTAAAAGCGGGGCCCATAACGCTAGGTTAGATTTATAGACATCAACTGGGACGCCGTCCGGCCCTGGAGCTTTCCCTGAAGCACTATCAGTTATAGCCCTACTGACCTCCTCAAGGGAAATATCAATAACTATAGGAAATATTTTTGACTGCGCATCTTCTTCAGTCCCTATTTTGGCTGAGGCTATCTTATTAAAATCAACAGTCTCATCATTATAAAGAGACGAAAAAAATTCCACCCATTTCTGCTCAGTAATAGCTAAATCTATAATATCCGTCTCCCTATTTGCATAGAAGGGTGCATTAACCGCTTTCCAAAAACCAATGGTATCTTTCTTTAGGCATGCTTGATGCAGGGCCTGCCAAGCTTCCATTTTTAATTGTGTCTTACGTTTTTTTGGGCTAATCGATATACTGCTCGGGCCTGTCTTACTTCTTCTTTGCATCTATTCCTACTTTGGAGGACATTTTTCAAGTGAGAGTGGGCCTTGCTACAATCTCTGTCAAACCAACCCTGTCGTTTATTCGTTCCTCGCCGCTGTTCCTTTTTAATAGATCTCGCGCCTCCTCAGTTATCTTAATAAAAGCATTCAAAATTTCCGCATCGTCACTCGTCTGTGATAGGCAAGTTTCAATGTCATCTAATGACCTTTTAACTAATTGATTAAGAAAGGCCGCGGGATCCACTTTTTCCCAATTCAATGTATATCCATTTATACTCGCTAAGTTAATATTGTAATTATAGTTACAAGTGATAACATTAGTCATAGTTGTTACTAAGCTTTTTATATTGAGATTCAATTGAATTGGGTAGTGGTCACTCATTAAAATGTCAAGAGTTTCACAGGATGAAATAATACTCGAATATCTTTTTGACATTATGGCAAAATCAATTGTAGAATTGCAACCTCTCCCATTAAAAGTGGGCTCAAAAGGTATGGGCGGTCGACATAGTTCGTTTGCGTATCCCATGTCGAAGTGAAAAATTATGTCGTTTAGCAGATCCCCTAGAACTATATGTGAAAAATGTGTCGGAAGTTCATCCTTGTAGTTACCTAGGCCACAAATTCCCTGCTGGCTATGTTGGCATAAAAAACAATTAAAATCACCCACCCATAAAATAAGCATATCTCCAGACGTTTTCCCTCTATATTTTTTAAGATTTGACAAAAATCCACAAGGACATTTTTTAACTGAGCTTTGGGAATATTATTATAAAAATTTATTAGCATTACAACCCCTTCTCCCCTTATGCCCATCATTAATATCTGATAGTAGTCAGATGTATTTACAAGTTTTATATTTGTGAAACCTGCTACATTAGAAATATAGGTACATAAACCCCCTTTATTTCGCCCCTGATTACTATTAATGGCTGGTGTATTAAAAGTTTGGAAACCATTTATATGGTGTTCTCCTGTTACCCAGGTTTCTTGAAGGCAGATTACAGAGAAATCATTAATAAAAGTTAACCACTCTTGATCTTTTACTTTGGTGGTTAGTCCCGCAATATTCCATGTTAAAATTTTATAAGACATGATAGTATTTAGTTGCATCTGCCCTCCTCCTAATTCAGTGTGGGTCATATCTCTCATTTGGTTTTCCCCTTGCGTGATTAATGTTCTTATTTCACTAGCTCCCTTTCCACTATTATCTTGTACTGTGTCACAATTTCCATATCTTTCCCCTTCCTCTTCATTTGGGCAGAACGTGTATTCACTTTCTACCTCTAACGCAGTATCAGTAACGTAATCATGTACAGGCGGGTTCTCGCCCAATATAGGTATCAAATTCACCTTAATTTGACCATCCTCTCCCCCTTGCTTTACTATTGGTCAATCTAAATCTTCCATTGAAGTTAACAAGTCATAGCGATTATAAAGTGGAATACGCCTTGGGTTTGTTAAGTCAATGTGAGAATCCCCTACATGGTTACCCGCAGAGGTCTTGGGGGAGAATGATTTGGGGGGATAAAAAGCCCCTAGTGGTAGGACATTTATTTCATTGTCTTTATAAGTTACATTTCCTATCCTAGCAAGAATCGCATGCACTAGCATCGGGTCACTGAATGTTAAAACTATACAATCTCCATGTAGAGCTTTTCGACCCTTTCCCAGCCACCTAACTCTTCTTACCATTTTAAAATTTTTGAACAAAGCATCGTTAAAACCAAATTGTCTTCCTAACCAATGCAGAGACTTATTTCGGATCTCCTCCCAAGGTTCAGAATCTAAGCTATGTCTCGTTGGTACATTTGCCAAGATTACTACATAAGGTGTAGCAGCTGGTGGTAAATCAAGGCGATCACCCTCTATACTCTCTAGGTTTGACCTTGGCCTCGATACAAAGGCCCCTCTGTTATATTGGTATTTGTTCTAATCTTCTCTGATTCCACTCTATCTACACCCTCTATTGAGTGCAAATTTTTCCTTGGGTGGATAGAACTTTCGGGTGGTAATCTAGTTACAGCATGGGAAGTACCACTATTAACGGTAGATCTAACATTCATTTCAATGGGATTAATCGTGAGTCTCTCTGTAAGTATAAGATTAGGTGTATCACTACCTTGTAAAGGCACCCCCCCTATGAACGATTTATTCATTCCACTTAAATACCCTTCCAAATTTGCTACTCTATCTGTTAAATTTCCTAGGGCTCCAACCATATGACTGTACACTTCTTCTATTCTCTTAGATATTTTTTCCAATAACATTGTTTGGACATCAATTTGGCTGCTCAGGGAAGATTCACATGTTCAGTGCTCAGATTTACATCTTATATTTCCCTATACTAATTCACCATTAATCCTTTTTGAGTTCTGGAGTAGATTGCTACTTGCCAAAAAGTGCTTCAACGCCTCATTAGGGGTAGTAAGTGTTATATAAATACAATTACAATTATGTTATGTTATTCAGATTTGTAGGGTGAGCCTATCACAAGTGAGGATATCCTGGTGCCTGAGATGTAGAAGGACCGATATCCGACTGTTGCGGGCCCGCAGTAAGAGCCAGGCTTTTAGTTTTTTCAGAAATTTGAGGACGTGTCTGGCAGCTTTGATGTGGTAGTGGAGCTCTTTCCAGGCTTTTGGGGCAAGGTAGGACAAGGCGCAGTCCCTAGCTTTGGCTCACTGCATGCTGGGGACGTGGGTGAGGAGTATTAAAAACAGATATGAGGAAATAGACTTCAAAACGTTGGGGATGATTCACAAAACATGTGACTGTACAGGAAGTAGTATTAAGGGAGTACTCTTGTAATGACTTTGTCATCTGCCACATAACATACAACGTCCTATTAGTGAATATGCAAAGAGACCACTGTCCTATCTGATACACATACCTTAATGTTTGGATAGACTTGAAGGTCTTCAAGAATGTTTTTTACATCTCAAACTATTTTTCCTCCAAATGACTCTTTAAATTCCCTAACTATCCACCCTTCAACTACCACTTAAGACACCATTGTGCCCCACTCATTATATCTTGGTTTTTAATTGGGAATGTCATGGTGATAATGGTAAAATCTCAGTCTCAGTCTCACAATCCCCTGTCTTACTGACCAATATAATTCCGTGACATTTTATAGTGTTTTCACCATTTTGCTCAAGAGCCAGATGACAACCAACTAAAAATGTAAATTTCGATAATGACCAAAAGCAATTGCAAAATGTATAAGCACCTTTGAAAGCACTCCCACGGAAATCTAGGCTACTCAGTGCCTTAGCTCTGCCCTGCCAGTGCCACATTTCTGCTAAGACCTCACCCTGCTGGCGCCTTTGGTCACCCTAACATCCACCTCTTTTTAATGGTCTGGCTTGACAGCATCGCTGTAGCCAGATGATTATGTTGGGAGCCAGGAGTACATGTTTGGTTTGGGCAGAAGTTGTGTCTTTCCACAAAAAAACGCTTGCCCTCCATACAGCTGTGACCATTTCCCTTATTTATCCAGCTGCCTGAGCTTGAACTTTCAGGGGCACACACATGACATTGTAATGCTATTAAAGTGCCTTAGGTAACTAGATATTGTATGTTGTTTTTCTCTTGCAGCAGCACAGATAGAAGGAGGACTAATCATTAACCTACATGGACTTTTAGGTCTGGCTTGACAGTGCATCTGTCACCTAACCTTTTAACGTACATCAATACTATTCTACTGTTCTTTGCTTCCACACAAATACATATCCATTCCCATGCTATTAACTTGTAATGCTTCACATCACTACACAACATTCCTTTAAAGCTAGACCTATTGGCATGTCCAATGCTTATTCTGCATGATGGCCTGTAGGTGGTACATACTGAGCATCTCTGCCCCTCATCCCTGGCAGACCATGCACTTATTGGCCTTGAACTAACCCTTGGCCAGAGAATCCTACTCCTCCCCCCGCCACAACCTCCTCCACACAATGTCTAACATGCCCTTCTAGGGCTTATTTTCATGGCCTGTTGTATTCTAATACAATACCATAGTAAAGTTTGCCTGCTACTACAAAACCAATACATTGTCTCTACCCCCACACTTGGTGGGAAGGGAAGCCTTTACAATACATATACAATTTCTCACACGTACAAAGAATTTTGGCAACAAGTACTTGCCGCCTCTATGCTTGGAAAAATACCCGCTCACACTTGAACTGCCCTCTTTCCACGGTTGCAATACAGAAATGTACACCCAATACAGACCAGCACACTCTAAGCCACAAAGTCCAGAGATATGCCTATGGTAATATTTTACAGCATAATCAGTGCTCTTCTGTAGGTCAATGACCTGAGTACTCACAAATCCACCGTTTTATTAAGAATCAGCACATGCCAACCTTGCCCCTAACCTTGCTTCAAATCCGACTGTCTCTCACTCATGAATGAAAAAAAAACACCTGAATACCTTACCATTACATTTCAGGTCCTTTCAACTGAGTAAGTGCATACTTTCCAAACTACTATAAGTCATACCCTGCGCATGCAAAATGTGATTGTCCTTTGTCTCTGAGAAGTGGACCTTAAACTACGAACTGGAGGATGGCAAATGTGCTTTTTGCTTTAGACTATAAAGTGTCTCAGCTCAGTTCATTTCTGGTTTATGTTACAGCCTTTAATTACTCTTTAGTTTCAATAGTAATTTCCATCAATGGAGTTGAGGCTCCCCTCTGGGCTTTATATATTTCCATAAGGTTTCTGTGCCCCAAAAGGGAAAGGAGTGCCTTAAAGAAAGGGTTTTCTTTTAGCAATGAGATTAGCTCCTTCTTATTTTATTCATCATTTACGTGTCAGAAATCGCTGAATGGTATTTAACAACTTCATTTACAGCCAAAGCATGCTCACAGCATTGCAGCCATATGACTGTGTTTACATGTATTCATCCTCTGCCTGGTGGAAATTCGAGCCTTATTGAAGTATCCCAAAGCAAGTCCAAACTCAGTGCAGTGTGAACCAGAATTTACCACATCCCAAAAGCCTAGCCAATTCTTTTCAGACCAGCTCAGCAGGATAGAAACCCTGGTGCTGAGCTGCAGATTCATTAATCAGCAGCAGCTCAGTGGCACAGCCAGTCCTACAGCCCTCGCACCCCCAGACTGGCCACTCTCTTAGCTGGCGGGCATGATCCTGGGGGCAATGGACGAGTGAGGGCCAGAGGCTGCTGCCCCTGTCCGAACTGAGGGGGAACCTTCAGGATATGGCTGAAGTCACATTCTGCTCTAGCTGCATCACCATGCCGAGGCGTAGGCTTCCCATCTCTATTTATTTATTTTATTTATAAAGTTTTATATAGCGCGAACATGACCCTCGAGGGTATCAGAACGCTTTACAATACACTGTTATTAAACATTAGATGATTGGGGTAATATACATACATTCGAAATTCGACATTCAATACAAACGAGGTAGACAGTGGTATATGGATAGCATAGGTGGCTAATAGTCATCAATGAATTAAAGTCTTAGGATGTGAATTTGTTCATCATAAGCATTTTTACTTCTTTTTTGAAGGAGGTAAAGGAAGAGATTCTGCGTACATCTGGAGGTAAGGAGTTCCAAATCTTTGGTGCGATCCTTGAGAATGCTCTGCAACCAGTTCTCTTTTTGTGGAAGGATTGTGGTTTCAGTAGTAGTGAACTCGCACTTTGCGATTGTCTGCATCCTCCCGACCACTCTAGCTTTTGTGCTAAGTAACTGGGGGTATTGCTATGCAGGGCTTTATGGGTCATGCAGGCGATCTTTAGTTGTATTCTTGCCTCGTAGGGTAGCCAGTTCAGAACTTTCAAGGTCGGAGAAATGTGGTTATTTCTTTTAGTTCCTGAGACCAGTCTGGCCGCAGCATTAAGAGATGCCCTCAACGGCGGCAGGTTTTATTTGGGAAGACCGCATAGAGTGGTGCTTCCATAGTCCAATCTTTGTAACACTAGGGTTTGTACCGCCATTTTTAACTCGGTCTGTGGGAGGAAGGGTTTAAGTTTCCTTAGGATACTCATCTGAGCTCTCTAGGTCAATGAGTGAGGCTAAGAGCTGCTGGGTGAGGATAGACTCAAAGACGTGGCAATGATGAGCTAACAGGAAACTGACAATAATGTCCTTAAGAGGAACTGGAACTTCTGATTTTACTGAGGAATGAAATCAATGACCAAGCTGGGAATTGTCAAAATTGAGCTAACAGGCAGCTAGACACAGTGGCCAGTCTAATAACTACCAATAATGTTTGGGGCGCTAGGTGGCGCACGACCAAGATGGCCGCACGCCTGTGAGGCTCTGGAGATTTGGCTCAATTATCCGTCCTTTATCCTGGGTCAAACGACCTCAATGCCCGCTTGCTGCACTGGAATCGCCTCCTGAAACTACCAGCTTCCTGCCGACCTGATTTTAGCCCCTGCGGATGACCCCTGGCGCTGTTACGGACTGACAGACTCAGCCGGGGACGGAGGCGGCGCCCTGCGGTGACCCGCGTACGGCTCGGCTGTCTGGGAAAGAGCCGGGGATCCACACGTGACGCGCAGGCCTCGCGGCTTGGGGACCAACCTCCTCCTTACTCTGCATCGGCAAATTTGACTCCCCGATCGCGGCACACCGCTGGCGCTATCGGCGCCTGTCACTAGCAGCGCGGACGCCGTGGCAGAGGATCCGGGCCCGTCGGCCCCAGCACACACCACGACGCACGGTGAAACGCTCCCCCCCCCCCGGCGCGACACTAACCATCGGCGCCTCGGCGCTCGCGGGGCCGCCTCTTCATTCCTCTGCCCCCGCGTGAAGTGCTGTGAACTCTGGCTCCTCGGCTGTGCTGTCGTTCTTGTTGCCCGGTGCTTGCGATCCTGAGTGGCTCAATACTTGGCGCAGACGCCTGCCGCCTCGCCTGCCGCCATTTGCCGAAGCTGATGCACGGTGCTCTCGCGCTCAACTTTAACAGCGCTGCACCACTTACCTCACCTGCTGGTACGGCCCAAATACGCCCTCATCCCGCGGCGGCGCTCCGGACCTGGACCACCTTGGACGCCTCTTCCTAGGCCTCAGCAAGTATCCACCCCGCACCTCTTACATCTGGGAAAGGTGCTGGATCGGCCTACAGTGGCTGGCGTCTCCGTGAATCTCCTGTTGTGCTGAGCCCGGATCCCTCTACAGCAACTCCTTCACTGGCCCACTACATCTGAGGTCCCTTGGCTTCTCTGCCTGACGGTCACCGCCGCTCCTGGCACTCTACAAACACCGCTTTGTCCTGTACTGCTGCTCCCTCTGTTTCTCCCCGCGGGGGGCAGGCGTTACTCCCCCCCCTACGCCACATCGTCGCTATTCTTGCAGTGCTGGGGCACGGCCGACTCCCGCTGTACTTGGTTTCTTGCCTCCTGTGCGCCTTCATCATGGGGAAGCCTGAGGGCCGCCAAACCAAGCTTCCATTTGACACTAAGAGGGCTGTTACCCGCTCCAATGCTGAAGATGCGGACCCTCCGATGTCGGCACCTCCCTCTGTCTCTCCACCAGCCCCTGACGACGAGGTAAAATCCCTCTTGTTGGACATGAGGCGCAGCCTGACCGACCTTTCCAGCAAAATGGACTCCATGAATACTCGCATGGATTATATAGTCCTAAAGGTGGAGAAGCATGATGAGCGGCTTAAAGAGGCGGAAAAACGCATCTCGGACGCTGAAGACTCCAACTCGCAGGTGTCCCAACAAGTGGCCCAGATGGACAAACTCCTGAAGATGATAGCGGCCAAAAATGAGGATTTGGAGGCTAGGAGTCGCCGCAACAACATCCGCCGTCATTGGCATTCCTGAGAGCACGAATACTGGCCGAATGGAGGACTTTCTTGAACGTCTCCTGCGCACTACCTTTGGGGCAGACGGCTTCTCCTCTCAGTTAATCGTGGAGCGGGCGCATCGCTCCCTTGGCCCTCGCCCGGCCCCCGGAGCTGCTCCACGGCCAATAGTCGCGCGCCTCCTCAACTATAGAGACCGGGATGCGGCGCTGAGGCTGGCCAGGGAGCGCCAGAACCTGCACTTTGAGGGCACCAGCTTTTCCATATACCCCGATTTTACAATGGCGGTGCAGGAGGCCCGGCGCAAACTGCTTCCGGCCAAGCAAAAGCTCCGCAAGCTCCAGATTGAATATGCCCTGCTGTACCCTGCACGCTTGCGTGTCACCTACCGCGACAAGCACCACTTCTTCACGTCTGATCAACAAGTAGAAGACTTTCTCCGCTCTGAAAAACACCCAGACGAGGGAGGCCCCGGATCGCCTCTCCCAATCTCCATCGCTGAGTGCTGACTGAGCTTCCCATCTTTCGGCCACGGACGCCTTCTCTATGGTGCACTAACTGAACTTGCTGCCTGTGGCTCCCGGCGCGCCGAGGTGCACTGAGCTCGCCGTATTCCTGGCCTCACAGCTGGGAGTTCCGGCGGGGACGCGAACCGGTGTGCACCCTCATCCCCACCTGCTTACTTTGGGCGGATCCACTCCACGCTCAACTTTCAGACCACAGATAAGTGCTGGCACGGCGTGCATATTGGCTGAGTACTTCTGACATTAACTGTTATTATCTGGTTCTCTCTTCTGTTGACACATTAAGACCTTCAGCTGATGACGCCTGTGTTGGATGCGTCACCATATATTTGCTGGAGATCGTTTGTCCTACCCAGTCTGTTTGCCAAGTCCCCTCCCCCCCCTGCTTAACAGCATTGGGGGAGGTTTTTTCGTCACCCACTGGCGTACCCCCACATGGGCGATCCCCCTCCGGTCACTCTTTTGCATAATGTCTCTTTCCTTACTGTTTGGTTGCACTGTGTTAGTTGTTTTGGGTGAAGGTAGTACTGTCGGCACATTTGGGGTGCTGCTGTGGGTGGGGGGAGGAGGGGGGGTTTATGCTCATCGTTCGTATTGTACTACAATTCACTTGACAGGTGCAGACTTGGTATTTCGACATACATGGTATTACAACCTCTGTAGGCCACTCATCCATCTGCGTCATACATTTCCTCAAACCCTAACACCCTGAGCCCCTGCGTCTCAATTTAATCTCCTGGAACGTCAGAGGCCTCCGGGACCCTCGGAAATGCAGGAATGTCCTTTCCTATTTGGACAGACATCATGTGCACATAGCAGTGCTGCAGGAAACTCACCTTGACCCTTCTCGCTCTCCTACGTTTGCTGGTAAATGGGCCATGACGCCGGTCTTCTCCTCTTATTCCACATACTCTAGGGGGGTGGCAATCCTGGTTAAGCGGAACTCTCCATTCATACTGGGAGGCTCGGTGCAGGACCGCACGGGACGCAGCTGTTTACTTTGGGGGGCACTTGGGTCCCAGTCGGTCACGATAGTGTGTAGCTATGGCCAAAACACGGACGACCCGGATTTTTACACCACATTATGGGGTCGTATTCTCCAAACAGGATCCACTCACATCATCTGGGGGGAGATTTTAACTCTGCCTTTGACCCAGTGGTGGATAGGTCTAACCCTCATCCCTCCCACTACACCAGGACACACGCAACCATACAGGGAATGCTTGGGACACATGGGCTCACTGATGACTGGCGTCATCTTCATCGCGGGGTCAGGGAGGGTACCCATTATACTGCTCTCCATGCATCTTGGGCCCGCTTGGATTACTGGGTGGTTTCCCGGGGCGCCATCTCCTGGGTTGAACGGGCCACTCATCTCGCCAGGACCTATTCAGATCATTCACCAGTGCTCATAACGATCGCCCCGCCCGACCAGCGGTCCGCTCCCCGAATGTGGCGATTTGCCCCGGAGACTTTGCTTGTTGCGGTGTTCAGGGCTGAGATCGGAGAGGAGATCACCTCCTTTTTCCAAACCAATATGGACTCAGTCTCATCAGTTGGGGTGGTGTGGGAGGCCTTTAAAGTCACACTGCGTGGGGTTTGCATGGCCAAGGGTTTTGGGGTCCTGCGCGATTTGCGCTGCACTCTTCATAAACTGGAGGGTGAACTTAAGCAACTGGAAGCGGACCTGTGCGGTCCTAACCCGGGGCAGTCCCTCTCAACATTTAGAGATAAGCTTACAGAATTTAAAGAGACGGCAGACTCTGAGGCGCGCTTTCGCGGCAGATATTACCTCGCTCGCAGGTATGGCGAGGGCGAGCGCCCAGGCAGGCAACTAGCGCAATTGATACGGCGCCCTAGATTCTCCAACTACGTCCTTGAGATAAAAGACTCGGATGGCATGCAACACAGGGATAGCCAGGACATCCTGCGCACTTTCACGGAGTTCTATTCCACCCTGTATGGAACCGGCAGAGCTAACCCCCCTGACTTTACCCCCTTCTTACAGGACATTACCCTAGGCTGGCTGAGTGATGAGCAACGGGAATTCCTTGTAGCCCCCTTTCATAATGATGAAATCCACGAGGCGATAATGAAAATGCAGTCTGGCAAGGCCCCGGGCTCTGACGGGTTCCCCGTGGATTTTTATAAAGCTTATATCTCCCAACTGCTCCCCGTCCTCAAACTTGTCTTTAACGAAGCGCTGGAGCTTGGCTATTTGCCCCCCTCTATGAGGATGGCATTAATCACTTCTCTTCTTAAACCTGGCAAGGCTGCGGATTGCTGCGACTCATACCGACCTCTATCCTTAATTAATACTGATACAAAAATCCTTGCTAAAGTCCTAGCTAATCGCCTCAGCCTGTTAATGGACAAGCTGGTTCTCCCCGACCAAGCCGGTTTCATTCCCGGCCGGGCGACCTCGCATAATCTCCGCACGCTCTTTTCAATTCTCCGTTCGGTAGACCCAAAGATCCCTCTAGCCGTCGTCTTCCTCGATGCAACAAAAGCGTTCGATTCGCTCGAATGGGACTATCTCTTTGTTATTTTACAGAACATGGGATTTCCGTGGGGATTCCTATCCTGGATCCGCCTCCTCTATACCGAGCCGGTCGCGAAAATTCTCGTTAATGGTCACTCTTCATCCCCTATCACTATATCTCGCGGGACCCGGCAGGGGTGCCCGCTGTCGCCACTCCTGTTCGCTTTGGCGATCGAACCCCTTGCTGCCAAAATTAGACAGTATCATCAAGATAAGGCCCTCCGCTGTCCGCTCCGTCACATACTGATCTCTCTCTACGCGGACGATATTACCTTATATGTCAGGGAACCCCAGATAAATCTCAATCCTCTGCTTAGGGAGTTTGTGAGATTCGGAGGCCTCTCGGGGATTTACATAAATTGGTCCAAATCTCAACTCTTTCCCCTCACCTCATTGGTCACAGAGTTTGTCCCGGACTTTCCAATTGCGTAGTGCCCTGACGAGGTTAAATACCTTGGAATCTGGATCTCCGTGAACAATGAAGAACTGATGCGTCTCAACTATGGCCGAGTCCTCGATGGAATTCGGGACAATGTCACGCGCTGGATCGCCCTCCCGCTGTCCATTGCGGGCCGTATATCTCTAATCAAAATGGTCCTCCTTCCTAAACTTCTTTATTTATTCACGAACATACCCTATCACCCGGGTAGAACCTTCTTCGCGATGCTCCGGACAGAACTCATTCGACTCACCTGGGGTGGTAAACAACCCAGAGTGCAGTGGGATATCCTCACCCGGCCCTATGCACAAGGGGGTTTTGATGTACCCGATTTTGAGCTCTACTACACCTGTGCGCAGGCCCACTATGCACACTATTGGTTTCACCCCCCTAGATACATGCCCTAAGTGGCCGCTGAAGACTGGCTCTCAGACCCCATACCTCTAGACGGCGCTATATTCACTGCCAACCCTTCGCGCACAGAGGCTCCTTCTCCGATCATTAGCACTATGCGGGCTTGGCAACGCATTGTCACAAGAACTCGGTCCCCCACACTGTACTCGCCTCTGCTGCCCCTGACGTATCACCCGAACATGCCAATCCTTCAGGAGGGAATATTTAAGAAAACTCTAGTTAAATATGGGATTAAGACCTGGGGAGATCTCTACCTCCAGGGTCAGTTCCGTACTCCACAACATCTCTTTTCTGCATGTCCCCCCTCCCCCATGGACATTTTTCTCTATATCCGGTTGCGCCAGGGATTTAAAGAATATATTCCATCCTTCCCCCGAGAGCCTCCGGAACTTTTCCCGCTTCGTATGATCCTGGCTGACGACGCTGCATCTCATCTAGTTTCCTCCCTCTACCATTCTCTGTACAACACCCAGTACATCCCGCACACTGCACCCAGGGATAGATGGTCTGATGAATTGGGGCTGGCTGTCACGGAGGAGCAGTGGACCTACAGCTGTCGGCAAACGGAGCGCAGCACATCCAGCAGCCGCCTCCGCATCCTTCATTACAAATACCTACACCGTACATACTATACACCAGCTAAACTTTATCGCTTCAAGCTAAGAACCGATGATAGATGCAGCCGATGCGTGGCTCCAGGGGCTGATTTCCTCCATTTGGCATGGGACTGCGCTGCAGTGCAGGAGTATTGATCATTTGTGTTGGAGGCTCTGGAGCAGATGACATCGCTTTCACTCCCGCACACTCCCCTTTTCGCTCTCCTTGGTTACACCGCACCTATAGCAGTGACATACAGGCAATTCGTTTCATTCAGTCTCCTCCTTGCCAAGCGGCGTGTTGCTTGCCGATGGGGCCGGGGACGGGCGCCCAAGTTTAAGGAGTGGATTCGAGACATGGTATTTTGGCAGGATCAAATGTCCGCTTTTGCTGAACTGCTCCCCCAGACCTCTCGCCCTCGAGACAATTGGGGACCCCTTACAGCATATTTGCTTACACACCCTATCGCCAGTTTTGCTAACACACAGCCTGATGTTACAACACCCACGTGATCCTTTCATGCTCTCCCCAAGCTGCTACTGGGCCCCTCTTTCCTCCATTTACCCGCCCATGTTCCCTCCTTGAATGCTGCTGCTAAGTGTATTACTTGGTATTCCTCATTGTAACGCCTCGGATGTCCAGATGTATGGTTCACCTGCTCATCGTGTTTTATTGGCCCTCAACTGTACTTCACTACTTCCATGTACCTGTTCCTTATGTACATTAGTAATGTAGCCTTGTCTGTACTTATGTCTGCTTATCTTGTATTTTGAAAAGTATCAATACATTTTTTTTTTTATATAAAAAAATAAATAAAAAAAAACTACCAATAATGTTTATGCAAGCAAATTAGCTCCCAGGGACCTGGCCATCATGATAGAAGAGGATGGCTGGCTCGTAATGTGTTTATCAGTAACTGGAAGTGATGATCTTACTGGCCAGTGGTAATGATGACAACTGGGAACAGGCAACATTGGACAACCAAGGAACTGGCAATGATGACCTATCCGCCAACAAGCAATGATGACGCTGAGAAGTAGCGTGCTTGCAGAGAAATTAAAGTAGGGAGCCAAGTTAGAAATAGCAACACTGAACTCTCTGGAACTGGCAACAAAGTGCTTGAAAGGTATTTGCAAATATAAATCAGCTATAGTTGGAAATAGTGAGCTTACAGCGAGCTGAGAATGGTAAGCTAACTCTGTACTTACAGTGATGCGCTAACAGGAAACTGACAGTAATGTTCTCACTGGGAACTGGTAATGTGCTCACGGGGAACTTATAATGTTCAGCTACCCGGCAACTAGCAACGTCTACCTGGCCACTAGCCATGTGTGGAGGGAAGCTTGCACTGATACTGGTTGTGTGTGAGTGACTGAGGTACTGAAGAAAATCACAAGCTTTGTGGCTGCAGAAACTTGCAAGGAACTCTGCAGTCCGGAATGAGTTTCCGATTTTCACACTACCCTCTGTGATTGATTGAAGTCAGTAGGTGAAGGGGGCGTTCCCGTCCTCCCAATACATTGCTATGGAATGTATCAACAATTTCTGGTCTTAATTGAAGTTGCGGACCATTGACTCGAGGGTGATGCCATCCTGCTTCCAAAGCGCACAGTGTCTCCATGGGACAGCTTCCATCTCTCCAGACTCTAGGTGGGATGTGTGCTCCTAACATGTCATGCTGCGATCCTAAAAGCGTCTAGTTTCATTGCCAATTAAGATGTAAACACCCGTGTGATTTATTACGACCTGTCACTGTAATGTGAACATATCTATAAAATCTCAATAAACAGATCAAATTAAAAAAAAGGGGCAGCTTCCACCTTGTGAATACTTGTGTTTCTCATCAGGGGATCAGACAGTAGTCTAGAGCAGGGTTCTCCAAGGCCCGGATCCAGGCCAGATTTTTAAGATAACTACATTTATCTAAATGGGGATATGCTAAAAATCTGGCATGGATCCGGCCCTCCAGGACCGACTTTGGAGAACCCTGGTCTAGAGGACAATGCGGCCCCCGGGGGAAGTAAAGGTCGCAGACCAGTCTTCCCCCGGGGTATTCGCGCAACGGCCGGAAGGACAAGGTGGGGGTGGGATTAGAGGGGTAAAGGAAGGGGCGGGAGCCGGGTGGGTATATAAGGTGTCAGGAGAGGAAGATCCGGCCTCTTCCTGACACCTGAGCACCACCGGGGGGTAAAAGAAAAGTTTGTCCGAGATAGTTAGGCTCCTAGCTGATTGGTCGATCGGCGGGGTTTTTTTCGTAATGTAGGGCAGTGTTAGGGAGAGTCACCCACCGTTTTTCAGCCACATTGGCGTCGTGCGACGCGGAGACCGTCCGCGCCGAACCGTGTGTTTGGCCGGGCAGGCCGGGTGGTCGTCCTCGTTGATGTTTGGCGGCGGACATGGGGACGGGCTGGCCTGCCTGTTCAGGATGGCGCCGGCGGGAGCGGCCGGTATGGTGGTGGCGTGTCAGCAGGAACCACCACCGTGTATGATGATCGCACCAGGTAGGGGGCGGCTTTCACTGGAGAACAGGGAGCGGGCGGCAGGGCCTGTTGCGCGTCTGCCCGCTGACGCGTGCATGCTAAGAGCGCATGGGAGGGAGGCCTTCGCGCGCCTCAGCGAGCCTTGGGGGGGGGGAGGCCTTCGCGCGCATCAGCGAGCCTTGGTGGGGGGGGGACGGGAGGCCTTCGTGCGCATCAGCGAGCCTGCAGGGAGGCGGGCCTGGAGTGGAGAGGCGTCGAGGGGGGAGGGCCGGGCGACAGGGTGTGCCGCAGTTTCCAGTCCTGGGTTTTATTTAATGCAATTTTATATAGCGCGAATATTACCCGAAGGTGTGAGAGCGCTTTATAAAAGGGAATCTTTGTGGGATGTCCCACAGTGTGCTTTCTGGATGCGGGGACAAGGGCAGATGCATGGGGGGGTGCAGGCCACGACGGGCTGGGTGAGGTTTTTTACATGGGAACTTGGCCGGGAGCCACGGAAAAGGGGCCTACCCAGTCATTGCAGGAATGTGGGGTCCCCTCACATGCGGACACGCACTACGAGGGGGGAATCCTGGGGGGTTTCCGTGGGGCGAGGGGTGAGCTCCGGGTATTGGCAGAGGGGGGCAGCAGCCCCCCCTCTGTTTCTCTGGTTGGGGGGTCCAGCTGGGAGGGGGTAGTGCCATGCACAGGGGCTGCAGCTCGGGCAGGCGGTGGGGGGGGGGTGCTGCGGCGGGGGAGTGGCAGACGGCGGTTTCCCTGGGGGGAGGGGGTGTGGCCCCCTGACTCTTTCGGCCGGCGCAGTAATTCTGGGGGAGGGGGGCCCCGGGGGGGTTTTTCAGCTGCTCGTCGGTCTTTCAGACTAGGGTTGAGGGACTGCCAGCATGGCACGAGGCCCGGTGGTGCCTGGGACCCACCAGGTTGGTGCGACCTGTTGGGGGGGTGGGGAACCAGGACCGGCAATTGAGGCCGGCAGAAGGGGGGCACCGCCAGCGAGGCGCACAACGGCCTTGAGACGCTGGCCGGAAGCAGTAGGGGGGTCCGCGGCGGCCTTCCCTCCGACGAGGGATCACGCAGCGCACATTACAACGTTATGCATATTACACAAGTTATGAATTCAGTTGTTGAAGATGGCATGGATGTTGGGGGACGACGTGGGGGGATTTGTTGGCATGGATGTTGAGGGACGAAGTTGGAGGAATGCGCAGGTGTTTGACAGGGATGAGAGTGTTGACTGGACGATGAAGTGCACAAGGGGATGATGCTGAAGGGGGTAGTGAAGGGGGGTGGGGGGGAGTTCAGGTAACCAGACTCTTCTCGTTGTTTGTTGCAGGAGTCAAAGGCGGCCACAGTCAGAGCTGCGCACGAAAGAAAGTGGGGAACAGCAACTCCCAGTCGGGAGGAGGAGGTCCCGGACGGACACTCAGGTACAGATCTAAGGCGGAGGCCTTGGGACGGGGGACGCTGGGCGAACGAAAGAGTTCCGACTGGGGTATGTAAGGGCTGTGAGGGATGGGGCGGAGGCATGGGTCCAAACGGACATTGTGGTGCCCAGGGGACAAAAGAGAGTAATCAATGGGTCACTGATCATTAGCTGTTATGTGGGAGGAGAGTGACATATGGGGCCGGGGGTGCCATTTGGCACACGAGCGTCATTGGTCTCAGAAACAGCGGGACAGCATATGATGATGTGGGGTGCGGGGGCCGGGCACTTGCCCCTGCAGCAGCCATGGACAACGGTGGAATGGCACGGAATGGGGGGTTTCACTGGGGCTCAGACACGTGAAAGTCAGTTCAAGCGTCAACGCAATTTACAGACTCTACCCGCAGCTGGGGCGTGCGAGCGCCTTTGGCGGCATGACGATGGGTTCCCTTACGTAGTGGAGAAGGGGCAGAGAAGTCTGATCCGGGGGGGGTGCGGGTTCATTGGGTTGTTATGTAACAGGCAGGTCCCTTCGGGGACAAGGGAGACCGACGGCCCCGGTGCCGGATAACTAATGGCGTTCCGCAGGAGGGTGCGGGCGAAGGGGAGTCATACACCCGTTCGGGGCAAACTGGGCCACCATGGCAAAACGGGGGTGGCCTGGGGGGGGGTGATGTCGGGCCAGGAGGTCCTTCCCGGTTAGCTGGAGGCCATGGGTCCGTGGCGCTCGATGTCTCACAAGAAGAAGCCGGGACAGCGGCGCAGACGTAGGAGGTCATATGGAGGGGGTCAGGTATGGACTGTCGAATCTACGAGGGTCTAGAGAGGCAGGCGAGCTGACGTAGGCTGACTACGGCAGGGGCTGGCAGAGTATGGGGAACTGGGTCACTGAGAGACATTGCCGTCATGTATGTGCAGCCCAGTTTAGGGGGGAACGTGGTCGTGTTCACTTAACCCGGGGGGGTGTGTCTCGGGGACGAGGACGGCTGACGGAAGTGACGAATATGCTGATGACGGACAAAGGGTTGCACGGCAAGAAGGCTTTGCGTCAAGGCTTACCAATTGCACGGGGCGGGCTTGATGGATGGCTGTGCTCACTTGTTGGGAGTTGGGGTTGCGCAGAGCTCCGGGGCTACCTGGGCGCAAGCATTGTTGCAGTGCGAAGGGGACGGCGATATACGCGAGGACGTGCAAAAGAGCAGTAAGAGCCTTGGGGGGCTTGTACAGAGTACAGGGCGTCGCAGCCACTGAGGCCAAGAGGGTGCGTTGGACGGGGAACTTACGCTCCAGGGGAGGGATGGGCCCCTGCTGAGGGGAGCTCAACAGGTGGGGGGGGGCTTGGTGCCGTAAGCTACAGTTGGGTCCAGGGTGGTCTCATGGGTAGTAACGGGTGACGTTGAAAAGTGGGGGTTGTGGCTGCGTGCCGCAGTTTCTCTGAGAGTGGGGGGGGGATATTCGAGCCAGGTACGGAATGGAAGGGGAGGCCTATGGCAGCGAATAAAGGGTCGGGGAGTGCTACGCGAAGGGTACGCGGGGAGGAGGTACCAGGGAGACAGACTGCAGACATCCAGGCATGGCCGGTGCAGCTTTGCTGTACCGGAATGAGGGTTTTTTTTAGGCGGGGTGCACTGCGGGATATGGGAGGCGTGTGAGTTAGGGTATGTGCGGGGAAGGTTGAGAAGTTATGACACAGGGAGCCGGCACACAGTGGTAGTGTCGTAAAGACATTGACAATCGGTTATACTTCAAGGGTTTAGTGGAACTGGGAGTAGGGTTGTGAAAAACCCTGGAGACGGGATGCTATGGTCACTGTGGAACAGCAAACAAGGGGGAGGTGGCTGTGGAGACAGGCTCTTTAGCGCCTGGCGTGTTTGAGTTGGCAGCAGTTTTTCGGTGGAGAGTAGAGCGGGTGTTGAAGAGCAGGGGGAAGTAGGGAGAGGGCATGAGGCAGCGGTGATTGGTGGCAAGAGCGTGAAGGCCTATGGCTGGGGGAATTTGTTTTTCCAAATGTGGAAGGTAGACTGTCAGTTATGCAGGTCCTTATAGGTCTCATGCGAAGGCCGGGCTGTTGGGGTGGGGGGCTACCTTAAAGGCGACGTACGATCCCTATGTATGGGGGCTGTCACAGTGGTGGTGTCAGGAGGGCCCTGGGTGGGGGGGAGGAGGAGGCTGAAGGCTGAGGACGATGGGAGGACAGAAAGGTGTTCTGTGACGATCGGTACTGGACGAGGGTTTTTGCGGATAGATTTGGAACGATGGTCGAACGAGGGCTAAGGGAAAGAGTACGTATTTCTTGCAGGACTAATCTTCCTTTTCTATCACAGGAGCTGGGAGTGGATCGGGATCCAGGGCGGTCGCCTGGATGGGGTGGCCATTCACCCGGGGCATTGGACTGCAAAGGTGGCGAACTGGCCGGTGTACAGACGTCACTGGGAGGGGAACACAGTCAACGGGATGTAAGATGACGGGGTGAACAGTGGTATGAAATTGGGGGGAGTTGTGGCCAGTACGGCTGACATTGTGTCAAAAGAAATAAGAGATTGCCCCGATATGTGGGTACATGTGGGTGAAAAGAGTATTCTGGGATATTTCACGTTTGGCTTTACAATTATGAGGCATGGACGGGGATATGGTTCAATGAAATGGAACGTGGGGCAATTTGGGCACCTGAATGAATTGTGCCGTGCAGACGAGGGGATCGGGGTGCTATCAAACTGAATTTCCCTGTAATGGCCCGTTGGTGGGGAGACTGTTTTGAGGAGAAACAGGTGGTCTTGTTTAACAAGGGGACACTTTTTACGGACAAGGATTGGCCTGGAAATGTTCTTTATTTACACGAGACGCAGGTTTAGGTGGTGGATGGTCGTTCACCGCGAAGGGGGGCACCGTCCATGGTCAACGATTGGCCCGACAAAATGTTATTTGTTACTCGGGGTGCAGGTACAGGTGGTGGATGGTCGTTCACGGCGAGGGGGGCGCCTGTCACAGACAAGGATTGGCCCGAAAATGTTACTTGTTTACATGGGATGCCAGTAAAGGTGGTGGATGGTCGTTCACCGCGATGGGGGCACCTTTCACGGACAAGGATTGGCCCAAAAATGTTACTTGTTTGCACGGGACGCAGGCCCGGGTGGTGGACGGTCGTTCACCGCGATGGGTGGCATTTGTTCCGAAGAGGATTGGCCCGGAAATGTTAATGGTTGCACGGGAAGCACGTTAAAGTGGTGATGGTCGTCCACTGGGTTGCCACAGAGTGGGGAAGTGGTAGGTGCACAGGAACTGGGGGAACACGTGGTACTGCGTAGGTTTGGCACCTTTCGCGGCCAACGATGGTCCCAACAATAGTAATTTATACGAGACACAAGTTTGAGTGGTGGATTGGTCGTCCACCGGGTGCCGCAGGGTCGGCTGACGGGAGGCGAAGGGTGCCCAGGAACTGGGGGGGGGGGGCTGGGAACCGCCCTACGGGGTTTCCCTGGTTGGCGGTACTTTGGAGGGGTGGTGAGTCACATACGGGCGGATCCACCCCTCGGGGGAGAACGGTACACGGGTGACTGATAGCGGGGCGCGGGAGGCAATGAAGGAAATTCAACAGAGGATGCTTGCAGGGCAAGTGAAGGTGAGAATGGGGAGAAGGAGGTCACCGAGTGAATGGGGAAGAGTCAAACAGGTGAGATGGTTTTGAGAAGGATGAATGAAGAATGAGTCGGTATGGGATGGGAAAAGTATATTTATTGCATTTATGTACTGTTTTAATAAAGTCTAAATGATTGCAACCTTGTCCTAATAAAATGGCCTTTTACGCTTCAAGTAACAGCGTGGAGTGTGGTTCTTGCGCGATGCGGCCCCCGGGGGAAGTAAAGGTCGCAGACCAGTCTTCCCCCGGGGTATTCGCGCAACGGCCGGAAGGACAAGGTGGGGGTGGGATTAGAGGGGTAAAGGAAGGGGCGGGAGCCGGGTGGGTATATAAGGTGTCAGGAGAGGAAGATCCGGCCTCTTCCTGACACCTGAGCACCACCGGGGGTAAAAGAAAGTTTGTCCACCCACCCACCCTACAGGTCTTAAGCAAAGGGCTTGGGGTGGTTGTTTGGGTCTGAGCGTGCCAGTTTAGGGCAGGTTGCGGAGCAGTGACGTTGCGGTACTTTGGAGGGGTGGTGAGTCACATACGGGCGGATCCACCCCTCGGGGGAGAACGGTACACGGGTGACTGATAGCGGGGCGCGGGAGGCAATGAAGGAAATTCAACAGAGGATGCTTGCAGGGCAAGTGAAGGTGAGAATGGGGAGAAGGAGGTCACCGAGTGAATGGGGAAGAGTCAAACAGGTGAGATGGTTTTGAGAAGGATGAATGAAGAATGAGTCGGTATGGGATGGGAAAAGTATATTTATTGCATTTATGTACTGTTTTAATAAAGTCTAAATGATTGCAACCTTGTCCTAATAAAATGGCCTTTTACGCTTCAAGTAACAGCGTGGAGTATGGTTCTTGCGCGAATGCGTGCTCCCCGGATGCCAATCACTGAATGACAGTTTTTTTTTTTTCAAAGTAACCCTTGTGCCTTTAAGGGGCAGGGGCTGGTTTAGGAAAGTATGCCGTCATTCAGTGAACGTTAAGGCCTGATTGGAGGCCTGCGTTAGCAGCCATTCGGACGGAGTTGTTAAAGGACTCCTGCCTCATATATTTTAATGAGGAATACGGTTTTTCACTCCCAGTGCAAAATTTAGGTGGGGTCAGAAATCAGTTGGTGTGGGAAAAAACCCTGATAGTTTTACAGCCTCAACAAAATACACCAGGATCATATACTTTTGAACACCATTTTTACTTCACAAAAGCCTGGCATGATGGCTTATCATTGAAAGTTTGTATATGGTCACCTGCCATTTCCTTCATTAGTGTCTTCAAAAGCTGGCTAGATATACATTACATAGTAAAGTAAAAAATACGATAAAATATTTAAAATATTTTGTCGATTAATAATTTCCTTGTAGGAATTTGAACATTATTCAGAGGGCGTACCGAAATCATACGCAATTCTTGATGGAGGAAAAAAAGCAAAAAAGAAGGATTCTGGGAGCACAGATGTATGTTTCCCTGCTTCTGACAAATCCCTTCTCTTTTATACGGCATTAGAGGGAGGCTTAGGAAGAGGGGAAACAGAGCGGCTGCAATGTCGTGGCAAATTGGAAGAGGAATTAAAGGGCCCTTGAGTCTTAGTGAAACACTCGACGTGAACTCTCTCAATACTCGGAACATTTTTCTTTGCTGAATGGGCTTTGAACCCAGGACGAGGTCAGGTGGGTCAGCGAGCTAGTGGCATACAGGCCTGATAGATGTCTAATGCCTCATACAACTCCAGTGGAGGAAGAGAGACCACTTTGTCATCCTGAGCATTTAAGTCACAGCCACCCCAGTTGATGAACAGCTGACAGGCGTCCTGAAGAATGTGGGAAACCATACTGCCATGTTTATTTACAGGGAGCCTAATTTCCTCAGTTCATGGTAGTGACGTGAAGGTCACTCGTGAAAAGCTCCCCAGCGCATAAACCAACTCGCCAATAGGCCTGGAGGCATCTGAGAGTCTGTAAACCACAGGGCCCATCCAGTCCTACAGTCAGGGCTGACCCTACATTAGCTGCCAGCAACTGGCACCCCAGGTGACTCATGAACTAGGTGGACTGCCTCTATGTTTATTGACATTTTTCCAGTATCTGTCTTTTTTCCTAGAATTTTGCACCCCACTTAACGACCTGGGTGGCTGCCTAGCTCACAGTATGAATGGGCGACCATTGCTTCCAGTGAACAAAAAGCGTTCTCTGCTCTACAGCTCGTGAAATCTCTTTTTCATAAAGTCCAAGTCCACCCTCTGTTGTGGCTCTGGGTGACTTGAAGCTGTGTGCTTAAAAATCGTCTCACTGTACATCAGACCCACCACATTTATATAGTTACAAAGAGTTGTCAATCATCCCTCTAAAAAAAGAGCTACACCATTCTCCAATGATGAGTCTGCACAAACCTTTGTTAAGGTACTTAGCTGTGGGGTAAACATTCAGCAAGTGTTCAATTGTACCTTCTTTCACACATGTGAAGAGAGGAATGAGGCTACTAAATTTTGGTAAAGTCCATATTAAATTACGATTTTCCCACAAATGCGAGAAATTTAGATACCAGATTGTAACACAACTGTAAAATATAAATGGCAGATGTCTAACCTTTGTTATTTTAAAATATTAATGCAACAGGCACGAAATACATAATCAAAAATGAAAACAAGTACGAAAGTTGGAATTCAATCAAATAGTCACACTTATCAGTACAGAAATTAACAAATATATGCTGTCCTCAAATAGGAAAAGAAAAATGAAAAAATGGAAAATAGAGCCAATGTTTGTACTATTGATGCTGTATTGCTCTAGGACAATAAGGAAACCGCTTGCACGGTTGTGCTGCATCACAATAAATTAGGTGTTCCCACTTTGCAGGAGCACTTTTCTTTTGCTCCCCTGGGGTGGAAGCAATTCAATGGATTTCCCTTTCTGACAGCAGATGCAGGAGAATGTTTTCTTCTCCCACGGAGTGGGAACAGCTTTGCGTTCCTGCCCAGTGGGAGAACATTTGCAATTTCCCTTTCCTAGCCAGTGGGCAGGGAAATAGATGGTGTCCCGGGTTTGGGGATCCCGGTAGACCGTCACTGAGCTGTCCCCGGGAATGGGGTCCCAGCCACCATTGTATGGCTTAGGGAGGGTGCCCCCCCTTTATTTAAAAGATGTCCCTAGGGTATGGGGTCCCCGGGGCTCTCCTGGCTTGGGAAGGGGAGCCACATTCCACCTCCCATTAATTTGTTACACTGCCCCGACGGATGGGGTGCCTGAGGCCTCTCCTGGCTCAGGAAGGACATGACCCCCCTCCCCTTCAATAAGATGTCACCCATGTGGTATGTGGTCCCTGGGGCCTCTTGAAGGCTTGGGGTAAGGGGCCACGTGCCCTCTCCACTTAAAATATACACCACGCTTTCCCCAGGCTCTGGCCCACCCCGGGGGGGTTATAGAAATGGGCTGGAGCCCGCAATTATTTTTTTTACTGCAGCTTCATAGATCCTACATGAATTTGCAGCAAAATTTAAAAAAACAAGTTTTTGGCTCCAGGCGCCACCATAGGCAGAGGGGGTCATGGGTATTCCTACCCTGCCCCTTGTGTCTTTTTTTTACATTTTGTTTAGGACTCAGGACTGAGTCCCAAGTCCTAAGATGGCTGCCACCACTTCCTGGATGATGTGATGGCAGTCAATCAGATCTCAGCTTGAGATCTGTTGGGTCTGCAGCTCCTCTGCAGCCTGATACATACAATAATTTTGAACCTTAATTTCTCCAAAACTACTGAACAGATTTACACCAACACAAAAAGCACACTTTCTGGACGAAGATCTAGCTTTCTACCAAATTTAGTGTAAAGTCGTTCAGCAGTTTGGGCTGTAGCTGTGTCTAAAGTTCCTATAGAAAAATAAATGGAGAAAATGTGTTTTGGGAACCCTCTTTTCACAGCCCCCACTTACTGGATCACCCCAAAATTTTCCATGCCCCAACTAGTTAAAAAGTAACACTTTTTTGGAAAGTTTCATGAAGATTCATCAAACGGCACTTAAGTTGTTAGCAACACAAAAAGGCATTTTCTATAGAAACACAATCATAACTATAATATATGTCTCTATAAATCAATCTATCTATCTATCTACAGTTAGTACCTAGTTTCCATAGACAAAGCGTTTTTTGCTTTGCTAAATGTTCCAAAAAAAGTGGCCTACCTTGTCTTATTGTGCATGGAAAGTTTTGGGGTGCTCTGTCAAGCAGGGGCTGAGAAAAAGGAGGGGTCAAAAATTGTGCGTTTCCTGTGCAATTTCCCATAGAGATTTAAACACGGCTAAAGCCCGAACTGCTGAAGGAATTACAATAAATTTGGCAGTAAGCTAGCTCTTGGTCCAGAAAGAGCGCTTTTTGTAATTTGGTTTAAATCTGTTCAGTAGTTTTGTAGTTATTAAGGGAAAAAGATTTATAAATATCTAAGGACGCAGATCCTTTGCGGATCTACCCGAAAAGCAAGGCCCTGATTGGCTGCCCGCAACCTGAAAGGAAAGTTGCAGCAGCCATTTTGTTTGTCACTTGGCCGGGAGGAGGTAAAAATAAACTGTGAAAACATAGGAGGGGTCTGAATACAGTTATCCTGACCCCATAGGACACATTGAGGGGTCCCTGAGGGACCCCTCATGGGTAAGAAATTGGCCCAAACATTTTTTTGGGCCTGAATCGGGGATCTGAGGGTTACAGCAGGGATCCAAAGGTATCCGACATGGGTTCCACTATCCCGAGGCCCAATGTAAAAAGAAAACCCTTACCCACTCACTCACCATACCAAAGGCCATGCGCAACCTGCCGTCAACCCCGCTGCACACGGCCAAAGGCTATGTGCGGCAGTGGTTGTATTAATGTACAGTAATTAAATATTACCTTACATTAAAAAAAGTTCACTGAAAACCCCAAAGGGGGATGTTACAGTTATTGTCATGCAAAACCATAGAAATGTAGGAGTTATAGTTATACTTAAAGTTATACTTATCTGAAGAAACCATAACTTGTGCCATTAAGTAATTCAAGGTCACGAGTTATCGCTTCTTAACTTAAGTATAAGTATAACTATAACTGACAAATTTCTATGGTTTTATGAGGGTAAAACGTGAGCCTAAATGTAACGACCCTGTAACCTTTGGTTCTCCCAGTGAATATAAAAATATATATATCCATCAAAATTCAAGTTTGCTACTTGTAAAAATTTAAATCCGTATTTGTAAAGCGCGAACTACTCACCCTTACGGGTCTCAAGGCGCTGGGGGCCCTTGTGGAAATTAAGTGAGCTATTGCCCAGAGTCACATGGTGCTGAGCTGAGCTGCCGCCGGAGCCGGGGATCGAACCGTGAGCCCTGTGCTCCGAAGTCAGCTGCCCTGGTCGCTGCACCACACCTCTCCACTTGTGAGGACGCCCACACGGGGGAAGAACCTTTGAAGGTGAGTGTTTGCCGCACAACCAGATACGTGCATTTCTCCATTCGATCAGCAGCTCAACGCGTTTCAGACCCATAGTCCTTGTTCACGAGCTTAACAAAAGGAACATCGCAGCTTCATGTTAAACCACCTGTTGCTGCTTTATTGAGTACGCCCCAGTGGGCGTGTACTAATGCCTTAATCAGCAGTCCCAGTGCCTTCTGGTATTCGTGGTGTTTAACAATAAAATTATATCACTGTGGATGCTGCAACATTCCCCTATCAATGTCAAATAAAACCCAAGTGGGTAGGTTAAAACACACGGGCTGGTGATGTTGCCAATAAAACCACTCACTGTGGAGCCCTCCGTTCTTTAGCAGCGCTCAGCTTTCTGAACGCCAAATATCCGCATTTTCAACGGCGGTTCGTCCTCGCGACCTGGCAAGGCCGCAAAACATCCATCAAAATTCAAGTTTGCCATTTGTGAGGACGCCCACACAGGGGAAGAACCTTTGAAGGTGAGTGTTTGCCGCACAACCAGATACGTGCATTTCTCCATTCAATCAGCAGCTCAACGCGTTTCAGACCCATAGTCCTTGTTCACAAGCTTAAAAAAAGGAACATCGCAGCTTCATGTTAAACCACCTGTTGCTTCTTTATTGAGTCCGCCCCAGTGGGCGTGTACTAATGCCTTAATCAGGAGTCCCAGGGGCTGCACAACTCCCCCCCCCGAGCCTTATCAGGCCCCGGAGTCCCCTACCCCTAGTGCCAAATTTAATAAAAAAAGGGGGAGGTGTGCAGCCCCCCTGAGCTTTTAGGCCCCAGGGACCCCATTCCCGGGCCTGAGTAATTAATTAAGGGAGGAGAGAAGGGGGCTGCACTCCCCCTTCCCGAGCCTTTAAAGACCCTAGGGACCCATCCCCTGGGGCCCTACCTTTATGGAAAAAAATGTCGGCTGCCATTTTACAAAATATATATGGGGATGGGGGCACCAGTATGGCTTCACTCCCTGAGCCTATTTAGATCCCCAGGGACCCCATTCGACGGGGCCAGGTACATTTAAGAGGAAGAGGCATGCAGACCCCCTCCTTAAGCCGTTTCAGCCCCGGGGACCCGATCCCCCAGAACCCAATCTATTTAATAAGGGTAGACAGTGTGCAAGCTCCTTCCCCAAGCCTTTTTTGGTCCAGGGGAGTGAATCACCCAGGGCCCTATTTACTGATTAGGAGGAGGGGGGGCATGCAACCCCCCTTCCAGAGCCATTATAGGCCCTGGGTGTCTTAATTGATGACCAACTGTCCATGAAGCAGCAAGCAGTGAGAGTAGCCTCGACTTGCTTCACAATCCTTAGATGGCTAAAAAAAATCTTATGGATGTTGCCTTCTTCTACCCAACGTACTGTGGTCCAGGCTCTCATCACCTCAAGACTGGACTACTGCAACATCTTGTATCTGGGTGCCGCCAAGGAGGTGTTACGCAAGTTACAACTAGCTCAGAATGCTGCTGCGAGGCTGCTTTGTAGGATACCTAAAACTGCTCCCATTTCCAGTTCAATCCGGGATCTCCATTGGCTCAGGATTGAAAGCCACATTAAGTTTAAGGCACTGAGTCTCATGTTCAAGATAAAATCTGGAAAGGTACCTCCCTACTTGAAGAATCTTGTTCATCCTTATGTGCCATCTCGTGCTTTGCGCTCAGCTACCCAGGCCAAGTTTATTGTTCCTAGGACGAGATTAGTGCGCATGGGCGATCGTTCCTTCTCTCATTTGGGACCCTCCTTATGGAACTCCCTTCCGTTTGATCTTCGAATTGAATCTTCGTATGAGAACTTTCGTAGGGGTTTAAAAACTTGGTTATTTAACATGTAGACCCCTCTGTCTGCGTTGGCTCCTTTCAGGCGGCGCCGAGAAACCCTAGGGTAGCTGTGCGCCTTATAAAATTAAAATAACATAACATCCCCCCAGGCCGAAATGTGCATTAAAAGGGAAAGAGGCTGCACGGCCCTCCAAGCCAATTTTGGCTCTGGGGACCCTATCTCCCAGGGCCCACATCAGTAATAGGTGGGTGCCCCGGTACCCACCCCGTACACCCACCAAACAGACTTTGGGGGCTGCGGTCCCTGCCGGCTCCCCCATGGTGCGGGAGCCGGCATTCCTCCTGCTCAGAGGAAGCAGCTACTTATGCTGCTCCCTCCTGGCGGCAGCAATCTGTTGTTCTGTCTCCCTGTCTGCATCAGTACAGGCAAGGAAACAGAATACAGGTCTGCTCCCAGCTGTCGAGAAAATATTTAAAGCTCCCACCCACTGGGAGCAGACTTTATGTATGCTCCCATTTGACTGAGATTTGAAAATGTTACCTCCAGATGGGATCAAAAAAAAGTTTCTCTGCCCACGCTGGTGCAGGCAGGAAAACCACTTTGTCCTCAGGTGGGCTTCCTGGTACAGAGTGTCAGGCCCAGTTCCTCGGAAGTGATGCTCTCAAGTTGCCCTCCTTCTGGCTGCACTGTTTCTGAGTCTTATATTTCACCAGAGTATCAGTGTGGCCAAACGTGGGGAAGGGAACTTGGTGTGAGTACAGCAGGGAAGGAGACCTGGAAGAAAAAAGTTAGTCAACAATTCGTAGTTCTACTTTCACGAAGAATTTCACACAGGAAAACAATGGTTGTTTCCACTCAGAGAACAAAGTCTAGAATTACTGTTCCTTGTTTTAAATAACCCAAAGATCTTGATATTCCTGAATCAAAAGCTGTCACAGTTCTTGTAAAGATTAATTGCGAGTTTCCAAAACAAGCCTATTTACCCAAAGACAAATCTCTACTCTGCTGTGGGGGAACTAGGAATTAGTTCCCAATATGTCTCTCATGCTTTGGTTCGTTGATCTCCTTTCACCAACCACTATTGCAGACCTAAACGTGCCCCGCAACTCGCCACCTTACCGGAGTGCTGTTTTTTCCAAAGTCACTAGAAGAGTGTTTGGCTCCTCGATGTGCCAGCTCCTTTCAGAACGAAACATGAATAGCAAGCACAGCTGAAAGGACACAACCTCAGAAGGCTGTGCATGTTCCAGAATTTGCACCTGCTGCCAAAGGGAAACAACAATGAATGAAGTCACCAGAGTCAGCACAAACACATGAGTCATCGGCGTCAGCAGATCATTTGAGCATGTCCCAGAACTGGCACCTGCTGCCAAAGGGAAACAACGAATGAGTCATCAGAGTCAGCACAAACAAATGATTCACATAGTGAAGCCTCTTACTGGCATGCGTGTTAAAGCATACAAAACAATAACTATAAAGACAATTAGAAGTGTAGCTTTATTCACCATTGCTATGCAGGATTAAAGGAAGAGTTTTCTTCACAGAATCTCCAAACAGCTACAACAACTCACAAAAATGTCAACACCTATGTGGCTAGAAGGGCAGAGCAGACCACTTGGAAGGAGAACAGAGGAGTAAAATGGAAGGACAAAGGTTAATACATAGGAGGGTAAACAAGGAGAATATCCACAATTTCAATATTACCGAAAATTCTAATATTACAACAGCACCTTTGTCATTGTGGTCGACCAATCTCCACAAAGCACAGATAATCATCGATTCTTCACTATGGCTTGATCTAAAGCTGGCCGGTAGAGGGTGTAAATGGTTATTAGTTTTGATGAAAGAGTGTATTTGAGAAAAGATCTGTTTTTCCAGTATTTCCCCTAAATAGGGCAAAACTGCTAATGGCTGGTAGTTGTTAAGGTCATGTGTTGAAAGCTTTTTCAAGGTGAGATTGTGTCATGTGTACTTGTTTGTTACGTTTTCTTTGCATTTAGTGTGAGTAGCTGAAAATAAATTGGACATATTAGTCTGCCCCTAGGCATCTACACATACAAGGTCCTTAAATGCCTTACAAAGGCCATGAACATGAATCGGAAAAGACACAGACTTAAGGGTTTTTGTTGATTCCATGTGTATTGCACGGTCATGTCCCGCTAGTAACTCTTTCCTGTCCCTACTCTTAATTTTAGGCATGGATGTAGTGTATGGCTGACTGAGTCGAGAATTGTGCACCCTTTGAACAGGCGTTTTTCCCCTCGAGGGCTCCAGCCTCAAAAGTAGCATCTGCTTCAGGTAAGCAAGTATTGATGGCAGGCCCTCGCGGAGTACGATGAAAAACCTTCATAGCTGGTGCATTGGAGTACATACCTCAATTCACCCAGATGCCGGGAGTTCTTTCCCAGCATGTGATGTACACTGGTGAACTGTCTCTGTCCAGGACCACCATGATGTATACAGCGTACTAGGTCATGAAAAATGCTACAGAGAATAGTGTTGGAGGAACTGGGGGCAACTGCTGACACCATTTCCACCGGTGTTGGGTCGGCTCAACAGTTTTTCAGACAGTGAGGTTGCAGAAACTGCACTTTAAAAAATGACATCCCTGGATCACTAAATGAGGTGGGGAAAGTGAGAGGCAGGCAGCCTGGACATCGGCCAATTTGTTTTTCTGCCCACCTTTAAATTAGCCCATTTGTATTGTGCAAACACTGCATACAAATTCAGGGCCAGATTTACTAACATTTTGCATCATAGTGGCCACAGCCAGCGCTGGGACGCCTGAGGGTAGCCATGCGCTATATTAAGTTTATATTATTCATAACAATAATAATAGTTGCACCAGTTTTGTGCTAGTAAATGTTTACAAAACCACATAAGAGGTGATTTGTGCAGCCTTGTATGACTTTGTAAAACGAAAATGCGGCGTGCACTGCATTGCATTACATTTCATTCTGGGAGGTATTCCATGGGTGGAGCATGGGCGTTTCAATAGATTTCAGGCAATCCCAGATTTACAAAGGTTTGTAAACCTGAGATTGTGTGAATCATAACGAGGAGAAAAATCAAGAAGTGCAATCTGCAGCACACCTAGAAGGAGGAAATGCCTCAAGAGATTGTTTTGTGCAGGAAGGTACCCCAGGACAGGACATTAGTGCTTGGAGATGGATGTTTGTGCACATGGAAGTATTAAAATATTAAACAAAAAAAAAACTCTAGGCAAAAGTTCTGCACTGTATTAAATACATGATATTAAATAAAAAGTAAAAATATGACTGTATCTGAGGAGGCTACTGTCCTTCATCTGTAAATTAAATGGAGAGAAGCAATCGGTTTACTCTTCAGAAATGCACATCTAAAGATGATGCCGGGTTCCTAGAACTGACCACAGATTGTAACAAGCAGAAGCGAATTAATTAAAGCAGCATGGGGTCGACCAGAGCAAGAATACTGTAAGTGTTTCCTTTGATTATAATATTTAGAGCATAAATAAAGCACTCCCTGTGTTCATTTACATACTGCACAGCAGCTCTGCAAACTTCATCAATTGTTTTCACCCTGGAGTCTGGACCCGGAGCAGCAGGCGTGGGTTTACTGTTGAGAACAGAGGAACGCCCCCCTCTGCTCCAGAAGCCCTTTTACAGGAAATGGACTGTATTTGAAGAAGCTTTATAAAACACAGATAGTCATGCATCAGTAACAAGTGTAACAATAACCTTCAGGTTTAGGTCTTTCCTTGGTCTTCAATGTGTTGGTAGGTTTTTATTTATTTAATTATTTATTAGACTTGTAAGATATAGTGTAATTTTCACTTTGAACAACTAGATAAAAGTTAATCGGGATTGATGCTCAAGCTTGGAAGATGAGTGATCAATGGAGTTTTGAATTCCCATATAGAGGTAATAGGATCCGACATCCAGAGGAAACGTGGACTTCAGAATTTTGTTAATTAGATTTCTCATAGTATTTTTCCAGCATACATGTTTTAAAAAATTAAAAAATCCAATAGAACAGTATGAACGTTTTAAAAACAGTTCAAAGCATTTTAGATAAAGCTGATGTCATCACATTCAGTATCCTAGGTCACATGACTAGGTGCGGCTGTCAGTTGGTCTTTGTGTGTAGCTCCCAGATAGTGAGCCAATGAGAGAATAGGTGATGGCAGGATGAGCCATCTCTTACTTTATGGGGGGAGGAACGGTCACCTACCACACTTGCACATCACAAAGGTTCTGCCTGAGCACACTCACAAATGGTTTGACACTAGTCTTGTGTTACCCCAGACAAACTTGGGCCAGGGCAGGGATGCAGAAAATTCCAAGCACCTCTGGGTGTGGAAATCTCCAGAACACTCTCCTACTTCAAAGTGTGCACCTGGTATAAATAATAAAACCTCAGACCCAACTTTTCAGTACACCTCGGAACCTGTGGAAGACTCAGAAGGACTGCTGTGCTGCTCTGAAAGAAGGACTGCTACTCTGTTGCCCTGCTACCTGACTGTCTGAGTGAAAGGACTGGACCAGCATCTTGAACCTAGGACCACCAGAGTGACTCCAGGGCTAGTTGGCTGGCCTCCTGATCCACACGACAAGGGCAGAAAAGGTTCCAACAACTTTGAACCCAGCACCTGGGCTCTATCTTCTGTAGGTCTTGCCCCCCAGGTTTTGCCACTCCAGTTCTGGATCCTTGGAAGTGGGTATGAAGGTGCTCTGCCAGTCCAGCTGCGGTCCTGTGGACAGAACCGATGCAGCACAATGCATCTCCTCGCAACTCCACTTCAGAACTGCCTCTCGGTGATGCATTATCAATGCATTATCAATGCCAGACTTTGCATAGCAAGCCCCTCTATGACAGCATCCTCAACAATGACGCAGGACTTCGCATCATAGCCCTGCAGGTCTAACTAGGCCCCTGTATCTGGCCCATGCTCCATTGCGGTCTGCCTGAACTTGTGACTTTCGTATGACCAGATAACCAAAGTTGCCGCTTTGTGCTTCTAGGCACTATTTTTACTTAAAACTTTGAAATAGCATATCTCCAGTTATGCTGATTGGATTTTTGTTGTTTTGGCCTCAAATTATTTATTACATTTTACTCTATTTTACTAAGTTAGTGTGGGATTTTTCTTGTGTTGTGTTTTCACTTTATTGCTCTTTGAAGTGCTGCATAAATTCTTTACACATTGCCTCTAAGTTAAGCCTGACTACTTTGTGCCAAGCTACCAGAGGTGTAAGCAAATGTTAATTTGGGGTTTATTTGTGTTTCACCCTCATAGAGATTGGGGTTGCTACTTGAGTACGGTTTCACCCACTCAACCAGCAACCCAATTTTCTACAGCACCATTGCTGTTCAATTTTCCTATGGAACGAATAATGGGGAAATAGCATTTTGGGACCCCCGTTTTTTCATGGCACCTGCTTGATGGATCACCTTTACAGAAAAGAGCTGAGGTTGATGAACTACAAGCACCAGAATGCTCGGAGGCCCGTTGGGGCGGGGCATCTTTGAAAGAAAAACATGTGACTGCAGTTCTCGCTGTTGACTCTTTGCCTAGCATGTGAACAACGGCGTGGAAGCCCGAAACGCGTCTAGCTGTGATTTTAGGCATCTTGTCGCTGCTTTGCTCGCTGCACCATCATTAAAGGAATTTGAATCCACCTGAGAGGCTTTTCCGTATGGGGGCAACCCTTTTTCTGGATATATATATATATATTCACTGAAAAAACCATAGGTTTTAGGGACAGTTATAGTTAGTTGGACATTGCACTCATACAAAACCCGTGAAATTCCCCCGTTATAGTTAGTTCAGCTAACTATAACTCGCGCCCCCGCAATGCACTGCTGATGACGTCACATATTACATCACTCATGACATGGTCAGTGACATCACTGATGACATCACTGATGACATCATCCAGTGACTGTGTGTTTCTGTAAAGTTTAAATATGTTTAATATATATAGGGAAAGGCGTATTGAAGAATGAGTGGGTGTATAAGGGTCTGAATGGATGATTTAGTAGGTGCGTGACTGAGTCTATAAGTGAGTGATTAAACGTATCTTACTGAATGCATGGGTTAGTGACTAAACTGGGTGAATGTCTGTATCCGTCTGTCTGTTGTTGTGTAAGTGGATGCATGGATTTGCGAATAGCTACATGAGTGTCTATATGGGTTATGGATTGGTTGTCTGAGTATCTGTATGGGTGCCTGAGTGTTTGTGTGGGTGGGGTGTGTGTGACTCTGTGCATAGATGTGTGAGTGGGTGATTCACTGGGTGCATGGTTTCAAGAGTGTGTCTGTGATGGACTGTATGGGTGGGTGAGTGTGTGTATGGGTGTGTTAGTGATTGAATGTATATCTCAGTGGTACATGTGTGAGTAACTACATATGTGAAAGGCAGTATATATGTGTGTTGGAGTATATAAATGGCTATAAGTGAGAGTGTGTGATTGTGAGAGTGGCTATATGGATGAGTGTGTGCTTGCATCAGTGATTGCATAGGAGCGTAAGACTGTGCTAGTATTTGTATGAGTAAGTGAGCTGGTGTTTGTGAGAAGTTGGCCTGGTATATGCTGTCCACTAATTATAGTGGGCACCTTGCACCAGTCCAAACAACCCCTTATTGGAGATAGGTTAAAGACAACCTTATTGAAAGCTATCCTAGTGGTAGCTATGGAGAGCAGCCTTCAGGCTAAGTCTTGAAGGAATGTAAAGCAGCTTGTTTTACCAGTCTATAATCTCTTGAGTGACCAAATGAAAGAGCACCACACCAGGTATATATTCAAAATATATGTATTTATTGCTAAACACACCCCTCTAGTCTCTTTATGAGGCTAGAGTTCGAAGTACATAAGTTAGAAGTTATTTAAACACAGTAATAGCACAAATACACGTTTGGGCCCTAGGGGCGTACCAAACCATATACCAATAAAGTGGTATAAGAACCACGACTGAACTAGACACTAGGCCTAGAGCCTCTAGAAGTGCTTGGACCACAAGGAACCACCCAAGGTAGTGACACAAGGGACCCACGGGGGACGCGTGCAGTCTAAATACACAACCGCGATACGCCGTTGACTTCTATGGAGAAAGTCGCGATCAGGAAATTAAAGAAAAGGGACACTTAAAGGAGGACTTGGAGCAAACCCTTTGAGAACTAGTACTTTGAAGAGTCTCTACCCACGGGAGCACCGGAGTACTCGTGTTACCTCACCCAGGGAAGCCGGGTGCATAGGTGTCTTTCGGGGTCGGGTTTCGTCGTCGATTTGAATGGCGATCTGCTGCAAAGTGCTGCTGGCGACCAAGTGGAAAGTGTCCGGGTGGATCCAAGAGTGGATCGGAAATCTGAAGAACCTGAAAGCAGAGGGGACAGAGTCTGGGTCACTAGCCAGTGACCAGGAGGGCGATGGACAGATGCCCACCGATGTTGAGTGCTTCAGGTGCGTTGACGGTCGTCTTGACTCTTCAGCCACGAGGTCCAGGAGGCGTTGTCGGCGACCAGGAGCAGGATTCGGGCTGGTACACGATGTCTGTCGAGTGCTGAGGTGTCGGCGACCGGATTGGACCCAACAAGCCTTGGCAATGGCAAGTCTCAATGAAGATGAAGATCGTCGATGGTGCAGACCAGCAAGGTCTGGGGAACTCACCCAGCGAGGGTAAGTGAGGACAGGCCTGGAGCAACCAGGATGCCCAAGAAAAAAAAGATTGGTCTTCGTTAAGGGCTACTAGCCAACGGGCTAGCGACCGCGAAGGAGCCTCGAGACGTCGCATGTGGATCTGACTCACAGGACACTCGTGGAGTGGAGGCCAGTGATCTTCGGTGCAGTTGGTGCTGGAGGCTAGGGCTACTCGGAGCCCAAAGCACGACTTCGTGGGAGACCCAGAAGAGGATGCACTTGCAAATGTGCTCTGTGTCCAGGGGTCACGGTCTCACGTCACCCACGATAGCTACGGGCCTCAGCTTTGCTGGAGACTCAGGGTAGCCTCGGGGAAGTCTGAGAATCCACCTCTGGTGATGCGAAGACTTCGGCGTCCGACGGGAGCTTCAGAAATGCAGACCGGACAGATGCGTCTTTGGTGCCTGCCAAGCAGGGGAGTCACTCCTTGTCCCCAAGGGAGATTCTTCTGTCCTCTAATCTTGAGTAGAGCGTCGAAGGTCCAGGATTCTGTTTCAGAGTTTCGTCCAGGGATAATCTAAAGTCCTAAGGACTGGGTTCCTATACTTATACTAAGTTTAGGGGTTGGACTACTCTGTGGCCCCACCTATGGGTGGGTCAGGGCAGAGGGGTGGCTACACCCCTTTCCCTTTGTCCAGTTCGCGCCAAAGCAGGGGCTGCAAGCCCCTGATCCGGTTTGAACTGGGGTATGCACAGGGACACCAAATGTGCCCCCAGTGCAGGACTTCAAAGCACCCGAAAGTGCTCCCGCCCAGCCCCAATACATATTATCCTGTCTGGGGAGGTGGTCACACCTCCCTGGGACAGGAAACCTATTGTCCAGGCCTCCCCTGCCGGAGTTTCGTCCAGCAGCAGGAGGCCAGACTTGTGTCTGTGGCAGTAGCATCCATTTTGTGATGCCAGGCTTTAGAAAGAAGTTACCGGCCAGGCCAGGGTTAACATGTCTCTCCCTCTAGAAGGGTGGAATGCTACCCCCGCCGCCACAATTGGTGGGGGGGGTAGTATTCCAAGATGTTTGACACCAAACACGACATGTTTCGGTGCAGCCATTCCAAAGTTAGCATTTAACGCGAGGTTATAATGCGCTTAAGAGTATATGGTCAGGCTGCACTACAAACAGCATCAGAGAAGGGTCTCCGAACGCTGCAGAGGGGCCCTGCTCATGCAGGGGCACCCTCTCACATAGGAACCATGCACTCTGCCTTCAGGATTGATAAGGCCTGCCTTAGGAGTGACTTATAGGTTTATATGTGTGTATGTATTTAGTGATATAGGTAACCTATATCACAGTAAGGGGTGCATGCACCACCTTACCCAGGCTGCAGTAGCAGACCTGTGGTGTCAGTTTGGATGGCCTTCCAGGGGTGGCATAATACATGCTGCAGCCCCTGGTAGGCCTCTGAGGTACCTATGCCCTTGGTACATAGTATACCATATACTAGGGACTTATAAGGGCACTCCAGATTCCAATCAGTGATGTGCCTAAGGCACATGGAAACATTTTTACAGAGAAAGCAGATAGACTGGGGCCCTGAATAGCAGGATCCCAGTCCAACTAAGTCATAAACCAGCAAAACACCATAAAACAAAAGTGGGGGCAACCATATAGTCAGATTCCACCTTCCTACAGTGTTTATAACTGTATAGGTCAGTAAATGGGAGTGTGATTAATTATTTGCATGACTGGCTAGGTGTATGAGTACCTCTATGGATGAGTGGCGGTGTGTGAGTGTCTATATAATAGTATGAGTGCTATGATAGTCCTGTACTGAGTGACCATAAGTATGAGTGACTGTACGGGTGAGTGAGTGGATGTGTGTGTAAACCTAAGAATCAGTGAGTGGGTATGTAGTTATTGGTGTTGGAGTGTCTATGGTTTTGAGAATGGCAGTCTGTAATTTAGAGTGGGTGTATCAAAGGTTATATTAGGGTGTGAGAAGATGCATCAAATTATCACATGGATGATGTCATCAGTGATGTCATCAGTGATGTCATTTGAGATGTCATCAGTGATGTCATCAGTGATGTCACTGACCATGTCATGAGTGATGTAATATGTGACGTCATCAGCAGTGCATTGCGGGGCGCGAGTTATAGTTAGCTGAACTAACTATAACGGGGAATTTCACGCGCTTTGTACGCGTGCAATGTCCAACTAACTATAACTGTCCCTAAAACCTATGGTTTTTTCAGTGAATTTCAAAGGTTTTTTAAATGCTAATTTCTAACTATAACGTGTCTGAAACCTATGGTTTTTTCAGTGAATTTCAAAGGTTTTTTAAATGCTAATTTCTAACTATAACGTGCCTGAAACCTATGGTTTTTTAAGTGAATTTCAAAGGTTTTTTAAATGCTAATTTCTAACTATAATGTGCCCCGCCCCCTCCCTTCACCACTGTGCAAACGCGCCCCGTGGCGCGTTTTAAGTTGGGGGATTAAGTCCCCTTGAATCATGAGGGTCCCTGGGGTCCAACTAGCCCACCCTGTACCTCCAGTATGCGCCAGGGAGCTGCGTTGCAGAGAGGTGTTCAGAGGCCATGCCCCTTTTTACACCTCTCTGCAACGCAGCTCTGTGGCGCTTTCTGGACGTACCTGGTGGGCTAGTTGGCCCCCAGGCACCCTCAGGATTGAAGGGATTTAATTCCCCATCTTAAAACGCGCCACGGGGCCTGTTTGGACACATGTCACCTGAAGCCGCGCCCTCCCTTCACCACTGTGCAAACGCGCCCCGTGGCGCGTTTTAAGTTGGGGGATTAAGTCCCCTTGAATCCTGAGGGTCCCTGGAGTCCAACTAGCCCACCATGTACCTCCAAAAAGCACCACAGAGCTGCGTTGCAGAGAGGTGTAAAAAGGGGCGTGGCCTCTGAACACCTCTCTGCAACGCAGCTCCCTGGCACATACTGGAGGTTCCTGGTGGGCAAGTTGGCCCCCAGGGACCCCCAGTATTCAAGGGGAATTACTTCCCCTTCTTATAACGCGCCAGGGGGCGCGTTTGCAGACTGCTGCAGGGAGGGGGCGGGCACGATGCCGGTCTTTTTTTTTTTTGCCTTGCTTTTTTTTTTATGGGAGGGGGGCTGCGTGGCTCCCCTTCCCTCGGCCACTTTTGGCCCCGGGGACCCCATCCCCCGAGGCCTGAGGATTTTTTTTTTTTTAAATTAAAAAAAAAAACGGGAAGGGGGCCGCGTGGCCCCCCTCCCCAGGCCTCTATTTGCCCCGGGGACCCCATCCCCCGGGGCATGCCCTCTTTTTAAATAAAAAAGTATTTGGAGGGGGGCTGCGTGGCCCCCCTCCTCAGGCCATTTAAGGCCCCGGGGACCCCATCCCCTGGGGCCGGCCTTTACGTTTTTTTGTTTTTTTTTCTTCTTGGGGAGGGGGGCTGCGTGGCCTCTCTCCCGGGCCACTATTGGCCCCGGGGACCCCATCCCCCGGGGCCTGGCCACTCGTTGGGGACCGTGGGGGGGTCCCCAATCCCTGCACGGTTCCGCCGGCTCCCCGCGTCCTGAGGGAGCTGGCATTGCTTTTCCATAAGGGGAGCTGCTGACATGCAGCTCCCCTTATGGAAAAGCAATCTCTTCATTGAAGCGAGAGCAGGTTTCCCTGCTCTCGCTTCAATGAAGCAAAGCAAAGTTTGCAATGACAGGACGGGAGCCGCGCGGCTCCCCTCCTGCCATTGCAAACAGCAGTGTCCCGGGGGTAGGCACTCCAGGACACTGCAGGAGCCGGCCCTGGGGGGTGGCGGTCCCCAGGGCCACCACATGCTCCAGGAGGGGGGCCGCGCGGCCCCGCTCCCAACAATTGCACAGCCCCGGGGAGGTGGTGATCCCCGGGGCTCAGGGGTCCGAAACGGACCCCCACATTCCAATTGTTAGTGCCCCGGGGAGGTGGCAGTCCCCGGGGCGTGTGGGGGGCTCGAGCCCCCCACACAGGTAATTTAATTATAAAAAAGAAGCCCCAGGGAGTGGCGGTCCCGGGGCTGCGGGAGGGCCGAGTGCCCTCCCGCACCATCTTTATTTCAAAGCCCCGGGGGGTGGCGGTCCCCGGGGCACACATTTTTATTAACCCCCTGCATGCCCCCGGGACTTGGCCCACCCGGGGGCCAAATCCCATCGAAGCGCGGGAGACCGCGCTTCGGTTTTTTTTTTTCTCGGCGGGATCCACGCATCCTAAGCGCATCTCGCCGATTTTTTTTTTTTTTAAATGCTTTTTTTGGCCCTGGGGCTCCTTGTGGGACCCCCTAAGCAGGCCTAGGGGTTCAGGGTGTTTCTACCCTGCCCCCTTTTTGCGTTTTGCGCGTTTTTTTTCCTGTTTTCTTGTGCCTCGGTTCTACCGAGGAACAAGATGGCTGCCAACACTTCCTGGTTTGGAGTGTTGACAGCCAATTAGCATACAGCTCGTGATCGGGAAGGTGCGCTCAGGGTGCGCGGACCCTCCGCGGCCATAGATATATATGTGATTTTACTTTTGATTTTCTCAGGAACTACTGAACGGATTTACACCATTTAACCAAAAGGCATGACTCTGAACCAAGGGCTACCTTTTTGCCAAATTTGGTGTAATTCCGTTCAGCAGTTCGAGCGGTAGCTGCGACTAAAGGTTCCTATGGAAAATTGCATGGGGAAAACACGTTTTGGGACCCCCTTTTTCTCGGCCTCGCTGACGAATCACCCCGAAACTTTCAAGATAGGAGCGGACCGGAGCGGGTCATAAGTTTTGAAAAGTTCGCGAAGATTCGTCAACCGGCGCCAAAGTTATTGGGAATAGAATGTTGCGGATTTCCTATGGAAAATAGGTCCTAACTATAACTATCTACTGGCGACCGCCAGTAGATAATATATATATATATATGTATATATAAATATATATATATATATGTAGAAAGAAGCCACAATCCTGAACCACCAACGTCACGGCGATACACAGGTACGGACCACAACGTGGGTTTTTCCAAAGTGCAGTGCTTTATTGCAGAAATTCTCAGCATCAATCAAATGTGTCGGCAAGTGTATATATATAGTTTTGGACCATTTGAAGAATCCCAAAAAAAGTATGACTTTCAATGGAGGAACCGATTGGAGAAGCAACAGGTCTGACCAATGAAACAGAATCAATTACAAGCAGTGACACAGAAGGAGATTTGTCCAGCTCACTGATAAGCCCACAAATAAGAAGAAACGGCGGAATAAGACTACCAACATCTTTTTTAGACGAATACCGCCTCTTGAGAACGGGGTGGCAAACATCGAGAACAGTACCTCCATCCAAAACACGAGGAAGAGGACGTGGACAACGGGGGAGGGGACGAGGAAGAGGGGAAGTAGCCATTGTCAATTTATCCACTCGACCACTGACAATGTTAGAAAAAAGAACATTATGCCTAGGCCTCTCTTTCTGCCCATCGGACAATTTCAACTACCCTGAAACAAGGATAGATGTCTACAAATTCATAAGAAAATTGAAACAAAAAAAAATGGCACTACCTGAAAAACTCGAGGGTTGTGAATCCATTAGAGATAGGAAGTGAGCACAACAGGAATCCGGACACAAACCCGACCGCCAATACCCATATAGGCGATGTAGAGACTCTCCTGGCACAACAAGAACTCCTCACCGAGAACTGTTTGAAACAAACCTCCATGCTAAATTCCCTGGATGTAACTACTGACCAGCCAGCTATCACATATTTCAAACCCACTTCCACTTTCCATCCTAATCTAGCCCATGACAATATAGATACATTCCACGATACAGTAATGAATGATCTTGTCAAAGTCAGACAGCAGAAAAAAATCAGAATTCACACAACAAAACCTTACAGCAGTACAAAGGAAAGTGATCAAATCCCTAGCAGAAGATAACAACATTGTGATCCGTCTGGCGGACAGAGGCGGAAATATTGTACCGTGGGACAAAAATCTGTACATAAAAGAAGCCCTACGACAACTGGAGGATACTAGATTCTATGCTCCAGTACATATACAACAGCATAATGACAGCATCATATGTATATGGGAGATGTTAAATGTTTGGAAAGATATGGGCATCTTACAATGGGAGGAATACGGTTATCTCAAGCGAGATCATCCTAAACTGCCCATTTTCTACCTCCTTCCTACGATACACAAAAATCCCACTGTACTACCATGGAGACCCATAGTTTCATCAATAGGCAGTGTATCAGAGAATATCTCCAAGTACGTAGATCACTTTCTCCGCCATATTGTCATGACTCTCCCATCTTATGTGAAAGATATTAAGGCATTTCTGGGAAAACTTGAAGGATTAAAATGGGAAGAAGATCTTCTTCTCATCACTATGGATGTGAACTCACTGTATACTATTATCGATCACAATCTAGGACAGACAGATTGACTTTCTAGAGCATACAAATATGTTGATGGAGATTATGAGATTTTGCCTCCACAACAACATTTTTATATTCAAATGCAAGATATTCAAACAGATCCTGGGGACAGCAATGGGGACGTGCTTTGCCCCCAGTTTTGCTAATCTCTTCCTGGGGGCATGGGAAGAGGAAATCCTCAATGACCAGACTCTGCTCCCTGCAAATGGGGAAGTGGTTACATGGCTACGGTATATAGACTACTTGTTCATCATATGGAGAGGCAGTGAAGCTAGTGCAACCAGTTCAACAGACTGAACGAGAATGAATACAATTTGAAACTCACAGATACCATGAGCAGGAAATCGATAGAATTTCTTGATGTTGTAGTTGAAGTTACAGACAATACACTCCAGACAAAACTCCATCGGAAGGCCACAGCAGGCAATAGCCTCCTTCATGATCTCAGCAGTCACCCTGAAACCCTTAAATGGAGTATTCCTTATGGCGAATTGCTGAGAGCAAGGAGGAATTGCAGCACCGATGTGGCCTACTCTGCCGAATGTGAGAACATGACCAGCAGATTTAGAGAAAGGGGCTACCCTATGTGGGTCCTCAAAAGAGCAATCAACAAGGCTAACCTAACAACCAGAGCCCAGACACTAAAAGACAAACAGGTGACAATAGAGAAAGAACCAGTAGAGAATACCACAAGAGTAATCCTTACATACAATACAGAATCAGAGAAAATCTTCAAAATACTAACACAAAACTGGAACATTCTATCTAGTGACCTGGTTATAGGCCGTAGTCTACCGACACGTCCCATAGTCACTTCCCGAAAAGGGAGAATCCTCAGGGATATCCTTGTGAAGGGTGACATCACCAAAAAACCACCGGGCACACAGCGCAGCCTACAAGGGTTTTTTCCGTGTGGTCACTGCAAGGCTTGCAGAAACAGCTATATGAAGAAAACATATGAGACCCGAAGAACAAAAAAACTAACAAGGCTTGCAGAAACAGCTATATGAAGAAAACATATGAGACCCGAAGAACAAAAAAACTATCAGTCAATTCTTATCATGCAGCTCAACGTTTGTAATATATGTTCTGCAGTGTCCGTGTAACCTCAGATACGTAGGGAGCACCACACTTACAGCTAAGAAAAGGGTACTCGAACATATAAGAGCCATTAATAACCGAGACAAGCATTACCCGGTGGCACAACATTTTGCAGAATATCATCTGTCTAACAGCTCATTGCGGAGATATTTTGCAATAGAGCAAGTGCAAGAGGACCCCAGGGGTGGAAATAGAGTCCTACATTTGAGAAAGAGAGATTCAGGGCACATCCTGGACTTACAGACCACATATCCAGGGGGCCATAATTTGGATGAAGAGCTAGGAATTCACCTTCATGATGATTAATATGTGGTACAATTGAAAGTTACTTGTCTGGTTAAAGATAAAATTTCTCTCTGTATACATGTAATTGTAGTTTAATGCCATTAGAGTATAACCATGTATAAAGTAAGCATTACTATGATGCAGCTGCAAACGTAAGATTTTAATCTAAAAATATTTTTAATTTGTTCACTTTACAGGAGGAAAGGAAGGGAACAACTCTTGGATGGAGGTGTTGACAGAGGTCCCTACCCTTTTCTCCAATATCACATCTTCGTGGTAGAGAACACAGCACAGATAAGACTGCTTTCTTTCTTTCATTTTTACTTTAATTGAAAAAAACATTTCACTGTGTAGTATGTATGCACTTATATTTGGTATATATGTCACAAGGTGAACAAACACAAAAGATAAAAAAAACTTGAGCTTCATAGGGTTGGTGATTGGAACCCATATTTACAGAGGATCTCTCCTAACATGAGATGGTGGGTGCATCAACATAAATGCACGGCCATGAAGGTGTATCATTTTGTCCTTCCAGTAGAAATTGCATCGGGCGCAGAGGTGGGATTACCCATGAAAGATACAATGTAATAGATATGCTAGCCATGATTGGGGATATCACCCCTCATTTACCACTTAGAAGAGCAGTTAAGTTGACACTTTGTCGCATAGATACATACAGTGAAGTCTCCCTAGGCCCGCATGGTCACCTGACGCATTTCGCCACTAGGCGCAGGCATTAGACATTTTGTTGTTTAAAACCACTAAGATTTATGAAACCGGGTGACACTAGGAGATATTTGGCTGGGAGATTACATTGTACCTAGGTAATTTAGAGATTTCTCAATATGGCTGCCGCTGACATAGACACCAAGAACCTATGTCAGAGAAGGAAACACAAGTACAGTTCCTCCAGCACAGATTCTTTTCAAAATAACTTTATTGTGCTTCTTGACTTAGCATGCACAACAACCTCTTTGTGATCGGAGTACAGAGAATTTTGTTGAGACTTTTCAAACGAATATATCACTATGTATACGAATCAAGTTCACATTTCAAAATGGATGCCACTATTATGAAAACACTTTGGGGGATATGTACAAGGAAGTGGAGGAGAGAGGCGCTAACCTTCCTGGCTTAACGACTCTCTCCTCCACTTCTGAAACACAAGGCTTCACCATATTTACAAGAATGTGGTGCAGCCTTGCGTTTCCCCCTGTGATGGCGCTAAGTTTAGCAACTTAGCGCCAACGCAGGCACCCTTGCACCAGAGTGCAAGGGATGTCTGCGTGCAGGGGAGGATTGTTTATGTGTAGGAAGGTGTCCCTTCCTGCACATAAACAATCCTAGAAATACCATCCTGTCACTTTCATGCGTGCTGCTTCATGCAGCACACATGAAATTGACAAAATGGCATTTTAAAAAAAAGTTTGTTAATGTGCAGGAAAGGACACCTTCCTACACATAAACAAACAATGGCATTTTGCTTTTTCCATGTGTGCTGCACAAGGCTGCACACATGGAAAACGCAAAAAAGAGGAGAAATAATGCATTTCTCCTCGTTTCGCCATCTTAAGACCAGTTTTTACCTGGTCTTAATTTTGGCGCAGCCTCCTATGTACGCCACCCTTGTATATAGGGGGCAGCGTCAAAATGAATGGGTGTTGTGGTGAAACGCCCACCGCAACACCCACTGCCCACCCCTTTCACGCTAAGCATAGCGTCAAAGGGGGCCTTATGTACAAGGCAGCGTTAAGCCACGTTAAGTGGCTTAACGCTGCCTTTTAACGTGGCTTAACGCTGCCTTGTACATAAGGCGCAGCCCCTATCGCCACCACAACGTCAATATACGTGACGTTGTGGTGGGGATAAGGGCTTGTACATATGCCCCTTTGTTCTTTGACAGATATTGTCCATTTTTGATTTCATTCCCTCTGTATGTAAACGTGGGTGTTCCAGAAACCAGTGTGTGAGCAAGACTGCGTGGCAGTGGAAACGTGTAACTGGCAATAAATCTTGGGCTGAGATAACCATCCCCTGAGTGTGCGCATACTTTGTTGGAATTGGATATATATATATATATATATATATATACACATGTAGAAATATATTGGTAGGTGTTTTCCACTTAAGCTGCTTCCCTTTGCTTATTTAAAAATATAACAAAAACCAATGCCGCTCAAGCTTTTTCAGTTTGCTCAAGTACGACAGTAACAACCATTATTAAAGCCACTCTAGCTATTTCTGTCTGCTTCTTAAACAAGCATTGGCAAAGCCAACAGGTCTCACCTCTGCAACTTTTTTTTGCTATCTCTATTGTACTGTAGTTATGTGAATATCTAGCACTTAACGCGTGATTACGACTTTGACGGTGTGGCAGTGGGCTGCCAAAGACATCCGCCAACCGCCCGCCAGATTAGGAGTTTTATCCTGGTCTGGCAGGTGGTGCTATGGCTGTCCCAAGTGGTGAGCCTTAGAAAGGCCCCGCAATGGAAACGCCAATGTACGTTCCGTGCAGGAACATGGGGTGCATACAGACAAGGGTGCACACCATGTGCCCCCCTGCATGTACCCCGTGCACAGAGGCACCAGGGGCCCTGTAGGGCACCTTTAGTTTCCTCACCGCCACCCTTTTCATGGCAGGCTCACCGACATGAAAAGGAGGGCAGGGAGGAAACTCATAATATGCTTGGCGATGCAGCAGCTGCACCACCAGCATATTATGGCCTCTGACCACTGCACCACCACCACGGAATCAAGGATCCTGGCGGTAGCAGCGGTCCTGTGGTGGTGCCACCATAGTCGTAATACGGTGGGTGGACCACCAGTCTGGCAGACAAGGGACCGCCACCAAGGGTTTGCCAGTCCCATGGACCGTTGAACTTAGTCCCTTAGGGGCATATTAGCAAGACCAGCGATAAAATTATCGCCGTTTTAACGGCAGGAAACTGCCGCTAAAACGGCGATAATGGGCTTGCTAATATGCGTTATAGAATTCCAATAGAAGCCCAGGTTAGATGTGCAGGACATCTAACCTGGGCTTCTATTGAATTCTATAACGCATATTAGCAAGCCCATTATCGCCGCTTTAGCGGCAGTTTCCTGCCGCTAAAACGGCGATAATTTTATCGCCGGTCTTGCTAATATGCCCCTTAGTTTTTTTTATAAGTTCTTCTTGTTTTTTAAATGAGAGACATGTTCTTTCTTTTGTATTTTTATTGCATATAAACATTTATTTGAACATTTTTATTAGTATAATGTTGGTCATGCTTTAAGATATTGTATTTACAGTCCATTTCTATATATTTTTTTATTGTAATTAGATTGTGGCAATATCTTTTAATATTTTTTAATAATTCCATTGCAAAATATTACTTTACATGTTATGGGTAAATGTGGCATTTATTTATTTATTTATGTTTGTATGTGTTGGAAAACGAGGCAGTATCTGTGAGGCCTGCACAAATAACATGACTAAATTTGTCCTTCACTGGGAACCAAACACCCAATTGTAGCGCCTGACTCTCAGAGGGTAGCGTTGCAGAGCAGTCTGAGGCTTACTCAAGGGAGGTGGTGTGGGCTAGTAATCGCCATTACAGGTGCGCAGCAATAACACTCAATAATTGATTGTCCAGTCTGTACCTTCCTTTATAAAAGTAAGAGTACATTTATTAAACACACACACTACTCAATACTATGCACCAATTTACAAATATCCTAAGCTGTTGGAATTACTTTGTGACATTGCATACCATCTCCACCCCTCCCGCAGGGGGGTGGGGTCTAGTACCACCACTCCTATGCCTGCACATCATCTTGCCCCCTAATGCAGGGTGTTGAACATAACCTGGAGCGAGGGCCCTGCGCACTGGCACCATCCCAGTGGCGACCCACCCCATTATCTCAACGAGCATTAAAAATAGGTACACCTGCCCTGGTGACACATAACCCTGACTGAGCATCTCATATTGTCCATACAGTATGCACCCTTACATCTTCAGGGCTAACAGTCTGGGTTGTTCTTCACTTAAGCGCAGCAGCAAGAATACATGTTTAAGCATCACTCTAGAATGACAGTACTCATCACATTTGTGGATCATTAGAATGCATTGCAATTACAGCCCCTAAAGGCATCACAGATGAAATCACAGGATTACGCATATACAGCCAGACACCCTAGCAGGAATGTCTGGCAACATAACCTCCCTTTTCTTATGACATCACCTTACACAGGTACTTCACATTACGCATGTGACCTTCAGTCCCCCTAAAAGAAATAACATTAGTAAATGCACTACGGGTGCAATTACACCTCTTCACCTCCAGGGGATGCCTTTCTCCAGACATCCCCAACTCAGCCCTTCACTCCTTGATGCACTTCTCCATACACCCTCAGCTGTAGAACAAAAGTTCCAGCCCAGAAGGTGTTAAAAGGCTGGCTGAGCCCTTGAGGGGTTATTCTTTTCAAGTCCCCATGAGACTTAGGGGGGGACTTCCATTTTTGTGCTGGGGGAGACTGTGTTGCTCCTACAGCTCCCCCCTGCATCCTGGCACACATGTGGTGGTGACCCCGTTCTCCTGGGGCCACCACAAGTGGAGGAAACGCTGGTTTTTCCTTGCAGGCCGTTCCTGGCCTGCAAGGCTTTATGGGGCGCTTCTCGTCGATTCCCTGCATATCGTAGCAGCGGCTCTCCCGCTGCGTCGGGGAGAGCTGCGATGTGGGCCTCCGGCCGCTGTGGACTTTCGTGGGAGGGTCCAGTCCCACCCGGACCCCCAGGTGAGGGATACGGCTCGGGGAGCCCACCCCCGGCCCACCTGCTGATTTTCGGGGGCCCGGTCCCACCCGGGCCCCTAGTGCCACTTCTCTTCTCTGGGGCCCCCAGTTCCATCCAGGGACCCCGTCTGGCCTCTTGGGTGGTGAGCCGCTCGGGGAGCCCACCCCCGGCGGCTCCCGCCGGCTCCCTGCTCGACCCTGCACCTCTCTGGTGCGGCCGCGGGAGACGGGATATCCTTTTCGGTCTGCCCGCTCCGGCGGGCAGACGTGGAGTCTCCCGCCAGTCGAGGTGGACCTCGGGGGAGTGCGACGGCACTCCCCCTGCCTCCCTCCAGCTTCGGGGGCCCGGAGATGGGGTCCCGGGCCTCTCCTCCTCCTCTTCGCGGGGAGCGCGCCGGCGCTCCCCGTCTTGCCCGTCTTCGCCGGGGGCCAGGGTGGGCTCCTGGCACCCCGTGGGGAAATCTTCACGGGGAGCGTGACAGCGCTCCCCGGCTTTGCTTCGGGCCCGGGGATGGGGTCCCGGGCCCCTAACGACCTCTTCACGGGGGGCGCGACGGTGCTCCCCGCCTCCTGCTCCACTTCTTCTTCGGGGCCCGGGGATGGGGTCCCGGGCCCCTTCCGCCCATTTTCGTGGGGGGGTGCGACGGCGCTCCCCCGCCTCCTCTGCTCACACGGGGCGCGGAGTTGGGATCCCGGGCCCCTCCTCCCATTCCCAGGGGGGTGCGACGGCGCTCCCCTGTCTCCGGTTTCGGCGGGGGCCAGGTTGGGCTCCTGGCACCCCGCAGGGGCATTTTTCACGGGGAGCGCGACGGCGCTCCCCGACTTTTCTTCTTTGGGGGGCAGCCCCCGGGACCTGACCCACCCCGGGGGCATTCTCTGAACCGGCGGCGGAGCCCCACGCGCTTCGTCGTCGGTGGGCCATAGGTCAAAGGTCGCCTACCTTCTGGGGGGCATATCTCAGCCCCCAGGGGTCCGATCTTCCTGCTTTTGGCCTCTTCTTGCTCCTGGTGGCGCTCTCCAGCCACTGGGAGCACTTTTCTTCGCCCTCCTGGTCTCAAGGAGGGTGCCTCCAGCAGGGAGCAACCTTCACTGGCTCCCTGCGCCAGCCTTTCGCCTGGCTCTCCTCCTGGGCCTCTCTTCTCCCTGCGCAGAGGCCCCTGCTTCTGCGCACTGGTCCTGGACTCTTCTCCTGGCGCTGTTCAGGATTCTGGAGCAGTCAGGGGGTTCCTCCTTCCAACTGCCCATTGCGCCAGGCTCCAGCACCTTCTGCCTCAGCAGACCACACCCCAGAGAGAGCTTCTCTTCCTGTGCAAGTTCTTTTAAGAAATTGGGGAGGGGGCTGGCAGGAAGTCTCGGTTTGCCCTATCACATAGCGACACATCACTTCTCTGCCCCTGCTCCCTCCTTCCTGCCCAGGCCTCGGGGTTGGTTCAAGATGGCATCGTCCAGGGTCTCCTGCCACATGGATCCGGAAAAAGCCCCTTCCCCCCTCGCTGCCTTCCCTCCCTGGTGCAGCCTGGTGCCTGGCACCCAGTGATAGCTGCTGATGGATGAGCCTGTAGCCCCACCCATCTTCTCTTCGGGGAGAGGAGGTCTTCGCTCTGGGAAGAAAGGTCATCAATCCAGGCTACTGAGGTCAGCCCCCAGCCAGGGCCTGGTTATGGCTGACTCAGAGAAATATGACAGTTCTGGATGACCCAAAAGCAGTACAAATATGACTGTGGACTCTGCAGAATACTTCTTTTCACACCCGTTACAGTGGACTTTAGTGCGTGTCTGGAATCTGTAGGCCTTAGGAAAGTTAATATAGCCCATGGGCTCCACATCCCCATAAGGGAATAATGAAGTGAAAAACACAGTAAAACACACTGACTTTCCCTGGCATGTTTCTTCCCAGTGTATAAAGCCTATTCCATGTCACCACCCAATTCTGCATAAGTCCTGCCACACCATGCACCTTGTATCTGCTCTGGGGCTGCGCTCGCCAGGAATCTCCCCTGCGCAGCCCGCGCACGTGTGCACACGCATGTACACATGTGTCTGCATGTAGCTAGCCCGGTGTCCCTCACTCCTGCTGCTGCGCAGCGGCCTGGTCAAGCCAGGGGAACACCAGTAAAATCCCCATGCAGTCTCTTTCATTATGAGTTCACTGTGGGTGAGTCCCAACTTATGAGGCTCCCCCACAGTAAAAGCTCAACAATTAGGTGCTCAAAAAGCGAAAAATCTGGGCGGCCCATAGTGTCAGAACCACCTTCTAACAGTATGTTTTCAAAAATGTTTTCCTGGGATTTGGAAGGTAGTGTGGGTTTCCATTTAATTTATCAATTTTGCTTTAAAACTGTTTCTTTATCTCGGAAACAGAGTGTGTTGGCACATTCTTTTATAAATAGATTTACGTCCTGTATACAATATAATTTATTTTGAGGTTGCATAAATTACATAATACAACATTTAAACGCCAAAAGGCAAACTCAAAAAAAAGCACTGCTATATTGAAGCACACGTAAAAAAATAGTAAAACAATTTGCCAACATGCTCCGTTTACAACGAAATATATGCATTAAATGACAAAATGGTGGTAAGGTGTATTAATTAATGTGCTTTTCCAAATAAAGGTACACAGCCAATATTAGGTGACAAACACGCTTGCCTCTGCTATAAAAACAAAAAAACAATGAGGGTGACTAAAAGTGTATGCACTGGATGCAGAAACTGGATGAGTGATAGAAGGGCAAAAACAGGCACTATTCTATGTAAGGGAGTTCTGCAACAGACAGAATTTCATTTTGCTGTAGCGTCACCAATTCTTACACCAATGCTGATTTTGCGGATGTTCTGCTTCTCCACCTATTTGTGTGAATCCTATTTGATCCAGATGAAAGCTAGCAATGGGTGGCCGCTTCCATTCTTAACAGATGTAAGTACTGCTTCGACAAGTGTGATATGGCGGGGTAGCGCCTACAATACCTATTGGCACTTTATGCTATTTTTTTTTCAGGTTGTAGTTATGTTTCAGCTCCTGTCCTGAAAGTATGCAAACATAACACATTTGTAGTGTGCTGTAAAATAAACAGAAGCCAGAAGGACAATGTTAGTGACTCCATTGTTGAAGCGGGTAAGGGGAACCTATGAAGGATAAGAGCAGATGTGAGAGGGATACTGTAGAGAGGAGTTTAGTTTGGCCATGGGAGCTGTGTGGGTGCAAAGAAAGCAGACATTTGTTAACGCTGATTTGTGCGCAACTGCGACATCAAACAAAAATCAATTTTACATTCCAGCAAACGTAATAAAACTAACAAAACAATGTGCTCTGGTTCCCATATAAACACACACAAAAGGTTGCTTCTAAAAATACATGTATAAAAGGCACTAACGCAAACTCAAAGGAAAATGCAATTTAAAAAAACACAACCTAAAAAGAAGAAACACGAGCGAAGAAACGCAATCAATCGTATTAATCCCTTTGCAAGCACAAAAAAAGTTCCACAAGCACATAGTATAATGCTAGCCAATGAATGGACATTATACTTGGTCACTGCTCTCGAGGAGGGATAAACACTAAAGGAGGCATGCCAAATGAATGCCATAAACAAATAGAAAGCAAGATTACGAGAGTGACGTTAGAAACAGCTAATCACAAGCCTATGGATGGGCTTGACACCCATATAGTGAATACAGCTTGTTTCGAACACAGCGCATGCGTGCTGCCTAGGCTCGACCTAAAGAAATGTAACCAGAGACAGTACAGATTCTCAGACAGAATATGTAAACAAAAATATGAATTAATATTTTGAAATTTGCACCTATAAGTCTGTGGAGGCAAATAAAGCCCTCAGAACTTATGATGCAGGATTGGTATTAACAAGGTGTGGTAAATTTTGCATGCAATACATATCACATGTGGTAAAAATTGCATGTTATCTGAAGTGGACATAGAGCCACTGCAGTGCCCTACAATTGTACTCACATGGAAACAACCTGCTGTGCAACCCGGGCTGTGGCACATTTTTCCACCGCAGTAGCTGTCCACCTACCATCAGATCACAAAGCCACTAGGAGATCATTATTTTGTTTATAGGACACAGGGGGAAAAAAGCAAGATCCATCACAATCCTCTTCTATCGTCCTACCCCAACCTGGACAAAGCTGTGAAAAGAGATCACTGAGGAAGTGGATGTTGTGTAATTCTTTCCACAAGGTGAAAAAAAAGGTTAGAAAAGTGGCGCAACGGCCTCAAAAACAGGGCCCCCATTGTCTCAAGTCTCATTGGTCTTTACACAAAGGGAACAAGGAGAAGATTGTTGGGTCAAGGTGTAAAGTCGCTCATGTCACAATATATCCACTGGCAGATATATAAACAAGCAGCCATGACAGTGTCCTGGTAAACAGGTTGCCAACCGTTTTCTGTTAAGCTGATATTAATACAATCTGGAACAGGACATACAACCAAGTTATGGCACTGTCAGGACAGGTAAACTTAATGAGAATCTTTAAGATTACCACATCACTATGGCTCCTAACACACCCAGGCATCATCTCCTGGACGGTTCCACGATATGGCCTCTGAAAGGCACATTTCCCTTTGTGTCATCTGTATATAACACCCCCTGATGAAGAGCATACATGTGACATTCAGTGAAGGACACACCCACCTCCAGATGATTGATCCCATGAAGAGTGTGATGGAAATGAAAGTGTATCCTTCTCTACTACTACAGTAGGTGCATTCACAGCACCTAGTACTCCAGCCACACAGACATCCATCACAACAGCAATCACTGCAGAAAGAACAGTTGCTTAGAAAAACAAAAAGTTCCACAGTGAACCTTTTGGCTGGTGTTAACTGCAAAGGTAACCCAAACCAGCTGAATCACAGTAAAGATGAACCCATGCTGATCCCAGTCTCTTGCAAATGTCTTTAATTGGTGCTTCTTTTTGCAGCTCTTTGCCTTAATATTTAAAAAAAAAAAACAAATTGGGTTCCCTCACTGTGTTTTTAACCATTTTCTACCATGTTTTCTATTAAATGTTTCTTGATTTTCTAAATTTGATTGAGAATTGTATTGCAATGTATTCTTAACTTTAGTGGTGTGTGGTACTGCTTAAAATTATCATACATTTCTTGAGGAATTGCCTGCTGCTTTTGCCACCGTTACCAGCTTTACTTGCATTTTGCAAACAGAAGCATGAAGGTCTCTGAATCTGCTTTCCTGTAGCAGCCTTTTTAGGGCCACAAGCCTAAAATGTAATTCACTTTGACCCAACTGTATCACCCTTTGCCAAGGCACAACCCTATCATGACTTTAAGTCTGATCTAAGCTCATTCATATTCCCACAAATGCCCCAAGCCTGACATACGACTGATTCAACCCAGCGTTTCGTATCTCTTAGAGGGTTAGGCTTGGCATAACTGATGTTTCAAAGGGCGTTTTGGCTGATGCCTGGTCCTATCAGCCTTCCAGAGTCACTACTCTACTGAGAGATATTTCTGTGTTCCTATCGGTAGTCTACCTCTGTAGTTAGGGTTCAACTTGAGTGAATGCTGAGTGTGAGTGGCACCTCAGTTCCACTTGATGCAGTTCTCACATAGGACTGTAGAAGTAATATTCGAATTCATAAAGGATATATGCACACCTTTTTCCAGTCCTACTCCAAGGCCAAGCAAGATAAAGCTGCTCCTATCCTGCCTTTGAGTAAGTCAGACACCACCCACAGGCCGCAGGGCTGTACTGCAGTGACTGCTACACAGACATAAAATATTCTCAACAGAAGGTTAGGGAGAACAACATATAGGTCGGCGATTGCAGCAAGTTATGTAAAATGATCATATTACATGCAAACGTGGCCATAGTGATACACATCTGAACAAGAATGACCCACAATGTACTGCACAATCATACAAAGCAAATATGACATGCGTGCCACTACAGATCATTGGCTGCATCAATTCATTAAAGAAAAATAGGGAACTGGTGTAAACTACATAGAAACACACCAACACACAACAGTGCCCTTAGCACAGTAGTACTGCATTGAATGGTTGGCAGGCAATGCCCCACAAGGAGGTGCATAGCAGAACATGTAACAGGGAAGGGGAGGATCACTGGTATGTGTTGAGACCAGTGGCGGCGTGAACCCCCAGCTTTTGCAGCCTAGGCATGGTTGGTGTTGAAACTCACAGTTATTTAAGAGGCTTTCTTTTCTGCAACGCTGCAGACAAAAGCTCTTAAAAATACAAAAATACGAGATACAGATACAGTGGCGGCTCGCATAGGGCGTGCTGCGGGGCGGTGGGGCGGGGCGGTGGAGGGGCAGGGTGGGTGGAGGGGTAGTAAACTCGGACATACGACGGAACGGAGGAACGTACTTTCCTCCGTTCCATTGTATGTCCGAGTATACTACCCCGCCACCCTGCCCCTCCCCACCACCCCGCAGCAAGCCCTATGCGAGCCGCCACTGTACAGATAACAGAGGTCAAGCAAATAAAGTTAATTGCAACAAAGAAATGAAGAGGGAAAGAGAGGGAAAAAAAGCGAGAGAGAGGAAAAGAGAGGGCTGGAATGTAGAGTGAAATGAAGGGTATATGAAAATAAGGAAGAAACTGTGGCGAGAAGGTAGGGTAAAAAGGATGGGTGCAAGGGCGGAGGGACTGATGGATGTAAGGATAAAACAATATTTGCATGAGTAAGAGAAAAAAGTGGCTGGAATGATAAAAGTCTGGATGAATGATTGAATGGATGAGTGGTCGCCTGGATAGAGTTGTGTGGAGGGATGGATTGCTAGATTGATTAAAGGAGGGTGAATTGGTGGATGGATGAAAAAGAATGGATGGATGGATGGATAAAAGGACGTATGAATGTTTGGAAGTGTGAAAGGAAGGATTGATGTATGAAAAACTAATAACGAAAGGGTGGATGTATGGAATGGTGAAAGGTTGGATGAAAGAATGAAAAGATGGAGAGATGGATGTATATATGAAAGGCTTAAAGATGAACGAAACGCGTTTATAAGGGACCTCATCTAGAGTGGGTAGGGATTACTCGCTTCACTCACTCAATGGCATTCGAGGTATGGATCAAAGTGGGGGGTATTTTAATTTGCTGGCTTCTCCCTTAGTTGAGACTGTACGAGGTCGACCACTGTCACATGATGTGTGTGCATTGATGACAATAAATGAGTCATTTCAATGACCTCTCAACCTCATGCGAGAGCCATGATTGCATGTATTGGTGCCATATACCGGGAATTTTAGAATTAATATAAACAAATATAAAACATCATCCCCAAAGTACCTGGAGAGTCGTGAAGTAGCTCAAATATAAATATGAAAGCTCAGAACGTACTTGCCACTGAAGGAACATGTTTACAAAATTCAACTTAACCAGATTTCTGTAACCAAACTTGAATCTTGAATACAATGCTTATATCGAAATAGCTTTACTTCAGCATTTCTTCCTTGGTGACAATCAGTCCATGATGTTAGTGAAAGACTAACTCCAAGCACAATGCACAAATCACAAAAATACATGGGGCCTCATTTATGAGGAATTGGCACTTTCCTATGCCAATGTGAAAGGGCAGGAATGCACCGTATTTATAAATGCGCACAATTTGCTGCCTAGCGCCAATGTACACCCTTGCACCATGGTGTTGTAGGCAGGATTGTTTTTGTGCAGGAAGGGGCACCTTCCTGCGCAAAAGCAATCCAAAAGGCGTTTTCCTATTTCTATCTGTGCTGCAGAATGCAGCACATATGGAGAGAGGAAATAACTAGGAGAAATAAAAATATTTCTCCCCGTTGCACCTGCTCTGGGGAGGCGTAAGGTGTTGCCGCTGCCCCAGGTTTAAATGATTAAGTAAATCTAGGGCAGGGTCAAAATCCATGGGTGCTGCATGGGAAAACCTACCGCAACACCCATGGAATGCCTCCTTGACGCAGAATAAGGCAGGGGATCAACTTGCGCTGCTTTGTCTTACTCCATATCTATGAGGCAATGCAAAGCCACTCAGAGTGGCTTTGCGTCGCCTCATAGATATGATTGAGAGCCTTGGTCCGCCTAAGCATAAAAAAACAGTGACGTTCAGGCGGTGCAAGCCTTTCATAAATAAGCCCAAAGTATGCAAGCATCAAAATAACCATTTCATGATCTCTGGGACACACCCATGTCTACTGACCTGTGAAGGGAACTCGCCTCCACCCTGCTGCTGTACCAGTATCAGCAGGGGAGAGAGGTGAAAGTAGCCCAGTTTCATCCTGAGGAAGTGGAGCTGTTTGGGCGGGGAGTCCACTTCTTCAACTGTATGTTAAACCTGAAGACCAACTGGACAACAAGGCACACATGGCCATGTGGAACGATATTGCCCAGGGGTGCTCTGAAATGGGTAGTTACAGCAGGAAAGGGGTTCCTCTTTCTATGTGCACTGCAGATGGAGCAAAACGCCATAACACCATCAGCGCAGAGATACCCCTCAGGGGGTGATTCAGGCGCTATACAAAACCCATAAAATAAATAAATAAATAAATTGATGATTGTTTTTATTCAGGAAAATACTCCTTCCTGCACAACAACAATCATCCCTGCAACGCAGGCACCCTTGCACCATGGTGCAAGGGTGCCTGCGCTTGTTCTTGCCATGCATTTTTTGCACCGGCACAGGGGTGAGTACAGGAATGTGCCATATTGTTGTAAATAAGGCGCATTCGTGTACTTAGAAAATGACGCAGCTCGGCGCAGCAAAATTGCTTGTGGCACCGCACTGCACCATTTGCTTGTAAATATGCCCCCTTGTTTGTTACGCTGGATCTTTCTAGACTCTAGCAAGGAGGCAGAAAGTTTAGAAAGTCATTGGCACACACATTCCACAACTTTGTCTCACACTGTGCCCACCTATCCAGTTCCTCCTCAAGCCTACTCGCCTGCCTGCCCCACTGAGGTCCAGAAATGTGCTGGATTTTCCTCACCCCTTACACGTTCTTTCCAACTTCCCTTCCTGCTGCATTCCAGGAGGTCCCCAGGCAAGTGTGCGCTAGACACAACGCTTTCTTCAAGGTCCAAGCCCCTCTGGCCATACTAATTCGGAAGAGCTTTGCTGAGCTTCAGGGGCAGATTGCTAACCAGCATCGTGATACTACCCGCCTGATATATTCTTGGATTGAAGCACTTTTCTTACCTAACACCCCTTTCCTAATCCACATTATCTGCCCTACCCATCATATCCCAAACCCCTCATCTTTCCACACACCCTTAAAAGCTGTCAAGAAGTGCTTCCTCTACTATCATACCTCCAAAAAAGAACAAAATGAAGGTGTTTGCTCTCAAAGTAGGTGGAAATAATGTTGACCTTTAGGACACATCGGGGGCAGTGACTACGAATACAGCCTTCAAATCATTTATTGTTGTAATATGATCTTGGACTTTATTTTATTTTTTTCCTGCTTGTAGGAAATTGGGTTACTTGTTGAGGGGGTGAAACCACAATTTCTGTCAGGGTGAAACACCAGAAAACCCCAAATTAACATGTGCTTAAGCCTCTGGTAGCTTGGCACAAAAGCAGTCAGGCGTCACTTAGAGGCAATGTGTAAACTATTTATGCAGGACTTCAAACAGTAATAAAGTGAGAACACAACACAAGAAAAATCCCACATGAATTTAGGTAAATAGTGTAAAATGTAATAAATTATTTGAGGCCAAAACACCAAAAATCCAATCAGTAGAACCAGAGATGTGCAATTTCAAAGATTTAAGTCAAAATTGTGCCTAGAAATATAATGCGCCAACTGTGGTTATCGAGTTGCGCCGGACTGGGACAAAGTCACAAGTTCAGGCCGACTGTGTTGGAATGCGGACAAGATACAGGGACCAAGTTCGGCCCTCTAAACAAAGTACCCTAACTTCTGGTTGTGGAGAGTTGTGAGATCCTGCATAGAGGATGTGTCACACAGTCGTGGTTCAGAGGAGATGCAAAATGTGATGCGAAGCCCTGCATCAAGGATGAGCCACGCAGCAGCAGTTCTGAGGAGCTGCGGGGCTTCAGTGTGAGGTCCTGTGTCAAGGATGCATCACGCAGCTGCAGTTCCGAGATGCTGTGGGGACCCTGTGTCAGGGATGCGCCATAATGCAGTGATTCTGATTCGAAGCTGCGAGGAGGTGCATTGCGCTGCGTCAGTTCTGTTTTCACCACAGCTGGGCTGGCAGAGCTCCTTCAGGCCCGCTTTCAAGGGTCCAGGACTGGGGTGACACCTCTTGGGGGGGGCAAGACTCACAGCAGATAGAGTCCAGGTGCTGGGTTCAGGGTGGTTGGAGCTTTTTCTGTCCCTGAGGCTCTGAGTCTGAGGGGTAAATATGTATGCTTGGTGCAAGCTTTAAAGTAGGAGATGGTTCTGGAGGCTTCCATCCCGGAGGTGCTTGGAATTTCATGCCTCCCTGCCCTGGCTCCAGCTTGTCTGGGGGCACAAAAGACTAGTGTCAAACCCATTGTGAGTGTGCTCTGGCAGAGCCTTTGTGATGTGCAAGCGTGGTAGGTGACAGCTCCACCCCCCCATCAAGTCAGAGATGACCCATCCGGTCAACACCTATTCCCCCTTTGCCTCACTGTCTGGGAGTAATACACAAAGACCAACTGCCAGCTACACCTTGTCATGCGACCCAGGATACAGGTTGCAAGCATCAAATGGATAGGACAAGAAGATGCCAAGTGGCATCTTCAGAATTGCGACTTAAAATCTGGCTTTACCAATAAAGAGGGTTTTAAATGGCAATTCTTTAGACACCAAACTTGATATTACCAACATTTTTCACTACTAGGACATGTAAAATAAATAAAAAATGTTTATTACATTTTATTTATCATTATAGCAATAATACAAAACACACAACAGAACGACCCATGCTGGGGGGACATTGTACAAGAACAGTTGCATTGAGCAAGGATGCAGAAAGGGCCACACAACAAAATAGGCATCTATAAGGCATAAAAAGGAATACAGCAGTAGTGACTGACAGCAGCAATAATGGGCTATTAGATAAGGTTGACGTGGATGATGAAAACTTTCCCTAAACATTAAGGACAGCCATAAGGAAAAAATAGTTAATAGCTTGCAATCAATCAATCAATCAATCAGGGAATTGTAAGCGCGCTACTCACCCGTGAGGGTCTCAAGGCGCTGAGGGGTGGGGGGGCCCGCTGATCTGTTTAGCCAAAAAGCCAGGTCTTGAGGGTCTTCCTGAAGGTGTTTAGGGAGGGGGTGCATCTGATGTCTGCCGGTAGCTCGTTCCATGTCTTGGCTGCAATGTGAGAGAAGGATCTTCTGCCTGCTCTGGCTCTGTGGATACGCGGGGTTTTGGCCAGTGCGAGGTTGGAAGATCGGAGGTTTCTTTTGGGTACGTATAAGTTGATTCTGTCGTTGAGGTATTTGGGTCCATTGTTGTGTAGGCATTTGTAGGCGTGAGTGAGGATTTTGAAAGTGACTCTTTTCTCCACGGGGAGCCAGTGGAGACTTCGTAGGTGTTGGCTGATGTGTTCGTGTCGGGGGATGCCGAGGACGAGTCTGGCGGCGGTGTTCTGTACTGTCTGGAGTTTGCGGAGTAGGGACTTGTTGATGCCGGCGTAGAGTGCGTTTCCATAGTCCAGTCTGCTGGTGATGTGTGCGTGGGTGACTGTCTTCCTTGACTCAGGGGGGATCCACTTGAAGGTCTTGCGGAGGATGCAGAGGGTGTTGAAGCAGCTGGAGGTGACGGCGTTGACCTGTCGGTTCATGGTGAGTGATAAGTCGAGTACGATGCCGAGGTTCTTGGCGTGGTCTGAGGGGGTAGGTGGGCTTCCGAGGACGGTCGGCCACCAGGTGCTGTCCCATGCAGAAGGGGTGGTACCGAGGACGCAGACTTCTGTCTTCTCGGCGTTGAGCTTCAGGCAGCTGTTGGTCATCCAGACTGCGACGTCTTGCATTCCTTTCTGGAAGTAGAGTTTGGCAGTGGTGGGGTCTTTGGTGAGAGTGAGGATGAGCTGGGTGTCGTCGGCGTAGGATACGATGTTGAGGCCGTGTTGTCGGACACACTGTGTGTGCATGTGCCAGAGATTACTACAGAGAAATAAGGTATAATGGACATGTAACACTTAAAACTACATGTCCAACTTTTTAAATGCATTGTACCCTGCCCTCTCGGCTTGGAGGGGCCTACCCTAGGGGTGACTTATATGTATTAAAAAGGAAGGCTTAGACCTAGTAAAAGATTTTTTATTGCCAGGTCAGAATGTCAGTTTAAAACTGCACATACATGCTGCCATGTAGGCCTGAGCCATATTTAAAAGGCTACTTAACTGGGTGGCACAATAAGTGCGGCAGGCCAACTAGTAACATTTAATTTACAGGCCCTGGGTACATGTAGTACCACTTTACTAGGGACCTAGAAGTAAATTAAATGTGCCAAATGGGTGTAAGCCAATTTAATCATGTTTAAAGGAGTGAGCACAAGCACTGTAGCACTCGTTAGTTGTGGTAAAATATGCAGAGTCCCAAGGCCAACAAAAACGAGTTTAGCAAAAATCGAAGAGTAAGGCAAAAAGTTTGGGGAAAGACGACCCTAACTAAGGCTGACAAGTTCAATACTACCCTATATATTATTTGGACTTTATTGGTTTTAGACATTTTACATTTTTTATCAATTTTTCCAGTCTATCCTGATCAGAGGAGGGCTGCCGGACTGTGTAGACGCATAGCAAGAGGGTCAGTGCAGTGAAGCATCATAATGGCGCGTGTGCATCCGTCACCTGTGTCTTGAGGACCAGCATTAATATCTGTATTTTTTTTTTTTAATTGCGATTTTCTGTATTCAACACATTCCAATGAAACCAAAGACACATGGGAGCAAATGTATACAACATAATGTCTACATTGACAAATATTCGTGACCTGTGATACATAAGAGATAGGTATATGTAAAGTAACACAGCAGCATCCAATCCATCATGCCTTTTCAGGGTTGCTTGGGTCGAGGTTGATCATCGCCGTCTCCCATGACAACACCATAATATTGCAACCAGGGACCCCATATCTTAGTAAATTTCCTCGGGCATCTCTACAGTCAGACTTGTTCAGCTGCCATATAGACGTCCATCCAGGGCCGGACTGGGAACCCAAAGCAGCCCTGGCAATTTTCTCGCAGCAGCCCCCCCGAGGGGCAAGTGTGAAGCACTGCTGCTTTTGTTACTGGGGACCAATATTACAGCATCGCTGCAAAACCGGGACCCAGTAAAAAGAAACTCCCGCCACCACAGCAAAATCAGCCGCCACCCTTCCAGCCTCCTGGGGAAATGCCCGATGCCCGCTACGGCCAGTCCGGCCCTGGGTCCATCCCGTTCTTCCATTCCTGCAGTACAGGGGGTTCCCTTGCCCCTGGGGACCAGCATTATTGATCCAAGACCGGTGGAGTCCGGATCCCGAAGAGAAGCCTTGGAGTGCCAGAAGCAGGTTTAACTACAAATGCATAGTAGTAGGACTGGCTTGAATGAAGGACGCTGGGCTACTCTCTTCATCTCATATGCCATCTTGCGACTGCCTGCTTTTTTATTTTTATTTTTATGAAGCACAGAATCGTGAGCTGAAGAAAATCAGTTCCATGCTAATAGAAAGAAGTTATTCTTTTTTTCAAAGTCCTTCAGTGGCCTGACATGACAGATAGCTACCCCGCTTTGTCTTTTGAAAAATGCTGTACTTTGCAACTTACTGCTGGCATTATAAAAAAAAACATCCACTCCCTTGCTTCCCACAGAGAAGAAGCAGAGGAGGATTTAAGAGAAATGCCTTCTGCAGCCAAAAAATAGAAGAGCGTCCACTAAGTGAAATTGTGGGCAATTTAGAAAACATTGGAGCAGCCACCGCCTGCAATTAAAAGCCAATTGTTCTCTCTTTCTGGTACACAGTGGTCAGTGGCAGTGATTTAAAGAGACCTGCCCTCTGCTAAATTGTTATGGATGGAATGAGGCTGGGCTGCTGAGTCAGCAACTCTTGTTAACCAATAGCCACACTGCAAAATAAATGAGTGTGGAGTTAGGTCGGGGATCCTACGGCCGGGGAAATAAGTGCTGAGTTCCACCAGTGGTCAACTTGTAATGCTAAACACACTTGAACCTGGCTCACAGTAACATGGTTTCAGAAGTCAGAAAACCACTCCCTTAGGTTTGCTGACACAATTGCTGCAGGTTCTCTACTATCTCGGGATTCACAAAGAATCTACAAGATACACAGAGTTCCATTAATATTCCAATACTCAAAATTAAGTTGAAAATTCCAGATGAAGAAATTACACACAAACTCAGATCTGTTGAGGGAGGTACGGAATATAAATGTACCAGAATAATATACCTAAAATATGGAGGGCCAAAATACCAACAGGTAAGTAAGTATGTATAGGTAAGTGCAGTTTTACTATACTGAACACCACATCTGCTTAGTTTGAAGATGTGTATACTTACTTATATGTACCTGCTTCCTCGATACTTCTGTCCTAGGTATTGTAGGCACGATATTCTGGTGTCACGATATTCCCGACGACATCCTTCCTGTGGCCCATGGGTCAGCGACACACAGGTGTGCCAAAAAGTGTCTGCGACTGAAGCCCAATGTCAGTGAGTTTAAAACATAATTGCGATGCAAATAAGTTGGCCCCAAATGCAAAAAAGTCTTGATGACAGTTTAGCACAGGTCTATTTTCAGCTAATTTGTGCATTTCAGAGGCTAAATTAGATGATGCTCTGGTACAATAAATGAAGCCACTGCTGTTTTGCACTTTTGTACCCTTTATATGATTGACAATTGAACACATCTGATGCGTTTATGTGAATATTTCAGAAAGATTTGTCTAGTTACTTATCCCGAATGAGGATTAGATAACGCCAGTGTGCCACGATAGGTGGTCACAGATTAGGGGGCATATTAGCAAGGGCAATTACGCCGCTTTAGCGGCACTTTCTGCCGCTAAAGCGGTGTTATTTCTATCGCCCAATAAACAAGCTGTCGCTAACAGCTGTTAGCGACAGCTTACTGCCAATAGCGCCCGTTTCCTTACCGCTTTGCATGTCAGTGATAAACATCGCTAATGACATGCAAAGTGGGCGTTCCCAACATCAAAGCGACTGAAAGCAGTCGCTAACCCACATTCCCCCTATTACCAAGTAACGCGGAGCGAAACAATAACTCGCGCTAACCGCGAATATCGCCTGAAAGTTATACCTGCTAAAATCCCTACTTAGGCATGCATATAATGGGAGGTGGATTATGGGGTTACGGCCACATGGCCATATCAGCAAGCATTTCGCCGTATTGCCAGGATGTTCGCTGGTTTTTCAGCGATGTCTGGCCGTTTTTCACGCTATTGCTGGAATATTTATCGCCATAGCGCTATTCGTTGCTAATACAGCGTTAGCGTGGCGAAATATTCCAGCGATAGCCGGCGATAAAACTATTCGCGCTAAGCGCGCTCTGCGATATTTATCGCAGTTTGTTGCTAATATGGCCCTTGGTGTTTTCTACATTATATAATCATTCATGAGCAAAAGATATTTCATAACCTGTCCAGTGTTTTTTCTCTGGTTTGACTGGAGCAAAGATTCATCTCCGTTCTCTAATATGATTATGAGAAACGGTGCAAAACAATATTTGCTCCATTGCTGATCCAGAGCAAAATGTGTATAATCTGGCAGCAAATATTATGCTTCCCATAGAGTACAGAGCAGTGGAATAAATAGACTGAAAACGTTAAGGTGGTTAGAGCAAAATGTGCTTTCAATCCCCTATCTGTGGGGTTGTTCTTGATCCCTTGGTATTTTTATGCAAGTGATGAGCACATTTTAAGTCACTTTCATTTGCATGAATTCGAATCATAGGAACATTTGTTATAGGTGATTCCCAACCAGTTATGAAAAATATGCCAGTATTTTTCTGAGGATATTCTCATTACTTCATTCAAAAATCATGTGCCACCACTGATTTTCTTAGTACACTACTAAGACACTGCACTGATGTTTGGGTTTATATTTGTTAAGTGGGGTTAAAGGAAAAACGTTTGACCATGAGCCAGGCGAACCTGGAAATTTCGCATCTGCTAAGTTTGGTGAAGTTTTCCAGCTACACTTAACTTTTCCGATGCCAAGGTCCCTGCCTGCAACTCCACACAAATGAGATTTATTTCCATCCTTAAAATGGGCGGGATATCCTATTGCTGGGGAATGGTTGAATATAACATACCATGTGTATTTATAAAAAAAACACATGTTCACACAAGGGTATTTTGGCACTGAATAACAGATATTTATTGTTACCTAACTCAATGGTACTCATTTGATCGACATCAGAAGGATGAAAGGCTGAGTGGATCTGACGAGGATTTGAACCTGTCACCATGAGGTCAAACACAGGCCCCTACAGTGGACACCTTAGTCCACTAAACCACCAGACCTTCCAAAGTGGAATAGCAGAGAACTTGGCAGGTGGGGGGCTAAGGCTGGGTTGTGAGGTGGTCTTAAGCCTGATAGACTGTGCACTATGGCGGCTGGAGGAGGGTGGGGGCGTGAAAGAAGAAGAAATTGGTGAGATTGGTCATGGGTGTTCTGTAAAGTGGGTTCTTACAAGGTATGGCTGACAAGCGGTGTCAGTAGACCCATTGTTCCTTGAGTCAAATCTCGGCAGAAGAAATTATTTTTCACAGCCATGAAGAGCTGCCAAAGCTACCCCTTTTTAAAAAAAAAAGAAAGTATCCGCAAGAGACTTCTAACTACAGATTCCTCACCTTTTGAATGCTTCCCCAGTAGCACCTCTGTGCACTGCTAGGTGGTGCCATGCGGCTCAGCACTGACGCCATTCCGCTCCAGAACTGACGTGCGGAGTCAGTATTGCTACCACTCCCTCATGCTGACATTGATTCCTTTCTTTCTGTGCCACCAGATGTGAATCCGGAGCTACCGCTCGTCTGTTTGAGACCGTTTACATAACATTGTAGAGTGTGTCTGAGACAGATCCACATTATGTTTCCCTGTGGTGCCTAGGGTCGGGCCACAACTATAAGGCCTGTTGTGACTGCATAACAATGAATCAGGAGGCCATTCGGGACTGCAAGGTGGAGTTGTAAGTCATCAAGCATTGGAACACTGGTCCAAATCCAAAAGCCCGTTCCCAAGTCCAGACGTCAGCCCTGAGGTCAATTGTCATTCCACTCTAAAACAAAAAAACGCATAAACCCATCAAAAATCCAAGTAGGACTCAGCCCCTGGCCCCCTTTCTTATAAACCTGAGAAGGAGCAAGGGCTCATGTAGTCGGTCGACCTCAAAGCCATTGCCACAAGTATGTTCCAGCAAACATTGTGTTTCCTGGGCTTCCTGTGACACCGAGGCAGTTCCAAGAGTTCAACTAGACCATTTTGTGACTCTTCGGACCCCTTCTGGCTCCCTCTGGTGTGTCTGTGGGGCACATGGAGCCGAAAGGCCCTCCATCTGCAATATTGCTGGCGGTTTTGCCCTTGGAGCCAGATAGACTCTCTGACACCATTGTGGGGCTCCTACCTGCACCTTTGCTGACTCCACCTCTGGCTCCAAGGTCTTCGATGGTTCCTAGACCATCAACGCTGATACCAACTCAATCGATGCCAAGGATGAGGTGCATCCCATTGTGCTCTGTGACTCCAAGTCGGCGCCATCCCAAACTTGACAGAGGCTGTGCTCAATGCCCATCGAACTGCAGCCTGTGCCCACTTTATGAGAGCTGCTTAACATCTTGATTTCGCAGGTCTCAAATGCCACATTCCTTATTTGGAACAGACTTTGATAGTGAATATGATGCAGAAAATTAATATGGGCAATCCTACCATGAGGAAAACTGGTATTAGGACCTCTAGGATGTCAGTGGCCTTGACATCGTTTTTGACACCGGTCTTGTCTCACCCCCTGGTCCTGCACCTGAGATAAGTACCTCCTTCACAAGTTCTGGACCTCCAGCTCCCTAACTTAGAGGTCAAGACCAAGGCTCTAACAGCAACCCAATACAAAGTCACTGTTGCCCCTTAATGAGGCCCTCACTGATACCCTCATAGGGGGCTGGGCAAAACCTTACTCTGGTCGCAGGTGAATCGCCAGGTATCAAGGCACTGTCGTCATGCCCAGCTTTTGTTGACTCAGCAACCTTCTCTTGAGAGCTTGGTGCTGCATGCTTCCACCAGTCAGACAAACCTGAATGCCTTCCCAACTAATCTCCAGGTTAGCCAGTCTAATACAGTGGAGACCTTTGGGTAGAGGGTATTTTCTTCTACAAGTTTGGCCCTCCGATCGGTTATTGGCAGTTATCTGTTAGGTCGCTATTCCCTTGCCCTCTCAGATTCTGTAGCTCAAGTCCTTCCAAGTGTTCCGGAAGCCCTTTGTCCTGTACTGACCCAGGCCACACAGAATGGCCATAACACTGCTAAATTTACCATCTATTATGGTCTGGACAGATTCTATTGGGCATGCCACTGGCACTAGTGTCGCTATCCGTCACCATGCCTGGTTGAGATCCATAAGTTTCTCCTGCAATATTCAGTCATCTCCTATGGACATGCCCTTGATGGGACTCAATTTTTTGGTGATAAAGTGGAATCTGCTCTGGAGCATTTCAAAGAAAGCAGGGCTGCAGCGCACTCCTTGGGCTTATCTGCTGCACCATACCAACCGCATCTGCCTGTTTGTTCTTTTCTCGGCTCCGACTAGGGTATCCCACACAAACAGACACTTCAGCCTCAGCAAGGTTTCCGGCTGTTTCATGGCTGAGGCCATTGGCACCCAGTAGCCCCACGGTCAGGGTCAGCATGCCAGTCAGTCCACTGCCCTCTGCAGCCCCACCTGCAAAGCCCCTTTAGGGTGCCCTTAGTTGGACACGACCACTTATTTGCAGGCAGGATCTGATGATTTTTTGCATGCTGTCAGGTTATAACATTGGACAAGTGGGGCCGGTATATTGTCCAGAATGGGTACGCCCTACGTTTACTGGCTACTCCACCACACGCACCGAATGACTGACAGAGGACCATCTGTCCATCTTATGACAAGCAGTGCAAGTCTTTTTGTCCAAAGGTGCTATTGAGAGGGTGTCTGTGTAGGAAGTGGGTCGTGCTTGTTACTCTTGCTGCTTCTTGGTGTTATAGAACGATGGAGGCCTTTGTCCTATTTTAAACCCTCTTAACAATTTCCTTTGGAAGGACAAGTTCAAGATGCTCATCTGCACCAGGTCTTGTCTGCTCATGACCCTGCAGCCTGGATGGTAGCATTGGACCTGCAAAACAATGACTTTCACATCCACGTCCTGCAGGATCATATGCGTTATCTGTCTTTCATGGTGGGAAACGAGCATTTTCAATTTGTTGTCCTCCCCTATGGTCTCACCAGTGCTCCTCAGGTGTTCACAAAAGTGATGGTGGTAGTGGCATTACATCTTCTAAGATCTGGGGTCCCCGTCTTCTCATGTCTCAATGACTGACTGATAGAGGTGGGATCACCCCAGGCAGTCATCACCCAACTCCAGACTTCGGCGAATCTCCTGTTATCCTTGGGGTTCACTATCAACGTGTCAAAGTCACACCTGACTCCTTCTCAGATGCTCCCATTTATTGGAGCCGTTCTAGACATGCTGATTATCCTCTGTCCTGGATTTCAGTTAGGCCGACTCTGAGGTTGCCTGGAGTGATGGACTCTTGCATCCTGCTGCTCAAGCATGCCAGGTGGAATATAAGGGCCCTTCAGTGGGTTCTGAAGTTGCAGTGGGTGCAACATCAAGGGGATCTCTACAGTCATGTCCAGATCTCATAGGAGACTGCAAAAGACCTTTAGTGGTGGTTGCTCAACCATGATTGGATCAGCAGCAGACCCCTTTTCCTTCCACACCCATAGCTTACAATGGTTACCAATGCATTGCTGCTGGGTTAGGGTGACCACGTGGAAGAGGCAGATAGCCGAAGCCTCCGGTCTTCGCTGGAGGTCTGGCTCCATTTCAACCCTCTGAAGCTCTGGGCCATCCGCTTGGTGTTGAAAGCATTCCTGTCCACTATCAAGGGAGTCTGGTGTAGGTGCTCACACACAACACCACCAACATGTGTTACAGCATAAAACAGGATGGGGTGGGGCATAGACCCTGTGCCAGAAGGTGCTGCACCACTGCAAATGGCTGGACATCATGGGGATCTTACCTGTTGTGAATCACCTAGTGGGATCTTTAAATGTCATGGCAGACAAGGCCATGCATAGTGCTTTATGAGTGGCAGTTACACCCGGAGGTAGCGCAAGGTCTCTTCCAAACATGTAGAGAACCTTGACTTGATCTTTTTGCCACCGTCGAGAACACACAATGTCAGCAGTTCTGCACATTGGAGGTCCCAAGACATCTCTCTGTCAAATGCGTTCTGCCTACGATGGGACTGAGGGCTTCTGACATCCCGCCTACACCTCTCCTGCCCCTAGTTCTGAAGAAAATCAGAACTGACTGGGCCCAGGTCATCCTGGTAGCTCCATCTAGAGCAGGGAGAATTTGGTATTCAGAGCTCCAAGGCATGAGCATCTGTTCTCCGTTCAGGCTGTCCCTCCGGGAGGATCATCTTTACAGCAGCAGGACAGGATCCTGCATCCAAACCTGCGCACACCCCACCTTTATGGGTAGAGATTGAGCAGAGACATCTGAATGCCTTCGATATTCCTTCTGAGGTGGTTGATGTCAGTTTGGCAGCCAGGCATCCCTCGTTAAAAAACTGTATACGCCTGTTCTTCAGATACATTTGTGGTTTGGTGCGGTACACAGCAGACCGACCCCCTCCAGGCCAGGTAATCTGATGTTTTGTTATTTGTTCTATCCCTCGACCATCAAGGCTTTGCTTTGGGCATGGCTAAAGAATATCTTTTGTCTCTTTCGGCATTTTTACAGTTGCCGAATTGACCTTCGTTGTTTAAATCACTTTTTGTGATGCGTTTTTTTGGAGGACTCCAATTGTCTGTTTCTTCTTCCATTTGTTATGCCCAGGTGGGATCCTAACCTGGTACTCACATATTTAATATACACTTCCTTTGAGCCGCTAACCATTGCAGCTGTCCATTGCGGCTTCTGACCCTCAAAACAGCGTTCCTCGTTGCCATATCATCGGCGTGGCAAGTGAGTGTGCTCCAAGCTCTCTATGTCAAACCACCATATACAATCTCCTTTCGAGATAAGCTGGTTCTGGGAACTCAGGTATCCCTTCTTCCAAAAGTAGTAACACCATTACACGTCACTCAAACCATCACCTTACCAGTGTTCTATACTACGCCTCACCCCTCTAAGGAGGAGGGGAGACTCCATCGCCTGGACACCAGAAGAGAGCTGAGCTTTATATTGATCATCAGATACCACCCAGTGGATGAGCAGTTCTTTATGGGGCTCGTGGGAGCAAATGAAGGTGAAGCCATGCAGAAAAGGACCACCTCACGCTGGATCATGCTCTGCATCAGGATCTGCAATGCATTGGCAAAAAAGTAGCCCCGGAAGAGCTATGAGCTAATTTTACCAGAACCCAGGCTGCTATCACCGCATTGGCATGCAGAGTTCCTGTCCTGGACATTAGTCAGGCAGCTACATTGGCATCCCTCCATAAGTTTATGAAGATCGCTGTCTAGATAGCAGTTTCGTCGAGAAGGGCATTTTGACCGCTCAATACTACAGGGCTTTTTAAATGGAGCCAATTCACAGACCCACTTCTAATAGGTATTGTTTTGGTATCTTTTCAAAACGTGAGGAATCTGCGGTTAGAAGTCTCGATCAGATGGACAAGTTACTTACCTTCAGCAAAACTCTTTCTGGTAGAAACTCTTTCTAACCGCATATTCTTTACAGACCCTTCCATCCTTCCCACTCTGTGGATTGGACTCTGACCTCTAAAAAGATCCCAAGTTTAGGACTCCGCACACTGTTTGATGCTAATTTGCTGTTGGGGTGCTAACAGCTGCAAAAGCAAATGATGTCAGCACATGGGAGTGGTGCTTTTATTGGCTCCGCACATCGTTTTCGGGGCAGAACAAGGTCAGTGCGGAGCCGCATGGCGCCACCTAACAGCACGCAGAGGTACCACTGGTAAGTTTCCGGATCCAGTCTGACGCATTGGGAAGTATTAGGAAGATGAAGAATCTACAGTTAGATAGAGTCCCTACCAGAAAGAGTGTTACGAATGGTAGGTAACTTGTTATTGGCAAGCATATGCACATTTTGACTCCTGACGCACAACATTTTTAAAATATAATTTGCAAAGTTAGATGGCACTCAATTTCCCAACTTTGCACCACCTTACATAAGTCACAACATGGGAAAAGTCTGAACTGGCTATTAAAGCGTGACATACTGAACTTTATCCTCAAATAGCAAGTTAGCAGATTCTTAGTGTAGCTGAACTAGCAAATAAATCTAGCATTATACATCCTGGGTAATGTAGGAAGGCATTACTTGTATTGACCGCACACGTTTACCCTATCCCTGACAACCTATTATACATACACACAGAACATTATGAAAAATACGAAAAACAAGAGCTGTTATCCCATGATTTATTTGGAGATTTTATTTTTTAAAACTACACTTTTCAAAAAGTTAAAACTAAACCTACATCTTGGGGAAAAGAAACTAACGCTATAACAATGAGTTAATACTTTTGTCGACCTTTTTGTGACCTACTATCACCTTGGATTATTATATGGTGTTGGAACTCTTCATTATTGTTAGCCATGGCCTTAAGAAATAGCCTTGGAACAAGGGGGTTTGATGCCATGGTCAACATGTAAATGCCCTGGATATTTTTATATAACAAAGCATTGGAAATTCAACATGTCCACAAAGGTAAGTAATGACATAGAGGCCTTTTGATGTTACCTGGCCCTCTTTATTTAGCATATGGCCTTTAGATATGGTAATTGTAAGTGATTTTAATTTTATTTTGGTGATTTTTAGGGATTATTGTCAGAGTGCTTCAGAATGAAGGGGTGGAGGTATATACAACAAAGTGGCCAACTTTATGTTATTTCTTGCTTTTTTCTGCGACAGAGCAAGGCTGGAATTGGATGGGGCTTGGGTGTGTTTTAGTATTCTTCATATTCTGTGAATGTTGTCCAAAATGAGGGATGTATCCTGTGTGACTCCATGTGAGCTTTGAACGTTGGTAACTTGATTGATGTTCTAGTAGCTGGATTGATTGTGACACATTTCTTCACTATATGGTTGGTGAGTACTTGGGCAAGTGTATCAAATTCCCTAATTCAATTCTTGCTGTTTTGTGATCAAACTGGCAGTCAGTGTTTGGGTGGGATGTTTGAATTTGTTTTATTATTGTTTACCATTAGTGATGCTGGTCTCATTGCAGTGAGCACTCTCCATGATATTTTTTCAGAACTGCCATTTGTTATTATTGACATTTGTAGAGCGCGTAGCTGCCCCGAGGGTTTCCCAGAGCGGTGGACAGTAGCAGATCAAAAAGATAAGGGCCTAGAGACTAGGAACTAGAACAACCAGGTTTTAAGCTCTTTAGGGAAAGAAAATAAGGAGGAGCAACACCTCATCGACTCAGGGAGACTGTTCCAGAGCCTAGGGCCCAGGATAGAGAAGGAGTGGCTACCCATTCAAGTGCATTTGATTCTGGGAACTGTAAAAAGAGAACGGTTGCTTGAACAAAGTGGGCGAGGAGGATGATAGGGCACCAACAGATCTTGCACGTAGCGAGGACCTGAGAGAGAGTTGATTTTATGCATAAGGCAGAGTGCCTTGAAATTGATGTGTTTATCAATTGTGAGTCAGTGGAGATCGCGGAGGAGACCGGATACAGAGAAGTATTTGGGAAGTCAGAATAAGAGCCTTGGGGCTGCGTTCTGGACTACTTGGAGGTGTCTAATCTTGGCCTTCACTGTCCTTTGTGCCGAAAAAGGGAACACCCACAAAATCCTTTTAGCCGCATGTGTCTCCATGGACAGGGAAGAGTCTAGCCAGAAGCCAAGGTTCTTCACTTTATTGGTTGGGTTGGGAAATGCTCCTAGCATGGTCAGCTAGTGCTGGGGGCCCCAGGGCTGGGGATTCTTGCCCAGAACCCTTACCTCGGTCTTGTCCCCGTTGAGTTGTAGAGAGTTGGTATTCATCCAGGTGGAGACAAGGCCGAGGCAGGAATTAAGATCTTCCGGATTGACCTCCCGACCAGATTACAATGAAAAAATAATCTGGGTATCATCGGTGTAGGAAAACAACGTGAGACCACAGCGTTCCACTAGGTCCACCAAAGGGCGGACATAGATGTTAAAGAGCATAGAAATGAGGGTTGATCCCTACGGAACTCCAGAGGTAAGAGGGTAAGGGTTGGACACAGCCGTCGTTGAAAAGACCTGAAAGATATGGTTCACCAAGAAGTAGGTAAACCAGGTGAGTGCTGACCCTTAGAGACCTATTTGAGTCAGTCTTTCGATAAAAGTATCAAAGGCAGCAGTGAGATCCAATAGGATCAGCGCTGTAGTGCCGCCCCTGTTTAGGAGTCGTCTTAGATGTTCTGTGACTCCTAACAGGCAAGATTCCGTGCTGTGTCCAGCTCTGAAGCCTGAGTGGGAGGGGTGAAGAGCATCCTGAGCCTCCACAAATGAGGCAAGTTGAGCATTGACATGTTTTTCCAGAATTTTTGAAAAAATAGTTAGCAAAGAAATGGGTCTAAAATGAGACCTATTAGTCGGGTCCAAGTGGGGTTTTTTAGCTGGGAAAGTACCATAGCATGCTTCCATGCTTTGGGCAGATGCCACTTGTGTAAAGAGGAGTTCAGAAGTGACACCATTGGATGGAAAGGGTGTGGGCTTAAAATATCCAACTTGGCTGGAGAAATCGGGTCTAAAGTTGAGCCTGATTTAATTGACTGCAGTAAATCAAGGAATCGAGAGGAATCCAAAGGGAGCAAAGTCTGCAGCTTTACTGGTGTTAGGCCCACAGCAGGCACCTTGTCTTCATGGATGGAAAAGAGGATGAGTTTGAGGTTTGAGGCAGTGTTACCTGTCTGAGTGATGCTAGTCCCTCCTGAGGCTAAAGTGCGCTGAATGGCTGTCACCATGGCAAATTCTTCTTTTTCCTTGATACTTTTCTTTTTCTGTCTTGATTTTTTAATTTAGTTTCAAGATCATCGTATGGATTTGGATTAGTAATGAGCAGTGAATTGCTGTGTATTGCTTATCCAGCACACATGGGTTTTGCACGAAGTACGATTGTCCATTTTGACATGCCAATCTTTTGCTTGGAGCAAAGAGGTGCTCATGGAGTATCCTAAAGCTTAAATATTAGGGGCAGTGTTGAAATGGTAACAATTGTTTTTAAGGAGAGCAAACTCTTGGCACCTAGATGCACCTCTTTAAAAAACACTCCAACACAAATCTCTCTTATCACTCATTGACTTTATGCTTGTCTCTGACCCTGCACGTTTCTCTGCTGCGTTTTTGGCTAGGTCTCCACGTTAGATTTGCCACATACATTTATACATAACTACAAGTCCACGGTCATGCTGAAATTAAGGGAGCATGGGATAGTTTTGGCATCATGGCGATCTTCAGGTAGCCTCAGCTTGTGGTTTGGACCAACTCAGGTGCCCTGTGTCTGAGGGTGCCTTTGTTTCCCATGTTACCCAACTAATGTTAAAGCCCACAAGATCAGATCTGGTCACTCTACTAAAACCAAGCAAGGTGAACTTGTCTCAATTTCAATAAACAAGCAGGAGTGCCAGGAATTGAGAAGAGATGACCATGCAGGGCCTGCATCAAAAGCTCTCTAGTGGCATCCTGTTGACCAAACCATCAAGGTGAAAAAATTATGCACTAGTCTCAAAGCATCCAGTCGTAAAAAACCTGAGCTCTGTAGACGCTGGCCTGTTATCCCCTTCCACAACCCCAGAGGAAGTTATATTACATCATAATAAATATCCAATCTTTGGGGCCACCTGCCACCTATCCTACATTGAAGAAGAACCTAATGATATTGATGAAGGCTCCCTCCTTCCAGCGGCTGGACGTCACTGTGTCCACCGCTTCCTCCATTGGTTAGCCAGATCCTATAGAATCTTCCTCATGTCACCAAGTCAAGGTAGTGCACCTGGGAACCCTCCTGTTCTCAACTGTTCATAATATATTCAATAAAAACTCACACCTACAACTTTATCTCACGCTGGCAAACACAGTGTAGAGAAGGGGCATATTGATCCTCAGAAGCAATTAAATAAATATTTAGGAACCTTTGTTAAGAAAATATTTCCAAGGGTAAAGGACAGTCTAGCACAAGGAGTTGCAGCTTCCCAAGTGTTGTGTTGGCTTACTTGAATGTTGAAAACACTGATGCCCCCAAAACAAGCATGCTGGGATGTGCATATGCTTGTTCAGGATGCGCAGAGCAGTATGTTTGACTAATCAGATTCACAATTTCCCAAGACACGTACTTCCCTCGTTCCCCTCCCCCAGCACCAAAGAGAATAACTATTAGTTAAGCAGTCGCGGTCGGTGTAGGTGTGCCGGCCGGGCGGTGACGTGGGGCGGGGTGGGTCAGGGTGGGGTAGCAAAGTATGGATTATGGACCTATACAGGTAAGTAAACATTTAAATCAATAAAACGAATTTCGTTGGGCGCACTGCATCGCCAAATGCGATGCAGTGCGCATGACGAAATTCGTTTTATTGATTTAAATGTTTACTTACCTGTATAGGTCCATAATCCATACTTTACCCCCACCCTGCCCCACCCCCGCCCCACGTCACCGCCCGGCCGGCACACCTACACCGACCGCGACTGTTGTTAAGGGTTAAAGTAAAACCCCACGAAGGGGAGTAGCGGAAGGGTGTTCTTAACAAGAAAAAGTATTTTTCCTGTGGAAAAAAGGTTGGTGTGAGAGATGCACCTCTGAGAAGCGCTTACACGTGCATAGTTGTACACCTTGTGCAGCTATGGTGTGAATCTGCTTACACAAGGAAGTACTTGAGCGCAGTCGCGGTCGGTGTAGGTGTGCCGGCCGGGCGGTGACGTGGGGCGGGGGTGGGGCAGGGTGGGGGGTAGCAAAGTATGGATTATGGACCTATACAGGTAAGTAAACATTTAAATCAATAAAACGAATTTCGTTGCGCGCACTGCATCGCATTTGGCGATGCAGTGCGCCCAACGAAATTCGTTTTATTGATTTAAATGTTTACTTACCTGTATAGGTCCATAATCCATACTTTGCTACCCCCACCCTGACCCACCCCCGCCCCACGTCACCGCCCGGCCGGCACACCTACACCGACCGCGACTGCTTGAGCGAACTGCAGCTGTCGTTGTTTCCTAGAAGTACGTTTGGACTTGTTTAACAATTCCAAAAAATTCGAAAATCTGTCTCAAACAAAGGTGTGAATTTACGTATGCAGGTTTAGTATTTTTTTGTGATTTGCCCCCATAGGCGAATTGAATATGAAATAGAAACTTTGAGCGCTAAATAATGACTTGAAATTGTGGGTGCTGGTGGCATTGTTTCCCTTTGGGTTTTCCTAATAATACATTTTCATTGGTGTCTACCATCCAAGACTATTGGACTCACGTTGGAGAATGGAATTAGGCCTAGGGCTAATGCTTGAGGAATGAAATTATGCTAAGGAATACTGCTTGGGGCATATGATTAGGGTCTGGTGTTTTATTTGAATTAAAATTGAAATTAATTAATTTCAGGTATATATTGCAAAAACAATTATGCTCCTACAACTGGGAAAATCGTTCACATTGCCTGACAGTATCGTTTAAAGTAATTAAAAATGATGGTTTTCATATTACCACTGCTATGTTTACCTTTCTGATGAAAATCTCACAAATTATTTTTAGAAAAAACGTTAGATTGCTGTATTTAACCTGCCGCATGTGTTCCTCATGTCTTGAAGTCAGTGTTATAACTGTTAACATTATTTAAAATACCTCCTAGAATTGTTTAGAGGGAGGGGTGAACAAATTAGCTGTGCACGCTGCTTGGAGTGTTGTGCGCCGAAGAGCACACGGCGCATGGGCCTGTGAAATGCAGTCTACACAAGAAGCTGCATACGTGGGATTAGCGACCACCAGCCGGCCTTGGGGACTGCTTTAGTTTTGTGATTCACCCCACGCCCTCCTCTCCCCCTGATCACCGCACATCCAAGGGCGGACTCACTGCACACAGTACATTGTGGTGCATTTTGAAGAAGGATTTGTGTAATATTATTACGTGAACAAAGTTTGGGGAGACGCAAATTATTGGCAGTTTGCAAAAATGTTTATTTTTACACCGTGGCGTAATTTCCCCCCACAAACAAATTCTTCGGGCGAGTTTCGTTGGCAGAGGAAATAGACGTGCTCTTTTTTTTGCAAATTAAACTTTCCTCGCAATTTCGAAACTGGATTTGTGTTGGCGAAAAGGCATGTCGATCGATAGTGCAGCAGGTGCAGTGCACCCAAGTTTTAACCATACCCTTTTCTGTAGGAGTCCCCTGACTGCATTGAATGGGTGCTGCATTTATCTAACACTTCCAACCCAATGAGAAGCTCTAAAGTGCTTTGTAGATGAGGAGCCCCTACTCTGTGGGATAGCAATGGATGGAAGAACGAGAGATATGCCCATAGTGGGTAGTGTATGTGCCGTGTATGAGGACAAGAGTTGTGCTTTCATCTTGTTTTTGTTGCAACGCCTATGCATGAGCTTGAAGCAAATGGAATGAGGGTTAGGACCCTTACGAGTAACAGATGCTGTCATTCAAATGATCATGCAAGTGATTACAAAGGTGTTTATGCAGGTGTAAACTTACCAAATGACATCATAGTTTACAAATTTAAATGTAGCTTTGTTGGGCAGGAGAACGTGGGAAGATGAAAATGGGCAGTTCCGATAAGTCATAGACAATTGAATTACTTTCCAGTCCTGGTGGATTTGGTGCACTAGACATAAATATTATGAGAGCAGCGGGTTCATCTCAAATTTGCTCAATTTAGTGCATTCAACACATACAAAGTAAGAGTAGTACGCAGAGGTTAATTTGTAATAGAAAGAGTGCCGGCACCCAAAGCTCTGCTCAGAAGCCCGAGGCTGGTGCTATTGAATGTCAGCCTGCGGAATAAGAAGGCTGCGTAGTCTTATGTACACATCGTGCGTCCTTAATCCACTAACCAGACACGCTTTCCACATTATGTCACTCTTGCAGGTTCCTTCTTTCTCCCTGGGCGATATCTTTGGAATGGTAATGACAAATCCTCTTTACTGGTAAAGTTGGATTTGACATTATGATTTTAGAAATGCCAGTTTTAGAAAGTGGACATTTCTCTGATCGTACAGCCCTGTGTGCCTGTGTCCCTGCTCTTACAGCTCTGTGTGCCTGCAGCCTGTCTCCAATACACATCTGGGGTGAGTGACAGCTACACATTGTGCATTCCCTCTAGACAGCCCCAAACACAGGAAGGTTAGGTGTGTCTGAGTACTCATCTGCATCCTGATGGCTCTTCCAGGCAGGAAGTGAGGGGAGCTGACACACCTGAATAGGCAGCGTCCTGTCCCCACACAAAGGGCTGAATTCACCCCACAGCTTGTCTGGAGTCAGGCCTGGGAAGAAAGGATTTCTGTGCAATTCAAAGACCCTTCTTTGAAGTTACCCCAACTTCAGAGGCATAACTGGGTCTAAGTAATGGGACTCTGACCCCACCAAATCAGACACTTCTGGACCTGTAACTGAACTCTATCTGAAGAACTGCTATGCTGCATCAAGGACTGACAATATACTGGACTGCTGATCTTGAAGACCTGCTTTTCTGCTGTGGTGCCCTGCTGTTCTTTGACCCTGCTGAGGGAGAGCTAGAATGTGCCTTGCAAATTAAGTGATCTCCAAGGGCTTGTTGACTTGCCTTCTGTTGCTTGAGACTCAGTGCCATCAAAGTCTCTACTCCTGCTCCAGTGCCTGGTTCACTGGAAGTGTACCCAGATACTTGCGCCAGAGAAATCAACACATCTCCAGTCTGCGCATAGCAGAAATGGTGCATTGACCCTGCTGCAGGATTAGAATTGGCGCATCGCTCTAGGAACCAATGCAACGCCTACAGATCACGATGCATCGGAAACGCACATCACCGCCACAGCAGTTTGAGAGATCAACGCATCCCCTTAACTGTGTGGAAAAACCCGGTGCATCATACTTTGCAACCAACGTATCTCGGCTCGGCGCTTCATCTACGGAATCAACGCATCGCCACCACTACATGGAGAAAATTGATGCTCCACCTCGAATGCGGGCTCTACATCAACGCACCCCTTGTCTGCACCCTTCATCTCGCTGTTTCAACCAGGATCAAGGTACTCTGTTCACTGGGACTGCATGGCTCCTGTCCCCAGCCTGCGTTCCATCACGGTCGGCCTGAGCTGTTGGCTTTGCCCTGGTCCAGGGCGACCAGATAACCCCCATTGGCGCTTATTGCTTCTAAGCGCTAGAACTCTTTTTATTCTTTAAAAATTCATATCTCAACTTCTGATCTTAAATTATTTATAAGATTATTGTCCATTTTTCTAACCTCGCGTGGAGTCTTTTTGTGGTGTTTTCATTGTGTGTGTGGATTGCACAAATACTTTACACATTGCCTCTTTGGATATGCCTGACTGCTTGTGCTAGGCTATAAGAGGGTGAGCACAGGTAATTTTTTTGTGTGTATCTGACTTTCCCTGACATAGGATTGTGGTTCCTGCTTGGACAGGGTGCATACCTCTGCCAACTAGAAACCCAATTTCTAAGAATTCAACACCTACATACTAAGAGTAGTGCAGCAGGTTGTAGCTCAGTTCTGCGTGATTTAGTACATTAGACAAATACATAGTAAGAGTAGTGCCGCAAGTTGCATCTCAGTTCTGCTTGATTGAGTACATCAGATACATACATACCAAGAGTAGTACAGTGGGTGTCATTCCAGTTCCGCTCAATTTGGTACATCAGATTCACACATAGTAAGAGTAGTACAGTGAGTTACATCTCAGTTCTGCTTGCATTAGTACACTAGACAGATACATAGTAAGAGTAGTACAGAGGGCAGCCGCGGTCTGTGCAGGTAACAGCGATGGGCGGTGGGGCCGGGTAAGGGGGATTTCGAGGGACGATGCAGAGGGAAAATTAATTATTTAATTTTCCCTCGGCATCGTCCCTCGAAATCTCCCCTTACCCGGCCCCACCCCCCCATCGCTGTTACCTGCACGGACCGCGGCTGACAGAGGGTTGCATTTCAGTTCTGCTTGATTTAGTACATTAGACACATACATACTAAAAGTAGTACAGCGTGTTGCATCTCAGGTCTGCTTGACTTAGTACATTAGACAAATACATAGTAAGAGTGGTACAGCAGGTTGCATCCCAGTTCCACTCGATTTGGTACATAAAATTCATACACAGTGAGAGTAGTACAGTGAGTTACATCTCTTTTAAGCTGTAATTCCTGAATAGAAAGGACACCGAGGGGTAATTCCTGACTAGAAAGAGCACTGGGGGGTATACCTCGGCACCCTTACATGGTAATCCCCCATTACTACGGAGGCTTTACTCCGCATACCATTACTTCGCAAGCGTTACAACGCATGCGATGTAACAACGTGTAGCCTTTACTACGCAAGTTGTTACATCGCATGCGTTGTAACAACGCATGCGTTGTAATGGCTAAACGAACAAGGTACTGCAGTGACTCACCGCTGGTTGCATTGTTCTTTCAGCGGGACGCGACTTCAGGCAGAACTCCTCCCAGGAAGCGACGCTGCTAGGCTGACCTGGATGAGCGCACCCAGGAAGGTGCGCGATGACAACTGCCTCATTATGGAAGCGTCGGCAGGAAGCGGAGCGAGCAGCGTCCCAGGCAGGGGGAGGTGACAGGGAGCGGCGGCTCAGGGATAGGGAGATCGGCCCTCGTCGTCATGGAGTGAGGGGGCCATGGGCGCCAAGGAGTCCCGCATAGGGTTCATCACCTACGAGGAGGACATCAGGAGAGGTAAGCCGGGGGCATTGTCCTAGGGGGAGGGTCGTGCAGGGGGTAGTTTTTTTAGGTTTTAGGGTAGTGTACTTGTGTTTGTGTAGTGTAGACTAGTGTATTTGGGTTTAGGGTAGTGTTGGGGGTCGTGAAGGGTAGTGTTTGGGAGTAGGGATAGGACTGGGGGTAGGGGCAGGGTCGTGCTGGGGGTAGTGTGTTAGGGTTCATGGTAGTGTTGTGGTGTTTGTGTAGTGTGGGTAGTGTTTTAGGGTTTAGGGTAGTGTTGGGGGGTCGTGCAGGCCAGTGTTTCAGTGTAGGGACCGGACTGGGGGTAGGGGCAGGGTCGTGCTGGGGGTAGTGTTTTAGGGTTTAGGGTAGTGATGTGGTGTTTGTGTAGTGTAGGGTAGTGTTTTAGGGTTTAGGGTAGTGTCGGGGGGTTGTGCAGGGTAGTGTTTCAGTGTAGGGAACGGACTGGGGGTAGGGGCAGGGTCGTGCTGGGGTAGTGTTTTAGGGTTTAGGGTACTGTTGTGGTGTTAGTGTAGTGTAGGGTAGTGTTTTAGGGTTTAGGGTAGTGTCGGGGTGTCGTGCAGGGTAGTGTTTGGGTGTAGGGACAGGACTGGGGGTCGGGGAGGGTTGTGCAGGGGTAGTGTTTTAGGGTTTAGGGTAGTCTTGTGGTGTTGTGTAGTGTAGGGTAGTGTTTTAGGGTTTAGGGTAGTGTTGGGGTGTCGTGAAGGGTAGTGATTGAGTGTAGGGAGCAGGCTGGGGGAAGGGGGAGGGTCGTCCAGGGGGTAGTGTTTTAGGGTTTAGGGTAGTGTAGTGGTGTTTGAGTAGTGTAGGGTAGTGTAGTGTTTGGGTGTTTGGGTAGTGTTTTAGAGTTTGTTATGTGTAGGGTAGTGTAATTGTATTTAGTATTTAGTGTAGTGTTGGGGTAAATGTCTGTTTTTATTACGAGGCAAGTTTTTAGTTCGCATACATTAACACTTGCAATGTAAAGGTATGCGAACTAAAAACTTGCGTAGTAATGGTATTTGCTAAGTAAAAACTTCGTAGTAAAATGCTGCGAAGTAATGGTATGCGAAATAACGAGTCATATTCCCCTTACATACTTCACTGATTACAGCAAAGTATGTAGGGGCGCCGAGGGGTACGCACTGTAAGTGCATTTGGTATTTGGCACTGCTGTGCATACCCCTCGGTGCCCTTACATACTCTTCAGTAATCACTTCTTAAGGGCACCGAGGGAATCACTACAGAGTATGTAAGGATGCAGAGGGATATGCACTGCAGTGCATACCCCTCGGCGCCCTGGCTAACTCAGAGTATATAAGCCTTATATACTCTGAGGGGCTTATTTACAAGCCCCTTGCGCCACTTTTGCGTCATTTTTAACATGGGAAAAGTGACGCAAAAGTGGCGCAAGGGGCTTGTAAATCTGCCCCTGAGTATGTAAGGGCGCGGAGGGGTATACACAGCAGTGCTGTCAGTGGTTTCTAAACAGGGCCAGAAGAGGGAGCTTTCTCTCTATGTTTAAAAATCACTGTAGATTAAACATTTTAAACATAGAGGGACTGATCCCTCTTCCAGCCCTGTTTAAAAACCAAACAGTGCTGATTTATTTCGCCGGTGGAATTACAATAAGATGTCATTAACAAAGTTGTGAATGGACATCCCCTGAATCCTGTTCCTCTACTCTTACATAGCTGGGTAAGACAGCACTCTAACCTCTTGGTGGAAGAGCCAGTAAGTTCTGCATCCCCTTATCAGAAAGAAAATTCTCTTAAACATTTGGGAGTGGGTCTACATTGCCAGGTTGTGTTCCATCAAATATCCACATTTATTTAAAATCATGGTGTGTCTATCAAATGGGTGTCGTTAGCAGGGTGTGGGCCTTCATTATGGTGTGCATTGTGCAATATGCGTTGTGAATTACATACCATAACACTGGTGAATTTCAGGGGCTTTTCGTTTTTTTGTTCACTGACCTATAAGTTACTTTTAACCGTGATATTTTCAGTTAATTTCTTGTTATTTTTATATTGCATTGTATTCTCTGCCATGTATCCCTTTGGATGTGTGCAGTCTGGTTTGGCTGCAGGACCATAGCCTTGATTGTGTTTCTTAAAAATGGTAATTTCATTAAAAATTGTACACCTTAAAATCTGATATTTTATAATTGCATATTTTTAGAAAATGTTAATTTTTTGTGACTAGAAAATGGCATACTTATGATTGCGAATTTACGGTGGTGAATACATTTCTCTGGGTTTGGGAACCTCTCCTTCCTTATTACACCTCTTTGATATGGAATATTTAATTTACGTTGTTGAAATTGCCATTTTGACCGAAATCACGATTTTCAAGATAGTGGAAAAAGAATTTGACCCTCTTCATCAGCCAACCACTAATATCTCAAAAATTACTGAATTAATGTATATCGCAGCATGAGTAAAGTTATACTTTCTTGCCCAGTGAAGCATAAATCTATTTAATTTGATTAGCTCTGAGTAAAATATCTCATGAGAGGTAAAATGGGAAAACACATGTTTTTGGCACCACTCCTTAATAACGTCTTTACCCGTGAACAGAAGTGCATGCCGGTCCTCAGCTACATAGCCAAAGAGAGTGCCCAAGTTGGTGCATATCTGTCCAAGTTGTCCACTGTAATAAGCAAATCAAAAAATTCATTTTCAAACAAATGCGCTGCTAAATCATAACTACATTCAACATATATACAGATGCATAGAATTTAATATGCTATTTATTACCACTGTTGAGTGTGGAGGGTGATCAAGACTCACGAGTGGCGAAGCCGGTGCACAGACAGAATATCGAGTTTGGAATATCGAAGTGCCAGAATATCGAGTTGGAAATATTGAAGTGGTAAACTATCGACTTCAAGAATATTGGTGACCAGAATATCGACTTGAAGGTAAGAAATATCGTTTTCTGTAATATCGAAGTCAGTAATATCGTTTGTCAAAATATCGTTGTTAATAATATCGATATTTATATTAGTGTTCTGTATTTTAGTATGTATGTTAAAAGTATGTGATCTAATGTTTTTGTATAAGTATAGCTGTTTTTTTAATGTATGTGTGAAATTTGTAGAAGTGATTTATTTTATGTCAATTAAATTTTGCGTATTTTAGTTCTGTAGCGGGTTGTGGGTTTATAGGGGAATAGGGTGGGAAGTAATTTAATGATAATAAAGTAATTATTAATTTTAATTTATTAGTATTTATAATTAATTTTTTATTAATTAATTATTATTTGGTTATCAAATTTTATTAATTAATTGATAATTATGTAAATTGTGTTATTTTTTTTAGGAGCGGGTTGTGGGTGTATAGGGGAATAGGGTGGGAAGTAATTTATTTTGAATAAAGTAATAATTTTTATTTATTTTCTATTTTGATTTTATAGTGTTTGTGATAATTTATTTATTATTAATTAATTATTAATTGTTTGTTAATTATAATTAATTAATTGTTAAAAATGTTAATTGTGTCAATTATGTAGGAGTCTTTTATGCGTTTATAGGGGAATATGGTGTGAAGTAATTTTTTTAAAAGCATTAATAATTATTTTTTTGATTAAAATTAATTTATATGAAATAAAGTTATTTGTTTGTAAAATGTTTTTTAAAACATCTATAAATTAAGGTTTGTAATTAATTTTTAGTACTTTTTAACATTAAAATATTTTTCTATGTTTTGTAATTTATTATATTTTTATGTTTTTTATTTTTGTGTTATTAACAATTTTTGTATTGTATTTTGTTTCTTTTTTCTTTTTCTTTTTTGGAAATGTTAATTTAACCCTCTGCTATCCAACACTTTCCCTACTGTTGCACTCTCTGGAGTGGGAATAGTAATTTTTTCCCCTCCGCTATCCAACACTTTCCCTACTGTTGCTCTCACTGGAGAGGGAATAGTAATTTTTACCCCTCCGCTATCCAACACTTTCCCTACTTTTGCACTCTCTGGAGTGGGAATAGTAATTTTTACCCCTCCACGATCCAACACTTTCCCTACTGTTGTACTGTCTGGAGTGGGAATAGTAATTTTTACCCCTCCGCTATCCAACACTTTCCCTACTGTTGCACTCACTGGAGTGGGAATAGTAATATTTTCCCCTTCGCTATCCAACACTTTCCCTACTGTTGCACTCTCTGGAGTGGGAATTGTAATTTTTTCCCCTTTGCTATCCAACACTTTCCCTACTGTTGCACTCTCTGGAGTGGGAATAGTAATTTTTACCCCTCTGCTATCCAACACTTTCCCTACTGTTGCACTCTATGGAGTGGGAATAGTAATTTTTACCCCTACGCTATCCAACACTTTCTCTACTGTTGCAGTAATTGCAGTGGGAAAAGTGAATTTTTAACCCTACGCTATTCAACAATTTTCCTACTGTTGCACTCAATGGAGTGCAAAATGTAAGTTTAAAAATATATGAATATTTTAGTATTTTATTTTATAATATAATGTTTTTATTAATATATTTTATGTTATAGGTGTATATATATATCAGTGCCTGTCTGTTCGTTGCTGCCAGGATTGGTATCAATATATATATATATATATATATATATATATATATATATATATATATATATATATATATATATATATATATATTATAGTTAATTTTTATATATTTATAATATTTTAAAATAAATTAAAGTTATTAGTTTATTAATATTTTTAAAGTAAATATACATTTATATATTTAATTTTATATATGTATGTTTAAATTGTTAAATTTGTTTATTAATTTTTTTTAATGTTTATTATATCTAAGGGGCTCATTACGATACCCGGCGTAAAAAAATCCGCCAGGCATGGAAGCGGCAAAAATCCGCCCGCACACACCGCCTGAACACCGACCACGCCATTACGATTACACAAACCGAAACCGCCATCGGCGGAAAAAGCACACAAAATACCGCCCGCCATCGTCCGAGTCGGAGTCAAACCGCCCGCCACGGACGGAAACACGCACGACAACACAAAACCGCCCGCCCACACGGCCGACACACCGCACGTGAAATTACGATCGCACCGCCATGAGCGCGGGAAAACCACAAACATACCGCCCGCCAGCGCAAACAACGCCGATGAGAATCGACACGGCAGAAGCCATGGCGCCCACGTCCCTGCACAGAAACCATCCGCTCACAAAACCAATAGCACACAACATGGCCAACAAGTCCACACAGCAAGGCACGCACAAATACACAAGCACAGTACACATCCCGAAAACACACCCCGGACAAACAAAAACTACAAAGGCCAGAACCCCAGACACAACACACCTGAAAACAACAGACCATGAGGACACACCCACATAGGTGAGTACAAAAGCAGCACTCCCACAGACCACAACCCCTTGCTACATTGCAAACCAGAGAGGAGAGGAGAGGACACAGTGACACAGCAAGGACAGCAGCACACCACAGAAACGCACACATCACAACCACCACCACCACCAAACACCACCACCACCACCACCACCACCAAACACCGGCACCACAAACCCCCTGCACATTACACAACACACACCGCACCAGCACCACAAACATCATGGCACCACAAAGAATGCCCAAGTTCACGCCCATGGAGCTGACGGTCATGGTCGACGAGATCATCAAGGTGTACCCACAAATCTATGGGAACATGGTCCAGCACACACCACTAGCCACCAGAAACAGAATGTGGAACCGGATCGTAGACCAGGTCAATGCAGTCGGGACCCTGCCCAGGAACAGAGTCGAGATCAACAAACGTTGGAATGACGTAAAGAGCCTGGTCAAGAAGAAGGAGGGCAAAAACAGAGAGCTGGCTGCCGTCACTGGCGGAGGGAATCCCGCGCTCTTTAAGACCTTCAAAGCGTGGGAGGAGAAGGTGCGAGTCGTAATACATCCGGAGATCCTCGCCGGATTAGCAGGGGAGTGGAGGCTGGTAAGTACAAACTAATGTATACCAGCACACCGCTATGTACTCACATGCACTACCACCATGCCACAGCTCCCAGGGACAAACACCCCCATGTCCAGCACACAATACACAACACATCACACACACATGCAACAGACACTACCACACACAGCCCAAACAGAACAACTGTAAGATGCGTGGGGACATGTGTACACTAAGCCAGCCACGTAACCACCAACAGGTCCCCAAATATGCCAGAAGCGCCACAACGAGCACCCACCACACCCATGTGTCCGCCACAGCTGCACTAACCGACAAGTAACAGGTAAGTGGCAGGAACACAAAGTGCAGTGGGTGGGAGGGTGGACAGCCCAAGTACAACACACACCAGGCCCCAGTCCCACAGCACAGCAAGGAGGAGCATCCCCCACACCCCACAGCCACGTGTCAGCCACCGCAGTGCACAACGACAGCCGAAAGGCAGACATCACGGTCCACAACAATCGGTGTCAGTGGGTGTCCAGCCACCCCCACGACCCACAACACCCCCCCACCCCCACAGACCTGCAACATGGAGCACCCCCCGCTTAGAGCCATGTGGCATCCAGTACAGTGCACGCACGAACAACTTGCAGGTGGGAAACTGGACAGGGCTGGATTACTGGAGGCATGAGGACCATGACACGACCAACACATGGGACATGTCACGTAGCAGACGAACACGCAGCACCGCCCACCGTCACGAACAAGTGAACAATGTGCACACGGACATGAACAACAGACTCACACCCCACATGACCCATCACAGACATAGCAACACCCAAGGAGCCACGTCTGCATGCACAAGCCACACTGAATATAGTCCCACACGGCAGCCACTGTGCAACTCATCACACACAACCGAAACACCATTGAAGTCCTGTCCATGTAGCCCCTACTGCCTGTCAACCACACACCCCACAACTACGCCTATGTAAGACAAACAACACTAGACGCAACAGAGCGGAACAACAGAAATGCACACGAACACCACTGAACCCATCAAATTCACAGACACACCATGCACATACAACATACCATCCATCCCATCCGTCAGCCCCAGTCTCATGAAAGGCATGTCATCCGCACAGCTGCCACACATACAGCAGTCACGCTAAGACACATGCCCATGACCAACCATGTGCCAGAAGTCAATTAAGCGCACGACACACCGTGAGCAACAACACACAACATGGGCCACCCCCCCGAGCACTGCAGTGATGCACATGGCACAGGGCAGCACGCACACCAAGGAGATGGGACAACTGCAATACGTTGGCTGGCACACAACTATCACTCACTCATAACGATGCGTCCAATGCCATGTCCAGTAATCACAACAGACAGCAAATATGCAGGCCATGTCAAGCATGCACACACCTCAAACCATGCACTGTCATGCTGCCACAACACATGTCACGTTCGGCACCCATGGCACACAGCATGTACCCCAAAAGCATATCCCCTCCCAAATGCGAATCTGGGGCATGGCCCCCATGTTGCCATATGCGTTCCTAAGCGTTCCATTCGAACCCCAAAAGCATATCCCCTCCCAAATGCGAATCTGGGGCATGGCCCCCATGTTGCCATATGCGTTCCTAAGCGTTCCATTCGAACCCCAAAAGCATATCCCCTCCCAAATGCGAATCTGGGGCATGGCCCCCATGTTGCCATATGCGTTCCTAAGCGTCCCATCTGAACCCCAAAAGCAAAGTACAAACCAGACCCAGGATGGGCCAGGAGCCCGCATACACCAGAGTCACAATGAGTAGGGGCACTGCAACACACCCATCGGCATGGCCAATCCGTCCCATGCCACATGTGCACAGCACACAGTCCCATTGCCTAGCACACACAACTACAGATGCCACAGCCACACACTCGCCTCCGGGAAACCCATGTACGAGATTGCACGAACTGCCAATGTCAGACGACAAATACATACTTCGCCAGGTGCAACACAATAACAAATCTCATTCTCTCCACAGGTGACGAACTGCCGGACGCTGGGGATGGAGACAGCAGCCAGCACAGCCAGCCCACAAGCCCCCAACGAGGACACACGGATCTGGAGGATCTGTCATCCTCTTCGGACACGGACCACCAAGCAGGCCCATCTGGCGTGGCAGGGCCCAGCCGCTCCCCAGGACCCCTCCTACCCACCAACCCATCATCCAGGGATGCTGAACAGTCCCAGCCCCCTGCTGCCACTGTCGTTGCGGCCACACCCACGGTCATTGCGGCCACTACCGCTGCCGCAACCGCCACCATCGCCGCACCGACCACCACCGCCACCACCACCACGTCTTCGCTGGCACCAGCCCCAGTGCAGGTGGTGGCCCGGCCGACTGGATCCACCCTGGGAGCCACAGCGAGGACCGTGGTGTGCAATGTGGCTAGTGGGCAGGCCGGTGGCAGCAGGACTGGTAGGAGGAGCAGGGTCAGGGAAACGCCAGCCTCCCCTGGGAGCCATGCCCTGCCTCAAATGGCCAGAGTCCTTGGGGCCTATGAGGAGGCCCAAGAACAATGGGTCAGGTCTGCTACAGACACGCGGGAGGTGCTGGGGGTGCTGAGGTCCATGGACGCCCGTATGGGCCAACTCGTGGACCTCATGGGCCAGCTGGTGGTGGCGGCGGGGTCACAGGCAAGGCCAGCAACACCACCTCCGCCACCACCTGCTAGGGCGCAGGGTCGGGCAGCAGTGTCCACTTCCCCTGCGTCCACAGCCAGTGAGCACACCTCACCCACCACCAGCAGGTCGCCACCACACACCCCCTCCCAAACGTGGAAGGGGCCGTCCGAAGAGGAAACAGATCTCCCGGGAGGACTTCGCACGCTCCAGTCGCAAGTGAGGCAGCCAGCCAGCCTTCCGCCAGCCTTCCTTGACCAGCCACTGCATTGACTTGCTCTACGATCCCACTCCACACAGCCAGCTGGATGGCATGTGTGTGTTGGACTATGGACATAGAACCAGTGGGTACACCCTGAGCTTCACGCAGCCATGACCGACAGCTCATTGTCACTGCACGCACCACTTTTGTCATCACCTTACACACAATCACATGTCACAGTTTGGAATAAATGCACCTTTTTCACTAACTGCTGTTTGTGCCCTGTGTTTTATTTGTACGGAATACAACGGCCACCCTGGGCGGAAAGGCACCTGATGCGTGGCATGGCAATGGAATCCGGAGGGCCTGTAGGGACCTAGGGGTGGGAGACAGAACAGGAGCACATTCAATGAGTGTGTCACACACCCATCACACAGTACATGTCAACAACTACAAGCAATGTACACACATCGCACAGAGCAATAGGGCACAATGCCACAGTCACCAACAGTGGCATACTACCCTGGCCATGGAGCGTTGACACACTGCACGCAGTGAACATACGGCCACCCTGACACAGCACACACACACCTGCACAGATACAGACACATCATCCGTCGTACATGGACACTCACCGTCAAGTGAAGTAGCGGGCGATGAGCTGCTGGCGCACATTCCCAGCTTCCTCCTCTCCGCTGTCCACCTCACTCGAGCTGTCCTGGTCTGCGGGCTGGGGCCCTGGTTGATCTCCGTCATCCACAATGAGGGGGATCTGCTTCCGAATGGCCAGATTGTGCAGCATGCAGCACGCCACCACTATCTGGCACACCTTCTGTGGGGAGTACGCCAGTGCACCCCCGGTGCGGTCCAGGCACCTGAACCTGGACTTGAGGAGGCCAAAGGTACGCTCGACCACACGTCTGGTCCTCCCATGTGCCTCATTGTATCGATCGTCTGCTGGGGTGCGAGGATTCCTCAATGGACTGAGCAGCCATGCCCCATTCGGATACGCAGAGTCACCTGGGTGTGAGGGACACAGAGAACCGTTGCTATTCCAACTGGACAGGGGACAGCATCGCACAACCAGCACGCTACACCACTCCACATACTCACCGACAATACAGCCACGATCCTGTTGCAGATTGGCCATCAGTCGTGGCAAGATGCTGTTGCGCATTATGTGTGCGTCATGGGCCGAGCCTGGAAACTTGGCACACACGTGGGTGATCACCATGTCCGCAAGGCACACCACTTGCACATTCAGGGAGTGCGTGTGCTTCCTGTTGCGGTACAGGTGCTCAGTGGCCTGTGGTGGAACAAGGCCAACATGTGTGCAGTCAATGGCTCCCACGACGTGTGGGATTCTGCCAAGGGCATAGAATGCACCCTTCACTGCCGCCAATTCACGAGCCCTGGGGAATCTGATGTACCTGTTCCGGTACAGCATCATGGCTGCCAGTACATCCCTCAGCACCTTGCTGAACATGGGCTGGGACATTCCTCCTCCACTGCCCACTGTGTGCTGGAATGACCCAGTGGCGAAGAAATGCATGGCGGCCATCACCTTAGCCGTGGGGGTGACAGCAGTCGGATACACCCTGCGGGGACGGAGATGGGGCTCTAACATGGCACACAGTCGATGCAGGGTTGGCCTGTCCAGCCGAAACTTCCTGATCACCTCTGTATCGTCCATGTCCGCCAGCAATTGGTATGGGCGGTCAATGTTCGGTCTCCGCCTGGGGAAAATGGCAGAGGACACATGTCAAAGCAACACGACACATAGCAATTTCGCATACACATCACTGACATGACTGAGCAAGCACATGAGCCACAGCCCAGCTGTCAAGCTGGGACGGCACGGCCACTATACACTTACACAGGTATCCCAACAATGGCAATGGCAAGTGAGACATACCACTGCCATGTGCATGCACATGGGGATCTAGGCCCCAATGACTTGCGGGGCGTGCTGATGGGGACTGACTGCATATCCGTCAAGCGGCGACGCCACGGCAACATGAATGTCTGCTGAGCATGGAACTGCTTCCGCGGCTGGATGAGTATGGCACACGACGACGACGATGTGGGCACAGGCTGAGCGGCCAAAACAAGTGGGACCTGTGGCACGAGGGGATATGAGACAGTAGTAGGTGTCAGCACTGCACCCTATGTACAGCACTGTACGGATCACACCTCCCGAAACATTGACTGGTGTCCACATTGACAGCCCCATGCCAAGACGGCTGTGTGCTTGCAGTCACACGTCACAGGTGAGAGGTTACATTGCACGTGCCAGGTGGCAGACGTACATAGTGGGAGCTGGCATGTGTGTGCATGTGTCTCCTGTTCAGGATCCACCAGATGGGCGCTGACTCTGTACTGAGCATTGGACACAGCATGTTCCGTGGAAGGCTTGTGTGTGTGGGATGGTGGCACTGGATGTGCCTCCGTTGGGTGGGGGGCCATGCACAGGGCGGGTACGTCGATGATTGCGCATTGTTGGTCACGGTGGGTGCACCAACTAAGATGTGTTGCCCTGTGTTCAATTCCTATGTCCGCATGATGATGGACTGTGGATGTGGGCAGACTACACATTGGTCGATGTGCTGTCTATATGCATGTGCCTTCACACCAGGCACAGCTGCCCCTGCACATGTGACCCCTGCTGGACTCGCTGCTGGGTCTGTGGAGCTGATGCACCTTCTGCGCGTGGGGCGGACAGCTCTCCTCACTTCCCTCATTGCGCATGTCATGTCTTTGCCGCAGGTGACATGGATCATGGAGGGCCCACATGTACGCGTGGGTAGGCTACACATGATTGTTCACTGGTCGCCACCCCCAGTCAGTGTTTCGAATGGGAAGGTTGTCGTGCTGGTGGTATGTTCGATGTGGCGGATGGGCGGGCCTAGGTGCGGGCTTACATTCCGGACATGGGGGTAGTCGGATTGGCGACTAGTTGCAGTACACACGGGACACGTCTCTCCCTTTCCACATCTGGGTCATCCCTTGTACTAACTGACAGTGATACAGTCATCTTCGCCCCAGCCCTCATGTCCTCCCCTCGCCCCCCAATATGCATGCTCACCTGCGAGGCTAGCGCTTGCACAGGCAGCCCCAAGCTCGCACCAGAGAGGGCAAGGAGTGTATGTGTGGGTCCAGGGTATGATGTGTGGCGGGACGCCGTCCACCTGCGTGATGCCCCAAATGGAGACCCGGCCTGCATGGACTATGCATCACAGTCTTCGCCTTCCGGATCCGCCACCTGCGACACCCAGTGGCTGTGGCTGCCCTTGCGGCCAGGCCGCGTCCGTCTGTGGCTGATGGCCCACACATTCACTCTTTGGCCTCTCTGGGGAGGGCTCGGGGGTGGTGGCGCACGCGCTTGCACTTAGTCGCAATGGCATGTGGCGTGGTTGGTATGATGGGCAATGGATGGGATGGTGCGAGCCACCTCCCGTGACGTCAGTGCTGCTCGTGCTGTGGTGCGTCCCCCTACACTTCCATGTGACTTGTGCCATGCTAGACGTTGAGGTTCTATTGCCTGCGTGATGTGACCAGGAGGAGCGCGAGGAGACCTCTCACACACCATGCTCCACTGCCATCCCGTGCCCTGTATCGCCTGTGCGGATTGACTATGTTGGGGTTACACCTGGTCGACTGGGGCTGTGTGTGCCTTGTCAAGGGGCATGGCGGGCGCACAACAGGATCCAGCTTGTCCACAGAGGGTGGGCTGAGGTGCGCCTGGTACCGCTTTGTACGTGTGCCCGGCTGCTGTGCACACACGTGTTCACTCCCCCCGACAGGTGTCCTCTCACAATGCCCAGGGAAGCGGTGGTGTACTGTTCATGACCCCTCCCAACACGGCGTGCTCCAACTTGGCATGTGCGCATCTACCCGTCACACCCACCCACCTGAGCACTGCGTCCATACGACTTCACACGACACATGTGTGTCTTCCACAGTTGTGCTACTCATTTGCGTTGACATCCAATACCAGTGGACTACATGGTCATGTCACAACTGCCGTGTACTTCACATACTCTCATCCTCTCTCATTCGTACTTGTGAAATGAGTCAGCGGAGACAGTTTTGGTTTCAAACATTATATTGAGTCTTCTGTCCTCTGTGATGCAGTATAGTGGACACTACTGGCAGCGGAATACATGTTGAGGATATACTGAGCATGATCACAAATGGGATAGGGTGTGGGGTAACATCTGCTTGGCCAAGGCTGTGCTAATGTACATTTACGTATAGCTGCGGAGCTGCGGACTTTGACACAGACGGTATACATGTAGCCTACCAGACCGCTCGGCATCATGGGCACAGTCCATCTCAGTTCCATGTGACAGGTTTGCTGCGGTTGTTCCTCATGCACGCGTGCATGTGAGATGACATCAGGGCATGTGCTTGCGTGCATGCAGTGGCGTGCCACTTGTTGTTGCACTGTGGTGGTTACTGGACATGTCACAGTCACTGGGGTCGTGTTGTTGTTGTATGCACTTGTCGTCCATGCAAAGGTCCTGGTATGGGATACCCGGGGCGGGGGTGGGAGGGGTGCAGCACCCACAGACTCCAGGCGACCTATTCATGTCCACTGAGCGGTGTGTGTGTCCATGTGCGCTGGATCCATGTCGTGTCCTGGTTGTTCGTGCAGTTCCGTCCATGTGGGTGCGATACACAGAGCCCATGCCACTGCCTCCCACGATGCATGCGGTGTTCCTGGATGTGATGGGGAACAGTGTGCATGTCCCGGTCATATCCGATGTCATGGCGATGTCGTTGATGGTGTGGTTACAGTTGCCGGTCGTTTGGTATGGCTGTTGTGGTGGTGACTGGCCAGTCCGTGCGGAAGCTGAGCATGGGTGTGGGGTTGGACTTCATAGGTCACTCGGGGAACCTGCGTTGTGGTCCGACGTATTTACAGGTTGTCAGGTATGCGATGCCGTCCAGCAGGACTTCCATGTCATTGGTGGTGTACATGTTTGCCAGCCAATGAAGCGGATGGTGGCTCTCAAGGTGTTGTTCGTAAGTTGTCCCTTGGAGGACCATGATGGGGCATGCTGGGTGACATTCGATGTAGCTGTTCTCGATGATCCGTCGTGTGGAGGCACAGTGGTCCCATTTCAGTGCGCGTGCGATGTTGGCCACATACGCCATGCCCCCATAGGCAGAGCAGGCCCTGTCGTGTGCGTCCAGAGGGAGGAGTAGTGGTAGCAGGTCCGCCTTCAGACATGCCGGGTTGGAGAGGCATATCTCGACGGGATGCTGGTAGGGACACCTCCGACAGTAGAAGACGGGCATGACGCAGCTGAACAATGTGATGCGGTAAGTCAGTCGGTAACTTACGTTCAGCAGGGACAGGAGATCGCATCCCAATGTATGTATCGTGTTGGTTTTGTACAGCTTGAGCTGTTCGGCGTAGTTGGGTAGGTGTGTTGCGGTTGCCATTTCGCAGCGGTTCGTTGAGGTGGCGTGCTCCGGCTGTGTGTGCAGTCTGCAATGTGCACGCTCCGGGGTTGCTGTGAGCTCTGTGTAGTCGTGGGGAGACAGGACTTGTGTTCTGTTGGCTTGTTTGGAGGACACGGGCCCTCTTCCCACATGCTTCTCAGACAGTTCAAGGTCAGTGCTGTGTGACTCCTTCCAATTAACTTGCATGTGGCCGACATGGGGGAGTGTTTTCTTCTTTCTTCCACGTCCGTTGTGTGCTTCTGTGATATGCGCTATCTGCCCTGTGGTCGGTCTCCTCGGCATGCCTGTGTTGGTCTATTCTTGGACAATGGCTGTATTCACCGGCTTCTGTCGTAGGGCTGTGGTTTCGTAGTTGGAATGGAAGGTCATTCAGTGCTGTCTGCTCTCCCTTGTGTGGGCGGCAGGCTGCCTTTCCGCTCTGCGTTGGGCCTTGTGTGTGGATGTTATTCTTGGGCCACCTGTTGTCGGTCCCCGGGCTCTTTGGTGTTCCGTTTCATGTGTCTTGTTCATATGTGCAGGGTGGTATGGGTTTTTCAGTGTGGTACTGGCGTTCCTCTTCCCGAAGGGGCCCTGCTTCTCCTAGTTGGTGTAGCCGCCGCTGTGTGCTTCGCCATGTTTGTTACACTGGGGTGTGTCCTGCTGTTGCGTGACTTCACTGACATGTGTGCGTCGGTTGTGTGGCGTTGGGTGTTGTCCGTGAATTGGGCGTTGGGGACATGTCTGTGGCAGGCCTGTCACGTGTCATGTGCGTTCGGGGTGGGGCTGATGTGTGTGCTGCTTGGTTGTGTCCCTGTGTTTGTGTGCGACGCATGCATGGCGCTGCGGTTGGCCTCTGCGTTGTGCGCATGTGTGGCGGCGTCATCGGCGCTTTGTGGCCGTGACGGGGTGGTTGGTTCCTAGTCCCAGGTGGTGTGTACACATGTGTTCCGCGATGTTACGATTTGGCCTGTGTGTCATATGTGGATGCAATGGTGGATGTGTAGTGTACACGCGCTGGTGGGGGGTTGTCCGCTTTTTCCGCCCTTGCACTGTGTGCGCTGTTTGCGTGCACTTGTTGTGTGTGTGCCTACCTGCGTCTCCGCGGTACGTTGCGTCCTTGGTGGTGCATCAGCAGAAGCATGGGAAGGGCCTGCAGTGCTGGATTCATGCTCGGGGTGCCGCTTCTTCGTTGTCCGTGCTCTGCGTCCGTGTTACCGCCTCTCTTTCACGTGCGGTGTCTCTTAGCCGTGGGAGCCGTTTGTTTGCGGCATCGTAATTTATGCGCCGGGCGGGACGTGTTTCGTCGGACGGTGTGTGTCAGTTGTGCTGCGCCGCTACGTGAACGGGCGCACTTTGATGGCGGACGGTGTTGCTGGCTTGCCGGCGGTGTTTGGCCTGCTTTTCGCATCGTAATTGGGCGGGCGTGTGGACTGCTGCGTGCCGGCGGTAACTGGTGCTTTTTGCATCCGCCAGCACGGCGGTTGTGCTTCCGCCCGCCATCGTAATGGGCCCCTAAGTAATTATTTTTTTAGTTAATTTTATAGTATGTGTTTTAACATTATTTTTTATACATAAAAAAACGATATTTTGGACTTCGATATTTTTTACATCTATATATTTTTTTCGATATTTTTGTCATTTACAGTTTAAATATAGGATGTCGATATTTTGACTGTCGATATTTTTCCATCGATATTTTTGACATCTATATTTTTGTCATCGATATTATGTCAGTGATTCGGTGAAGCCACAGTAGAGCGGACATGACCTTAGAAAATCACTGTTTACTGCCTCACGGATAGGATATTGCACTTGCTTTACATAAGGAAACAACTCTCCTTATGGCCAACGTGATTGTACCTTGTCGCATAAATTTAACCCTTTGCATTCTGGTCTTAAGTAATTATCTTTTTTAAAAACAAATGAACGCGAATAATTGCCATGGCGTAAGCCACGTAAGCCACATATGCGAAAGCGTACAGTGCAATATCAAGGCTACGCCTTCATAAATCAAGATCCCTTTCCAGAATCAGCATTGATAATAAATAGCATATTATACTCTGAAATGATATATATATATGGTAAAACAAGATTCCCCCAAAGAGGAGCTCAGCACACAGCAGGTTTTCAGAATTTTACTTCCCTCCCAACAGACACGTTTCGGCAGCATTGCCCTTCTCAATGGTGGTTCAACAATTGCTGTCACATTACAGGTTTTTTTAAAAAGCGGCAGCTCACTCCTATTGGAGAAAGAATCAATGATAGAAAGAAAGGACTGTTAGTTATCGGTGAATAGTTCACAACATCCACCATCATTACATTTGTTCTCAATTATTGATTATTCACAATTGAATTGCCCATCACAATGTAATGCCTGTAGTAGGTGTTCCTCCACATTGGCTTTGGGCAATACTTTTTCCTAACTCATTCCACACTTGAAATAAAAGTCACTTATTGCCACAAAATTGACACCATTTGCAATATAGTCGTAAGTGTGCATATCTTGCTTAGCCGTCAATGCCCACACCATTATCACATACCCAAAGACGCTCGTCTTAGTGACAACCGCCTGTCCATTTTGTAATTTCCTAATCCAATCCAATTTTGCTGGTGTGACTTGTATTGGTGGTTCTGACAGTCCATATTAAACATACTCCATCAAAGCTGCCACTTATTGCTTTCGAACACTTGTGAGCAGGTGAGCGCTCGAGAGTGGACTCACGCATTTAGGGGCCGATTATGATGCAGCCGTTAAAGGCTCCAACCCTCGGTCGGAGCATTTATGACCGCAACGTAATGGGCTGGTCGGATTCCTTTACGGCAACCTCATTAGGATGTAGGCAGTCGGTAAGGTATCCGACCGGTCATTCCTGCTGACTTCCGACGGGCTCGGAGAGCCCATCCGCCAGTGGGAATGCTGCAAGTAATCTAAAGGGCGGGCCATTCCGTCCTTGAGATTACAATGACGGTTTCGGACATGGTTTCCATGCCGGTCTGCCCGACATGGAAACCATGCCGGAAAGCGTCTTTGGGGGACCCCAACAGGGCCCCCTTTGGTACACAGCCTTTGGTTGGAGGCCGAGGCACCCATGGTGCCCTCCTGTTGATCCCTGCACCTTGCGGAAGGCACCTTGAATTGCCTGCCACGTGGTGCAGGGATGAACTGCACCTCCCATTTTACTATGGGAGCATGCATTCCTCCAGTTTACGGCCGGAATGCATGCTCCCATAGTAAAATATAGGAATGCGACTGAACAGAGTGATCAAGACTGTTTGTCGAAACGCGTAACTACTGAGTATTAAAACGCTACACTTTCTCTGATATCTCTGAGAGCGCGTTTTAATTTTGAATTGTGTGGGAGATATATATATATATATATATATATATATATATATATATATATATATATATATATATATATATATATATATATATATATATATATATATATAGTCACCCAGAGACGCTCAAGTGGAGCATCCCCTTTGGCGAGCTGCTGAGGGCAAGAAGAAACTGTAACACCAATGAAGCCTTTACCATTGAATGCAACAACATGTTGGAAAGATTCAGAGAAAGGGATTACCCCAATTGGGTATTGAAGAGAGCCACAGAGAAAGTAGAGAGGATTAACAGAGAGGACACTCTTACTGACAAAATTTCACCCAGTGATGTAACAGTTGAGGGTAACACCAGGATGATATTATCGTACCACTCTGATATCAGTAATGTCAAACGCATCTTGGCCAAGAACTGGGAAACCCTTAAAAATTACACAATAATAGGGGGATCCATCAAAGAAAGACCTAGTATCACATTCAGAAAGAGTAGGAACATTCGGGATATGCTTGTCCACAGTGACATCACTAGACACACCACCGCCAGTGAGCATAGTCTACAGGGTTTCTTTCCTTGTGGACATTGCAAAGCTTGCAGACACAGTTTGTTTCGCAAAGAGTACACTTCAGGGAGCCAGAGGAGGGCTATCAAACAATTCCTTACTTGCAGCACCAAGTTTGTGATATACGTGATAGAATGTCCATGCAAATTGTGGTACATTGGTAGCACCACCTTGATGGCCAACGAACGCATTTTAGAGCACATGCGAGCCATAACCAACAAGGACCCCAAATATCCTGTGGCCCGACATTATCAGGCCAAACATTTCTCCGATTCCTCAGCTCTGAGCTATTTCATCATAGAGCAAATCAACATTGACCCTAGGGGAGGGGACAGAACACTTAGACTGAGACAGAAAGAATCCAAGTACATTGTGGAGCTCCAGACTAAGATTCCAAGGGGGCTCAACCAGGATGAAGAGTTAGCCGTACATCTTAGAACAGAATAGGCCATACTCAGTAGCATCAACAGTTTACTTTTCACTCTACTGTTTATTGATGACTCCTGCAACCGATTCTCCTATGTACTTGTACTTGTACCATGCTCAGTTTTCCTGTCATCCTTTGACCATGCTTCTTGGCACTGTCTGCTTTCTTTCCTCTCTTTCTCTGACAGAGTGCATTTGAAACTTCATTTGTAGATGACCCCCGGCTGGTGAGGTCACTGTTTTTAACTTTTGTATGTTTTCTGTTTCCTTTGCAGGAGGAAAGGAAGGGGCCCACTTCACCCGACACCACGAGCACGGGCCGCCTAACCTTTTCTTCATGTCTCACCTTTTGACCACCTCGTCACATGGTAATACTGTTCACATTTATTTCCTCAGCAGGACATACATGTTGACTTCCTTGCAGCGGTTTTACATGTCTGCTTTATCGTTGCCCCTGTTACCGTTTTGTCAGGACTGTCGAGTTACAGCTGAGAGTTGTCACTGGCACTCATTAGGGCACTTGCCCGGTATTTCCAGCAGAGCCTGTGTCACCCTGTAGGCTCCTTACCCACTCGCATGATTGTTATGCAAACTTTATTGCTTATCCAGCGTATATAGTAGTATTGCATTTTTACTGACATGCTTATCTCGTTTTATTCTGTTGATTTGTGGCTGCCTGACAATGCGGTTTGACTCAAGCCCACTCGGGTTTTATTTTAGAACCGGTACCGATATCATATATTGAACTGTCCTCTGTCTGCTAAATTTCTTCACACACTTTGTGAATTATTAGTTTTTGACTCTACAGTGAGACTTACTCAATTTGATTTGATTCCTTGCATGACAGTATGTTATTTCAATTTAGGTACGCATACCTTCCATTGATTTTGTACTCTTCCAACATGGCCGCCCTGCTTTTTGACATTTTCATTTGTTTTGAACTAAACTACCATGTGACTGTATATAAGCCTTTCTATTTGTGTGCACCTTACATGTGACCAAGAATGCGGCAGCATTCGAAACGCGTCATGTAAATTAAACGCTTTGCAAGACAGCACTTTGAGTCGTGGATTTGGTTTTCCTGAGAGCACACATATTGGATTTGTTGGGGGAATATATATATATATATATGTACATATATATATATTACCTACTAGCCAGTAGGTAGTTATAGTTAGGACCTAGTTTCCATAGGAAAAGCGTTTTTCAATTTACCAATATCTTTGGCGCTGTCTGACGAATCTTTGCGAAATTTTTAAAACTAATGCGCCGCTCTGGTCAGCTCCTGCCTTGAAAGTTTCGGGGTGATTCGTCAAGCGGGGGCTGAGAAAAAAGGGGGGTCCCAAAACGCTTTTTTTCCATGTTAATTTCCATAGGAAACTTTGGACAAGGCTACAGCCCGAACTGCTGAACGGAATTACAGCAAAAAGGTAGCTCTTGGTTCAGAAAGTGACCTTTTTGTTAAATGGTGTAAATCCATTCAGTAGTTCCGGAGAAATTAATATATTTAAAAATATTAATATCTGGTGACCGCGGTGGATCCGCAAACCCTCCCGATCTCGAGCTTGACTCTGATTGGCTGCCAACAGTTCCAACCAGGAAGTGTTGGCAGCCATCTTGTGACTCGGTTCAACCGAGTCACAAGAAAAAAGGTAAAAAAACAAGAAAAGGGGCAGGGTAGAAACACCCTGACCCCCTAGGCCTGCCACAGGGACCCCGAGGGCCAAAAAAAAGCATTTTTGGAATCCTGCTGAAATTTTTTTTTTCAAACGAAGCGCGGGCTCCTGTGCTTTGTTTTCTTGAAGCCCCCGGGTGTGCAGGTCATGGGGGCAATGTTTAATTAAGATATGGGGGCCCGCCACCTTCCCGGGGCAATACTAATGATATGCGGGGGGCCCTCCCCGCAGCCCCGGTGACCGCCACATTCCCGGGCCTTTTTATTTTTAAAAAATGCGTGGGGGGTCTCCTGCCCCCCCACGCTGCCTTGGCGACCGCCACCTCCCCGGGACTATAAGGATTAGATGCGGGGGCCATGCGGCCCCCTGCAGCACCGGGGACTGCCACCTCCCCGGGGCTTGTTTTAAAAATTAAGTGTGAGGGGGCTCGAGCCCCCCCCACACTGCCCCGAGGACCACCACCTCCCAGGGGCATACTTTATTCAAATATGGGGGTCCGTTGGAGACCCCCAGCCCCGGGGGATCACCACCTCCCCGGGGACATGCAAATGCTGGGAGGTGGGCCGTGCGGCCCCCCTCCAGGAGCCCTCCTTGGCCCTGGGGACCGTGTGCCCACCCGGGGGACATTGCAGTTTGCTATGGCATGGCGGGAACACTGCTCCCGCCATGCCATAGCAAACACTACTTCACTTCATGGAAGCGAGAGCAGGAAAACTGCTCTCACCTCCATGAAGCGAAGCAGTATTGCTTTTGGGCAAAGGGAGCTGCATGTCAGCAGCTCCCTTTGCCCAAAAGCAATGCTGGCTCCCGCAGGTGGCGGGGAGCCGGCAGGGACCGCAGGGGCATTTGGGCTCTCCTGCGGTCCCCAACTAAGTGGCCATGCCCCAGGGGATGGGGTCCCGGGGGCCAAAAGTGGCACAGGAGGCGGGCCACTCGGCCCCCCTCCCTTTTCTTAATAAAAAAAAATGGCTGGGCCCCGGGGATGGGGTCCCTGGGGCCAAAAATGGCCTCAAGAGGGGGGCCGCGCGACCCCCCTCCTTTAAATTTAGATTTTTAACAAAAATAGAAATGGCCATGCCCCAGGGGTCCACGGGGCCGAAATCGGCCTGGGGAGGTGAGCAGCACGGCCCCCCTCCCCTTTAAAAAACAAAAAAAACAAAGGCCTAGCCCCGGAGGATGGGGTCCCGGGAGCCGTAATCGGCCTCAGGAGGGGGGCCTCGAGCCCCGCTCCCTTTTCAATTTAAAAATATAATAAATGTTGTATTCCTCTTAGGGTGTCCATACACGGGCTTTCCTGTATCATGTCCTTATATATGCACAATTCACCCTGCCCTTATATAGGCATAAAATCCCAGTCCTTATTTAGGCATTAGACCGTGCACTCCAAATACAGGCATGGTCTCCGACATCCGTCCACCCTAACGTCACAACGAGTTCTTGAAGAACAGACCCTTAGGCTTCGGGAGTTTCCCTAGCACAGGACTATTGATTTCTTCAAGGACTCATCTATTATGCATGAACCATTATACCTTAGGGGTTCATTCATGACGTCTTCCGCTGTCTGATTCACGTCAATGCTAACATTCTGAGGTACCTCTCAGGTATAAATATACCTTCCCTAGCCCTTGTAAACTAGAGGAGACCTCGACTTCAGAGGAGCCCGTATCCCGGCCTGACGCACTGAGAAGACGCTGTCATCCCTGCACGCAGAGAGTCCAGCTTCCAGTGATCTGACTTCCCTTGCGGGGTGTTGGAGTTCGAATCTGGCAAGAGATTCCTACCTCTCTCATTCTTAAGGTATGGAGCTGACTAGAACCTAGAGGGACTCTTGGCATTCTTGGCATACTAGGCATACTTGGCATACTAGGCATACTAGACTTAACATACTCTTAGTATACCATAGTAAGGAATACTTCACCTACTCCATACCTCTCCCTACACCTAGGTTAGGTTAGGTACATTGGGGTAGAACTAGCTTAGCAACGCATCGTATGAGTATTCGCATTTTTAGTCTGTGTTATTTATGTAAATGAATATCTGCTACAGATAATGTTATCGCAGTACTATTTATTTCTACTGCTTACGCTGTACATTATTTATCTCGCATACTGTCTTGTGATCATAACAGCACATATTACTTACACGAGAAACAAGACTGTTCAATAAATCTTTTATTGAAACGCCCGTCTATTCTTTCTGTGTAACTTTGAGGAAAACTAAGTATGCACGATTGAGCTGAGTGAAATAGTTATCTATTGTTTCCACGACTCTGGGACACGTTCTGATTCTAAAGGGAAACAAAGTTGTCATGTTTTGCGGCTGCCAGAAACTACTCCCTTCTTGTTATCCAAGGAGTTTCTAGTGGCCTCTGAGCTAGCTGGCACAAGTAATTAAGTTTAATATACACGATAGGGACATACTGACCTTAGTCCTATGTCAAACCTATAGGGGATATTATTCCAATGCGCAGAGCCTATTAGGGAAATAGGAGCTACACTACATGGCGCCCAACGTTTGGTAAGGCGGTAATTTAACGCTAGATACTGAGTAACTCAGCCGTGCCTTTTTCTCTCAGAGACCCCTACCCATATACTCCAAAAGATTTCTGGAGTGGGAAGGGTTAAGTATCCACCACAGCTACATAGGGAAACACCCTATATATTAGCTGTTTGGTTTGCTCAACGTTGAAGGATACAGTGTTCAAAAATATTGTGCACCTTATCTTTTTGTTTCCTTGAAACCTGTTCTACATTTTTTCCCCCCAAAAAATAAAAAATGCCTGGCTCCGACACTGAGACCGGAAACGGTGGTGCTGCGGATCAGCCAGCTGCAACAGCTTATAATATCACAGGTTTTATTGAAACCGAGGAGGGTGTTATAGACATCTCTCAAAACTTAAGAAGAGCCATCACTCTAATACTTATAAAACACGGTCTGCCACCAAGAGGTGGTAGAGCAGTTTTCGTGATAGAGGCACACGAATCTTTTCAGACAGAGGTATTCTATTCATGGGTAATATTTCCTGAATCAAATACAGTAACACACACGTTTCACTTCTACAAAGAAGATGATCCACCAGAGGAATATATTCCTTTCGAGGATATTGAAATTCCATTAACATACCAGGAGCATCAGCTCTGGTTTAAAGGCGCCCTAAAACATCACAGAAACATTACCAGGCTCAGTCCACTAGGTAGACCAGGAGCAACATGGCCGATTCTGGCCGGCTATACACCTCATCCCGACATTGAAGAAATGTCAGACGAGGAACTACTTGTTCAACTACGAGAAATAATAAAAATCTATAGACAATTGGTCCAATATGTCATGCGGACTTTCACAGTCCAACAACCATTGACACTTCCAAATCAAACTCCTCAACAGGGGAATACACTAAAAATTACACCACAGACTCTATACGCAGTCATGGGTAAAATGCCCACAAAACGTGAGCAGATTCCATTCTGGATAGCTCAAAAATTACTCAAATCGAAGCAGTATTTCCAAATACTAGCCCGTATGAGAAACACAGAATCCTAACAATCAGTTTACCAATGGAGATCACACCACAACTGGAAGACTGTACCACTTGGGGCTCAGTCTTTGCTGCCATCTATACTAAAACACATGGTATTCCATCAATTGCGGTAATACCTGATGTCCTGAAACAAATTCAAAACGAATACGGGGCAGAGCCTGCTCTGAATTTAGGTATGAAATTACTGAAAAATGTCGACCAGGTCTCAACAATAATATTATCTAATATTAAAGGGGAGGCAGCAGCAGTGGCGATCCGCCAAAAATTAAGGGAATTCGATGTTACAGAACATCAAGCTGAACTACCCAGAATAATTGAACAATCTTATGCAGAATTAGGCAGAGATAGTTTGGGTGGAAGACCAGTGAAGCCGAAACTATCTGAAAGTCCTGAGAAGGACTCAATTAAACAAACTCCTACATCTTCTAAAAAGAAGTGGGAGACTAATAAACAAAATTCAAACGAGAAACGTTCTCAATCCCGAGGTAGGTCTCCTCAAAAGGAGCCCTCTGAAAGGAGGTATAACCTCAGGAATAGGGATAATTTGAGAAAACCTGACAGGTATCAAGATACTGATACACGTTCCTCTCGTCCCTTTCAGATCTCATCACAGACTTCGGAAAGAAGAAGACGGTCAGAACATAGAGAAGAACGCGTGAAATCCAAAGAAGAAAAACACCCTCCAAAAAATAAAACAAAACCTTAATTCTCCAAAAAGAAAGTAGCAGGTCTGAAGATCAGACATGCCGAGAATACTGAGAATACAACTCAAGAACGGAGAATGGGCTCAGACAATGCTGGACAGTGCAGTAGAAGTCACAATAGTTCGCGAGAACCTGAAGGAACTTCTGGAGATAGTGGACTTGAATGAGTACATTACAGTTGAGACTGTAGACACCAGGGTTAGTACTCCACAAAAGTTATATGAAATAACACTCCGGATGGAGGGAGACAAACCTAGACAGGTGAAAGCACTCTTTTGGGAAAAACTTTCAAGGGGCTATGACATACTTCTAGCAGAAAAAGACTGGCCACCACAATTTGTCAGGGAGTGCCCACACGGCGAGGACATTATTATGCCTGCCTTCTCCAACCATATTCCAATTCACCTAAAATATACATATGCCAGGAAATGGGCAGTAGCCCAGGCCCCAGCATTATATAAAAATCATGTAGGATGGGATGAGGACTCACCTCACCACAAAATACATCTGAAACATGAACCGACTGCACAAAGGCAGTATCCAATAAAGCAAGAAGCTAAAAAACAGGTCAGGGAGATCTTAGATCAACTTGAATACCAAGGGGTGATTGAAACATGCACCTCCTCAATGAACAATCCTTTGTTTTCTGTCTCCAAACCAGACAACACCTATCATCTAGTTTTGGAATACAGACACTTAAACACTTGTTGTAAAACATTTGCTGTGCAAAATGCACATAGCACAGCATTAATGAATAACATTGTGCGTAAAAAATATAAAACCACATTAGATATCTCAAATGGTTTCTTTTGTCAAAACATAGCACCTGAAAGCAGGTACTTAACAGCATTCTCCATAATGTGGACCCAGCGTCACTTTTGTCGACTCCCACAAGGGTTCAAGAACAGCCCAGGTTTATTCTCAGCGAGGGTAACGGAGTTACTACAAATTTATGACAATGAGGCATTGTCCTATGTCGATGACATTTATCTGACAGACGATGACCTTGACAAACACTTGAACAGGGTGAGCACCATTATACTGGGCTTCGCCTCTGAGGGCTACAAGATCAACTTTAAAAAGTCCCGAATTGCCCATCTCAATGTCCTATTTCTAGGAAATGAGCTTTCAAGTGAAGGCAAGAGCTTGGCAGCTAACTTTCTAGAGAAATGTGCGCTGCGCCAACCTCCAAAAACGCTAAAAAACTTACAATCCATCCTGGGTTTCCTAAACTTTGGTAGAACTTACATTCTAAACTACGCAGAAAGGGTTAAACCTCTATATGCATTAATCAAACTTGATTTTTCAATCAAGAATTGGACACAAGAACACACAGAAATCTTGCGTTCAATACAGGCTAACATGTTAGCTGCAAATCACTTACAAACACGCGTAAGTCAACGCAACTTGGTGATCCGAATAATTTCGGGTCAATGCGGATTCACCTACTTAACCTTCAATGAGGGTGAGAAAATACCAATTGCATACAAATCTCATTTGTACACACAAGCGGAAATGCGCTTCAGTTCAACTGAAAAAATTCTAACAGCAGTTCAAACCGCTGTAGCAAAAGAAAGAGCCTTAGCCCAAGGGAAACGCATTATTGTCGTAACCCCAGTACCAGCTTTAGAAGCGGTCACAAAAGCAAGCATTCCAAATGCTAAAGCATTACATCCAAGATGGATACAATGGGTTAATTCTCTTGCTGCAACAGATGTTGAATATGTTTTCGATCCTGATTTAAAAACACAAGCATTCCTGCAATATGAACAAGAATGTCCTCTGCCCACTGAGATTCTGCCTCTCGATCAGTACGAATTCATAATTTACACTGACGGATCCGCACAACCCGCAACAGGGGGTAAGCAAGCTTACAGTGCAGCGTGTGCAATCGTTAAAGGTCGCATGCGAGATGGCATCTTCAGACCTATGGTCACAAAAACCCAGTCTCTAGGAGATTGTACGGCTCAGCGAGCTGAACTACAAGCATTCAAACTGGCACTTGAAAGTACAGATAGAGAATTCCCCACACTAATAGTGTGCGATTCCTTTTACTGTGTTCAGTCATATAATGAATATATACAAAACTGGCTTGAAAATAGTTTCAAAGATGCGAAAGGTGGCACAATAAAGCACAAAATGCTTTGGGAACAAGTAGTTCAGTTAAAAAACGAACTACCAAAGGCTCACGTGATCCACACACTGAGTCATCAACATGATGGCGTTCACGTTGCAGGGAATTCATTGGCTGACAAAGCCGCAAAGGGGGCTGTTCAGAAGTTTTCCGTAGTTGCTATCACTCGTTCAAAAACAAAAATAGATGGTGAGATAATGGTGGCTGTCAATGCTTCAAGCAAGGGCAGCAGTGCAGCGTTACCAAAAAAGTTTCCACTCAAGTACTCTTATGTAATTGATGCGAACAACGTTCCTTTTGCTCGAATCCCTGGAGTGGGGGATAGGGTAATTCCAAACAAGGAACGCAGATTAGGACTAATCCTAGCAGCACATGAAGGGATAGCTTCTGCCCATGCAGGTGTTACTCAAGCAAAGATATTGGTGGCCTGGCATTAAGAAACAAACTAAAAACTATGTTTTAGAATGTGATATTTGCCAACAGATGAAAGTCTCAACAGTGAAACATCCTGCGCAGACACCCCTGTTAATTTCAGACAAACCATTAGCTTGTGTTTACCTGGACCACTGCGGTCCCTTGCAAAGGGACGGTAACTATAAATATATCATGGTTGCAGTGGATTCATGCTCTAGGTTCCTATGGATATAGCCTCAGCGCTCGGCTGACGCTCGAACTGTTATAAAAGATTTGCGAGTCTTTATCGGCACATACGCAATAGACACGCTACATTCTGACCAGGGCCCTGCGTTCAGCTCTCGGGCTTACAAAGAAGCCATGGCCAGTCTGGGCGTTGCATTGCGGTACTCCTCTCCATTCCATCCTGGGGGAAATTTGGTTGTGGAAAGAAAAACCGGGACATAAAGCAGTCTATAACAGCTAGGGTATTAGGATCGGGTGATGGGTGGGTCAAACATCTTTATGGGGTCCAACGCTCATTGAACAACCTGCCAAGAAGTTCTCTAGGGGGGTCACTCCATATGTGGTCCTATTTGGGACAAGAATGTGGGTACCAGATCTCGATGACGTAGGCACAGTGGTGGAAAATAAAACGTTTGATATCAAAGATCGTTTGGCTGTTTTACAGGAACTGAATGAGTTAAGAACGAAACAAAGCAACGTATTCCTACAGCCAACCACCACTGGGGAAAAACCGGCGGTCCCAGCAAGGCCTGTCTGGATTCCAAAAGTTGGGGATCTAGTCAGAGAAAAAATTGCGGACAAGAAGGAATTTGGACCTTCTTACAGACAACCAGTACCTGTCCTAGCAGTTCAAGGAACAAGAACAGTACTTCTGCCGCCCCTTGCTGGAAGAAAGGAGAAAAGATTTGTGTCCATCGACCTCATCAAACCACAGTATGTGGCCAATACTAAATAGTAGGCCTCATGGACTCCGACCTAGTAGCAGACGCATTCCTCTCGCTACTATCCAAGAGGTTCAGACTGAAAGACTGATAACAATCGAGAATTCGGCTGTAACAGATGAAGGACTGAGCAACAATGCTATGGAACTCATCCCTCTTGAAACTCAAGTAACAGTTCGTCCAAATACACCTGTCTACACCAACGTAGCAAGTGATCAACTGGTTCCAGCGATTTCTACAAATCCTGATGCAATTTCAACAATTGACAGAACTGCTTCTGGCTATTTCATTAACTTTGATACGTTCTCAGAAGATGCGAGTGAACCTGAAACGACGCCAGCATCATTGAATTTCAAGCAGCAAGTACAAGACTTTCTTCACTTTCTGAAAAAGACTTATTTGGTTTCTCCATGGATTGAACTCTGGATTACATCTGGACTTTTTGTTTTCCTGCTCTGGCTAGCTTTGGTTACAACTGTGAGCGTGCTTATAAGTGGCAGATACATTCATGTGAATACTGAAGGAAAAGACGTGAACGTACTTTTGAAACCTCATAAATCTTCCCATCGTGAAGCAAGAGACTTGTCATCAGTGAACATCACAGCTGTTCCTATACAGGATGGTATAGTGTGGGACAAAACAGATTTTGATATCTTTGGTCCGACGGAACAATTGAACATTCCACATTTGTTTAAAATTTCACTAAGTGATCTCATTTCGTCCAGTGCCTATTCTGATGATTGGGACTTTGAGACTGTTAACAACATAATGTTTGACCTAGAAAAATCTGCTGCATTTTCTAAAAATGAATATTTAGAGGGTTCATCAGACTATGAAAAGCTGTATTGCTATAACCACTATGGTCATCATTATTTGCATAAATCTGCATACCCTAGAAATGTGTTTATGTTTAACCAATGGGAGCATTGTCCTACACCACCAAAAGGTAGTTCAAAAACATTTGTTAATAAGTTTCCGTATTTTTCAGGGTACAATACATCTGATCCAGAAACGTTTTACTATAAAAATGTAAACAAAACAGGACTGAAAATTATGTTAACAAATACGAAACAAATTTATTCTGCAGCATTTATTACCCAACTGTCTAGACAGGGTTTCGACTTTTGGAAAGACACAATAGACACAAAAACAGTCTGGGGTACTAGAGATTGGCAAGTGCAGGGGATAGAAGCTTTATTTAGAGCCTGCATCATCCCTGAACAAATAATGTTTTTGAATGAAACTATCCAACAAACATCTTGTCTTGGACTAGCCAAGATCAAAGAGATGAAAACACCTTCTGTACCAACACCTGCAAGTGATAACAATACACAGGCAGCGGTTACAGTTGACAAAATACTACAACTCAACAGATCTAATCCTGATTGGAAAAAATGGTTGATCTGGCCCACAGACACGAACAACTGTCAGGAAAGATTCCTGAATAAAACTCAGGGCTTTACTATTCATAGGCCAGACCCAAGATACGTCCAAAGACAGCATCCGGGGGTAGTAACAACATACAGTGTAGGAAAATTATGCCTCGATTGGCTTCAGAAATCTACACTACAGGATGTGAAACAACACTTATCCTTACTTACAGAAGACGCAGAACTTAGGGATTTCTTGCTTGGACCAAGAAAACCGCGTCAAAAACGTTTCATATATGCCGGCATCTATGCTACTTATAATGAAGCATGGAAAGTGTCACAGATAGAGGCCGCAGAACGAATACGTGAACTTGATCGTATTAATTTAGAGAAAACCCTCTCTGTGGTCGACAATGGGTTAACAACTTTGTCCTCCAGAATTTATTCATTGGACAGTATTGTATCCTCTGCTATCGACATACTGGAACAAGATTTGGCGATGTTACAACAAGGCCAATCTCAATTACGTTCTATTGTGTTATTAAGCTGGACGCTACAATCTTTGCGTACAGACTATGTGCCTTGGCGTTTCATCAACACATCGGCTCTGTTTACAGAATACAATCTAACTGATAAACAGATCGAACTGGCACAAAGAGGAGCAAAGTATACAGTGCTGAGCATTGAAAAACTGGAAAAGTTACCATTCACAGTGGCAGAAAGACCAGCTACAGAATGGCTTATTCATGGCAAAATCACGCTACCTGTGACTACTTTTCAGTTTCAGTATTGCCTCAAACAGATGCAAGCAGGCAAATATGAAAGGTTGGGTAAGGAATACATTAAGACATCTTGGAATTTACCATACACATATAGATGTTGGAGTGGGGATCGTGAAGTGTTTCTGAGCGGTACACACTGTAAAAATGCACTGAGCGGTTCACTGATATGTCAGGACATTTCTTTACACGGGGCTTGTAATGGTTCTGTGGCAAATTTGTCTTGCCACCAGCAGGGTACACCAGCTGCTGTGATTAATCCAATGTTTGGACAACTTTCTAATGGGAGTTACCTCATGTTGAATGATCAGAGTTGCTGCGGAATGTTGCCAGGCATCCCATATCTAGTAACGGTGAACTCCAGGGTCACTTGCTGGATGCAAGTATTGTTTGCCCCAATACACACAGTCAGGGAGTCGCCTCTATGGCCTTCGCTGAACGTCTCTTTTATAAGATTTGATACTTTGAGCAGAATGAAAGCCATGCTTTTACAGCAAACAGTGCCTTTGACCTCGGCCAAAGAAACCTATGATCTACAAGTAGCAAGGACTTCGGCTGAGATACAGACTTTAATACGTACAAACTGCCCTATACATTTCGTGGAAATGATAGGACGTATCTTTAACATGTCTGATACAACAGGAATTGTACATGTATTTAAGAGCATCTGTTCTGGTCTGTTAGCACCTTTCCAGGCAATACTCGGAATCATCCCGAACTTTGCACATTCAGTGTTTGGTGGCATACCGTTAATTCTAGCACTTGTTGCCGGAATTCTATTTCTCTTCCTGTTATTACGCTATGGCCAGCCTATTCGCAGACATCACTCCGAGCGAAATGGAGAAAGCTCTCCTTGAACGAAAGTGCTGTGAGCGAATAGTACAGCTTTTGGGCATGACTCGTCTATGGGACCTTAATACCACGTGGTTCCTGTCATTCAGACCAATCTGGCAAGATTGCATCTTACCTGTTCTACGATGCCTGCTATGCGGTGTAGAATGCGTGTTGGACACCTGTCTAACATTTCCATCAGCAAAGCCAACGGATGTCGATACTCTGCTGGTCCCGATAACGGCCCATGCTCTGTGTTGTCCCCAGAGGCTGCCAATCCTGATGTCAGCATTCATTGAGATCTCACAGATGCTTCCGGCTGCTGCTGAGGTACGAGAAAGATCTACAGGCACACAGGTAACAACGGACGCGAACATTGCTGCGGCAACCTATGCTGAAAGCGATGCTTCACATCTCTGTGCAATTAATCTACTACACGAGGTGTTCCAACTGACACCAACTTCAGTGGATGATGTTTTGTCTACAGAAATAGATGAACTCATGTTTACACCAGACCCGTAAACTGACTCTGATTCAGCCCACAGTGTTCCAGAGATGAAGTAACAACTTGGCCTTCATACTTCAAGAACTTGGAACTCTTCCCAAAATTGATCTTTTTTCCATTTTTCGAACTAAAATGGCACTTCAATCTGCTTAAAGTAGAACTAGCCTTATAGTACAGACTTCGCGGTACTTCCACAGACCCTTAGTCATCATGTTTGTCTAAAAAGTTCATTCATTTTCATGACATGAAATGACTTTGATTTTTGAACAACTTATCGATCATTTTCTATCAAATGTAAATATTACTGCTAAATTTCATTCATATTGTATTTTATTTTAAATATATGCCTGAAATGAAAAGCAGTGCTTCAAATGTACAGTACCTTTTGCATTCTAATAGGTTTTTTAAATGCCTTTTAAATGGTTTTATGAAATATTTTAGAAATATGCGGTACTCCATTTAATGTTTAGCATTTTAAATGTTTAGCATTTTAGTATTATCGTACACACGAAAGTGGAGTGGGTGTTGTATTCCTCTTAGGGTGTCCATACACGGGCTTTCCTGTATCATGTCCTTATATAGGCACAATTCGCCCTGCCCTCATGTAGGCATAAAATCCCAGTCCTTATTTAGGCATTAGACCGTGCACTCCAAATACAGTCATGGTCTCCGACATCCGTCCACCCTAACGTCACAACGAGTTCTTGAAGAACAGACCCTTAGGCTTCAGGAGTTTCCCTAGCACAGGACTATTGATTTCTTCAAGGACTCATCTATTATGCATGAACCATTATACCTTAGGGGTTCATTCATGACGTCTTCCGCTGTCCGATTCACGTCAATGCTAACATTCTGAGGTACCTCTCAGGTATAAATATACCTTCCCTAGCCCTTGTAAACTAGAGGAGACCTCGACTTCAGAGAAGTCCATATCCCGGCCTGACTCACTGAGAAGACGCTGTCATCCCTGCACGCAGAGAGTCCAGCTTCCAGTGATCTGACTTCCCTTGCGGGGTGTTGGAGTTCGAATCTGGCAAGAGATTCCTACCTCTCTCATTCTTAAGGTATGGAGCTAACTAGAACCTAGAGGGACTCTTGGCATACTTGGCATACTAGGCATACTTGGCATACTAGGCATACTAGACTTAACATACTCTTAGTATACCATAGTAAGGAATGCTTCACCTACTTCATACCTCTCCCTACACCTAGGTTAGGTTAGATACATTGGGGTAGAACTAGCTTAGCAACGCATCGTTTGAGTACTCGCATTTTTAGTCTGTGTTATTTATGTAAATGAATATCTGCTACAGATAATGTTATTGCAGTACTATTTATTTCTACTGCTTACGCTGTACATTATTTATCTCGCATACTGTCTTGTGATCATAACAGCACATATTACTTACACGAGAAACAAGACTGTTCAATAAATCTTTTATTGAAATGCCCGTCTATTCTTTCTGTGTAACTTTGAGGAAAATTAAGGGGCATATTATCAAGAACGGCGTTAAAATTATCGCCGCTTAAGCGGCAGAAAACTGCCGCTAAAGCGGCGATAATGGGCTTGATAATATGCCCTTGAGAATTCCAATAGAAGCCCATGTTGACACCAGAACATGGGCTTCTATTGGAATTCTGAAGGGCATATTATCAAGCCCATTATCGCCGCTTTAGCGGCAGTTTTCTGCCGCTAAAGCGGCGATAATTTTAACGCCGTTTCTTGATAATATGCCCCCCAGTATGCACGATTGAGCTGAGTGAAATAGTTATCTATTGTTTCCACGACTCTGGGACACGTTCTGATTCTAAAGGGAAACAAAGTTGTCATGTTTTGCAGCTGCCAGAAACTACTCCCTTCTTGTTATCCAAGGAGTTTCTAGTGGCCTCTGAGCTAGCTGGCACAAGTAATTAAGTTTAATATACTCAATAGGGACATACTGACCTTAGTCCTATGTCAAACCTATAGGGGATATTATTCCAATGCGCAGAGCCTATTAGGGAAATAGGAGCTACACTACACCCGGGGCCCAAAAGACTCAAGGGAAGGGGGGCCACACAGCCCCCTTCCTAAAATAAAAAAGAAACCGGCAACTCACCGGAGGCCCCGCCCCCTCCCTGCACCACTCTGCAAACGCACCTCCTGGCACGCTCTGGGTTGGGGATGAAGTCCCCTTCACTGGTGAGGGTCCTTGGGGGCCAACTAGCCCACCAGGTACCTCTAGTAAGCCCCACACAGTGGGATTGCTGAGAGGTGGTCTGAGGCCACGCCCCTTTTTACAACACTGCAAATGTGCCTCTTGGCACACTGCTGGTGGGGCGATGAGGTCCCCTTGTGTCCCGAGGACCTCAGGACTGAAGTGGACTTTATCCCCCAAGCAGCAGTGCGCCAGGAGGTGTGTTTTCAGAGTGGTGTAAAAAGGGTGTGTGGCCTCTGACCACTCTCAGCAATCTAGATGTGTGGGGCTTACTAGAGGTACCAGGAGGGCTAGTTAGCCCCCAGGGACCCTCAGGAGGCAAGGGGATTTCATCCCTCAACTAAGAGCGCGCCAGGAGGCGCGTTTGCAGAGTGGTGGAGAAAGGGGGCATGGCCTGTGTCCACCTCTCAGCAATCCCACTGTGTGGGCTTACTGGAGGTAACAGGTAGGCTTGTTGGCCCCTAAGGATCCCCAGCAGCGAAGGGGACTTCAATCCCCATCTAAGAGCGTGCCAGGAATCGCGTTTGCAGAGTGGTGGGCAAAGGGGGCGTGGCCTGCTATGAGAACTTCCTGCTGTGTTGAACTTACTGGAGGTAGTATGAGGGGTAGATGGTCCCCAAAGATGTTCTTGGGGGCCAACTACCCCTCCTGTTACCTCCAGTAAGTCCCACACAGTGGGATTGCTAAGAGGTCTTCGAAAGCCACGCCCCCTTTCTTCACTACTCTGCAAACGCGCCTTCTGGTACACTACTGGTTGGGGGATGAAGTCCACTTTACTCCTGAGAGACTGTGGGGGCCAAGAACCCCTCCTGGTACCTCACGTAAGTCCTACGCAGCGGAATTCCTGAGCGCTGGTCGGAGGCCCAGACCCCTTTCTCCACCACTCTGCAAACACGACTACTAGTTAATGAAGCATTTGCGATGTAATAGGTCTCGCATTTGCGAGAGTTAGAGCTATTGGCGTTGTAAATGTAAAAGTTTTTTACTAATGTTTTTTGGAGTGGAGTGGATGTACGTTGTGTGTAGTGGAATTATGTGGTATGTTGTGCTGTGAAATTATGTGGATATAAAGTATATTGTATTTAGTGTATAGGAATTATGTAGAGTGGGATTATGTGTTATGGAGATTAATTATGTGGTATAGTAGTCTGTGTTGTGGAGTGGTAACCTCAGGTTTAGTCTTCCTCGTTTCCAAGGAAGCTAAACTATAAACTCAATGAGACAAAAAAGAAGGAACCACTGAGGAGCACTTCTGGACCTAGTCAGAGGTATGAACAAGGCCACTGGAATTATGCGACTGTTCGGCTGCACCGATTTTCGCATGATTATACATTTTCTGCATTTGCTACATAATCCATCATCTGCTGCATAATCTGCAGATTTGAACAAAAAAACCTTGTTTCTAGCTCAAACGTTACCAAAATGCAGTGACAAGTGTTACGGCGTGGTGGAAGGCCCTTTGCAAAGCTGGAATGGTCACCTGTTACTTATTGCTAAATGTGGGTGTTAAATTGGTACTAATGGTGCCCAAACCACTCTTGCGTCTTTCTGCGCTTCTCTTGCCTCTTTCTGTATTTATCTTGCTTTTTCTGCACCTTTCTTCCTTTTACTGCACTTCTCTTGCCTCTTTCTGCACACATCTTCCGCTTTCTGCAACTCCCTTTCTTTCTGCACCTCTCTTGCTTCTTTCTTCTGTACTACTCTTGCCTCTTTCTGAACCCTCTTCCCTCTTTCTGCATCTCTCTTGGCTCTTTCTGCACCTCTCTTGCCTCTTTCCGCACTTCTCCTGCCTCTTTCTTCACCTCTCTTGCTTTTTCTGCACCCCTGTTGCCTCTTTCTGCACCTATCTTGCTTCTTTCTGCACTTCTCTTGCTTCTTTCTACACCACTCTTCCCTCTTTCTGCACCCTTCTTCCCTCTTTCTGCACCCTTCTTCCCTGTTTCTGCACCTCTGTTGCCTGTTTCTGTACCTCTCTTGCATCTTTCTGCACTTCTCTTGCCTCTTTCTGCATTTCTATTGGTTCTTTCTGCACTTCTCTTGCCTCTTTCTGCACCCTTCTTGCCTCTTCCTGCACCTCTGTTGCTTCTTTCTGCACTTCTCTTGCTTCTTTCTGCACCTCTATTGCTTCTTTCTGCATCCCTCATCCCTCTTGCCTCTTTCTGCACCCTCTTGCCTCTTTCTGCACCCCTCTTCCCTCTTTCTGTACCTCTCTTGCCTCTTTCTGCACCTCTCTTGCCGCTTTCTGCAGTTCTCTGGCCTCTTTCTGCACCTTTGTTGCTTCTTTCTGCACTTCTCTTGCCTCTTTCTGCACCTCTGTTGGTTCTTTCTACTCTTCTGTTTTTTCTTGCTGCACCTCTCTTGCTTCTTTCTGTACCCCTCTTGCCTCTTTCTGCACCCCTCTTTCCTCTTTCTGTACCTCTCTTGCCTATTTCTGCAACTCTGTTGCCTCTTTCTGCAGTTCTCTTACCTCCTTCTCCACCTCTGTTGCTTCTTTCTGCACTTCTCTTGCCTCTTTCTGTACCCCTCTTGCCTGTTTCTGCACCTCACTTGCCTCTTTCTGCACCTCTGTTGGTTCTTTCTACTCTTCTGTTTTTTCTTGCTGCACCTCTCTTGCTTCTTTCTGTACCCCTCTTGCCTCTTTCTGCACCCCTCTTTCCTCTTTCTGTACCTCTCTTGCCTATTTCTGCAACTCTGTTGCCTCTTTCTGCAGTTCTCTTACCTCCTTCTCCACCTCTCTTGCTTCTTTCTGTACCCCTATTGCCTCTTTCTGCACCCCTCTTTCCTCTTTCTGTACCTCTCTTGCCTATTTCTGCAACTCTGTTGCCTCTTTCTGCAGTTCTCTTACCTCCTTCTCCACCTCTGTTGCTTCTTTCTGTACTTCTCTAGCCTCTTTCTGCACCTCTCTTGCCTCTTTCTGCACCTCTCAAATGGGAAGTGCAAGCTGTCAAGTTTGAAAGTCTGTGTGCTCTCGTGTCTGAGGTATATGTCTACTTGTACATGTATTCTCACATGTGTTATGCATCTGAAGATGGTAGTTTAAAAAGCGGGTAGCTTCTCCTATAGGTGGTCAAATCTTCTCAGTTCTGCTCTGTCATTCGGTTGCACAGGCAGATGTTAAAGGTGTTATAGAGCCCCTCAAATATACTATTGAATACCCATGTGCCCTGTATTATGAGCAGAAAGAAATACATACACCTTTTTGTACACAAATTTACAGAGTATGCTGTTTGAAGCACAAGTATTCAAGTATTTGTATGTTTATTTTTATGTAATATGTCACTAGGTAAAAGCAGAGACATACGCATGCATACCTTCACAAACTTGGTGAGACTTACAACAGTGATATGGTTAGGATTGCTGTTTAACATTTGGTATAGAAGAGAAATGGTCCCAGTGGGACAACCTTGAAAGAAACAATTATTTATGCAACAGCATGCATTAAATTACTTACAATGTATGGTTCTGCTCAATATTGTTTATTCATATTGAACATCCATAGGAATGTTCAGAATCCAGCAAACATCGGGACATATGTACAAAAGTGCCCCGAAAGGGAAAAGGAGAGGGGAAAAAGATTTTGTGTGCAGAGGTGAGGGTTCAATGGGAAAGGAAGGGTAGTGACAATATATACATCCACAGTAGTATTTACAAAAAGAAGCCTGTCCAGCCTGACAATTGGCTATAGACTAATATTCAGCCATTATGTTGTTAGTTTGGCACAGTGAAAAAGCACTGTTGACCACACTGGCATTGAAAACGGAAATGTCGACGTTTCAACCCCAGCAAAATGTAGGTTGACCTTGATCCTTACAAAGGGGTCTTCCTCAGGACTGTAGGGGGGGGGGCACCTAGGAATTAATAAAGAAAAACCCTTAAAAGATTTGAAAAATGGTGAAATTCAATGACATTCAAAAGTGAAGGAAAAAAATTACCGTGAACTACCAATGACTAGGTTGGTTAAATGATAATAGTGGGCCCGTGGGCTCCTTCGGCAGAGAGCGGACGGATGGCGACCTGTGATGAAGGTTTGCGTGCCATCAGTAATGCTGAAATGAATAAATAACAACTATAGCACTGTTTAGTGGTAGCATATACAAAGCTCGTTATAAATTAAATGCAGACTTACTTCTATTGAGTTTCGATTTGAAAAATATTCCTTTGAAAAATGGGGCCAAGATAAATCCAAGAGTTTCAAGTTACTGAAAGGACAAAGTCTGTACCACCACTCTAACTGAGATGTGGGAGTTAAACTAATAAAACGCTCTGAGCGAAACAGGGAAAACGTGGTTCGTTACCTCGGGGTATACGTGCTCCGTTTACCAGGTGGTGAATGGATGCACTTCCCTCGAGGTAAGGAAGCATGATCCCCCCGGTTTTGCCCAGAGTGGGTTTAATCCCTGCATCTACACTGTAGTGGTGCTAAATGAACATTTTGTCCATTTTTCCCTTTAGAAACTCGGAACCTTTAAGGTACTTAAGGATTTTTCCTCTGCAGTGCTCCCTTGCGAGCCCGAGGTGGGAGCAGAGAAGAGTGATGCTGACAATCCAGCAAACATGTGGGGGCCGGCAGTGGTCATGGGAGAATTTGGGCCCTCTCCCGCCCTCAACATGGAAGACCTGTCTGTGTCAACCCCGGGTGGGATACAGGATCCTGTAAACTAAAACGAAGATGTGGCATAAGGTCCACAAAAAAAAAACAGAATGGAGAAGCCCACTCATTAAATATTCATTGCCTAGGACCGAGTGCCTCATGAGCCCTTGCAAGGGCATTTCTAATAGAAATCTTGCTTCTTTGTGGTGCCCAACGGAGTGCAGGGGTGTTACCAACATTTTAGGGGTTGCATGGAGTCCAGAAGACCCCAGAAGTTTGCCCCACAAAAGCTTCTCTAAGTCTCATCCATGCTCCTCTGGGAGGTTTTGCCTATTTTCAAGCACTCCTGGAGCTGGAGGTCTTTGGCTCATAATCTCTGTGCTAAGATGACCCCTGTAGGTTAGTCCTAAAGCTGCAGCAGCAGCATAGTGAAAGCAGAAATAAGACTCTGGGAGGAACAATGCTTTTTGAAATGTTGATAGCTGACAAGGCAAGGTTTAATGTATGTACAGCATAATGTATGTTATTGAATATTGGTACTACCATCATTGACTTCAATGGTGGGTTATAATACTTATTACATATTAGTATTGTCCTATTCATTTCAATGGTGCTACATTGATGAATTATAACATGTTGTTCCTTTTGCTAATGTGGTGACTCCCTGAAAAAGCCAGTAGGTCTGCCATATTGATAGTGACACACCCTTATATTGTGATATTGCATCTTCTTTAGGTGGAGGGTATTGTGGTCATAGGGTTCAAATGTATATTCATCTACCTTATGATATATACTTGCATTTAATTTGTAGTATTTAGTGGAGAGTGTTTAATAAAAGTACTTTTAATTTTTATGAGTTGAAGCATTAACTGGCAGTAATTTATTGATAGTTGCTGCGTACCAGCAAACGGGGGTTACTAGCCTACAGCCCACACCACCTGCCCTGAGTAGGTTTTGTTTTGCTCTGCTTCACTGCTCTGAGAGAGTTTGGTGCTGAAATGGGGTACTCAGGCCATATTTATGACCGTGTTGCATCACTCTTGCACCACACAACGTGGTGCAAGAAGACGCAAACCTTAAGTCATATTTCTGAAGCCACGCAAAGCCCCTTTTTCGGTGCTCAAAAACTCTGGAGTAATGCAACGCAGCACAAATCGCTGCATTGGGTTAATCTCCCCTGGGTAGGCATTCCATGGGCGTTGCATGGGTGTTCCCACATAACTCCCATAGTTTGTGACGCATTCCCAGATTTACAAGACCTTGTATACCTGGAAATGAGCCCAAAAGATACACCTCCCCAGGAGAGGCGTAACAAGGAGAAATATCTTTCTCTGCAGCACATCTAGAAAGAGGAAAATGCCTCCCAGGATTTTTTTTGTTCAGGAAGGTACCCCTTCCTGTACAAAAACAATCCTGTATGCAACGCAGGCACCCTTGCACCATTGTGCAAGGGTGCCTGCGTTGGCGCTAGGCAACCCATTGTGTGCCAGTGCAGGGGGGAAAAAGTCAGGAATGCGCCTTATGCCTTAAATATGGCGCATTCCTGCCCTTTCCCAGTGACGCAGTGCAGCGCAGCAAGGGGACTTGCTGCGCTACACTGTGCCACTATTTCTTAAATATGCCCCTTAGTTCTCAGTAAAAAAGCCCGTTCCTGATGTATTACTTCCATCCTTTGAAACTAATAGCTCAATTTTGTACAGGTAGTAAGAGCCCTTATCCGTAGATGGGTACTGTTCAGTAACTAACTACTGAGAGCCCCAGGACCCACAGAAAGGACCCCACACTAGGAAATAGACGGTCATCAATATTCTATGAATGCAATGTGACTGCATTGAGGATTAATACTCTGGAGTTTCATTGCCTTGCAAGATTTTCCAGCTGATGCTGTTAGCTGCCCCTTGTGTCTGCTCGCTGGCTTCCTTTGCATGTTTTATGCAGCAGGAGCAGCCTCACTGGATCCTCTGTTACTTGAGTAATTTAATTTTGTGTGTTTAAGATCAGAAAGGTTGAGAGCCATGGGAGGCAATGCTCATAGACAGCAGCATGAAAACGAAAAAGATTCAAAATAGAAGTGTCTAATCAATGCAATCTCTGTTTGCTTTAGATGCCTCTGTCATTTAATTGAATCTCAAGTGATCTACGAGGCAAATATTAGTGGTGAGAAAAAATGTTGACACATTTTGACACAGCTGCAGGCGGTATGATGCAGTAACTACCTTGTGCATTAACTGCTGGTGGCCTGAATCTATGATTCTATGTTTTATGGATCTAGGAATTAAGGATCTTAGCCAGACATTATTTTTGCCTTGTTTATTTCTCTGATATATCCGATAAAGAAAGGTAGCAAAAAATCATTGAATGAAAATGACTACATAAAACTTAGTCTCACACAAATCGTTTGGGCCCATTCAAATACGTTGGACTACATTTACAAGGTAATGTCGGAGAACAGTGCTGTGCCAAATTTGGTAGCGCCGCGATGCGACATTTTCAAAATGTGCCGTATTTACTGCAATACGGCACACCCCTCTGTTTTCCCTAGCGCAGGTGCTGAAATTAGCTGCCTAGCGCCAACGCAGGCACCTTTGTATCATAGTGCAAGGGTGCTTGAGTTACAGGGAATGATTATTTATATGCGGGAAGATGTCCCTTCCTGCACATAAACAATCCCTAATGGCGATTTGTTACTTCTATGTGTGCTGCAGAATGCAGCACACATAGAAGTAGCAAATCGTCATTATTTAATGATTGTTTATGTGGAGGAAGAGACATCTTCCTGCACAAAAACAATCATTAATGGCATTTTGCTCTTTCTATGTGTGCTGCAGAATGCAGCACACATAGAAGAAGCAAAAATGGGGAGAAACAAAAGTATTTATCCTCGTTGCGCCATTCTAGCGCCTGCTTTTGCATGTCATTAGTATTTGGCGGTGCTGCAGATTTACACAACTATGTAAATCTAGGGCAGCATCAAAAAGCAATGGGTGTGTGTTAGAAGGTGGTTCTGACACTCTGAGCCGCCCGGATTTTTCGCTTTTTGAGCACCTATTTGTTGAGCTTTTACTGTGGGAGAGCCTCATAAGTTGGGACTCACCCACAGTGAACTCATGATGAAAGAGACTGCGTGTGGATTTTACTAGTGTCCCCCTAGCTTGACTAGGCCGCTGCGCAGCAGCTGGAGTAAGGGGCACCGGGCTCGTTACATGCAGACACATGTGTACATGCGTGTGCACGTGTGTGTGGGCTGCGCAGGGGAGATTCCTGGCGTGCGCAGTCCAGGAGTAGCTACAAAGTGAATGGTGTGGCAGGACTTATGCAGAATTGGGTGGTGACATGGAATAGGCTTTATACAGTGGGAAGAAACATGCCAGGGAAAGTCAGTGTGCTTTACAGTGTTTATTCCATTATTCTCTTATGGGGATAGGGAGCACATGGGCTAGTTTTACTTTCCTAGGGCCTACAAATTCCAGACACGCACCAAAGTACACTGTAACATATGTGAGAAGAAGTATTCTGCAGAGTCCAAAGTCATATTTGTACTGCTTTTGGGTCATCCAGAAATGTTATATTTCTCTGAGTCAGCTCATAACCAGGGCCTGGCTGGGGGCTGACCCCAGCAGCCTGGATTGATGACCTTCCCTCCAAGGAGAGAAGATGGGTGGAGCTACAGGCTAATCCATCAGCAGCTGTCACTGGGTGCCAGGCACCTAGCTGCACAAGGGTGAAGGCAGCTCTGGGGGGAAGGGGCTTTCAGAGACCATGTGGCAGGAGACCCTGGACGACGCCATCTTGAACCAACCCAGAGGCCTGGGCAGGAAGGAGGGAGCAGGGGCAGAGAAGTGATGTGTCGCTATGTGATAGGGCCAATGGAGACTTCCTGCCAGCCCCCTCCCCAATTCTTTAAAAGTGTTTGCGCAGGAAGAGAAGCTCTCTCTGGGGTGTGGTCTGCTGAGGCAGAGGCTGCTGGAGCCTGGCGCAATGGGCAGTTTGAAGCAGGAACCCCCTGACTGTCCCAGGAACCTGAACAGCACCAGGAGAAGAGACCAGGACCAGTGCGCAGAAGCAGGGGCCTCTGCGCAGGGAGAAGAGAGGCCCAGGAGAAGAGCCAGGCGAAAGGCTGGCGCAGGGAGCCAGTAAAGATAGCTCCCTGCTGAATCCCCCCTCTGAGAGGCCCAAAGGGCGAAGGAGAGTGCTCCCAGTGGCTGGGGAGCACCACCAGGAGCAAGAAGAGGCCAAAAGCAGGAAGATCGGACCCCTGGGGGCTGAGATATGCCCCCCAGAAGGTAGGCGACCTTTGACCTGTGGCTCACCGACGACGAAGCGCGTGGGGCTCCGCCACCGGTTCAGAGAATGCCCCCGGGGTGGGTCAGGTCCCGGGGGCTGCCCCCCAAAGAAGTGAAGTCGGGGTGCGCCGTCGCACCCCCCGTGAAGGTGCCCCCGCGGGGTGCCAGGAGCCCACCCTGGCCCCCGCCGAACATGAAGCCGGGGAGCGCCGTCGCGCTCCCCGTGAAGATGTGTAGGGGGAGGGGCCCGGGATCCCAACTCCGGGCCCCGTGTGCAGAGGAGGAGGCTGGGAGCGCCGTCGCGCCCCCCGCAAAGAGATCTCTAGGGGCCCGGGACCCCATCCCCGGGCCCCGAAGCAAAGCCGGGGAGCGCCATCGCGCTCCCTGTGAAGATTTCCCCCAGGGGGTGCCAGGAGCCCACCCTGGCCCCCGACAAAGAAGTGAAGGACGGGGAGCGCCATTGCGCTCCCCGCGAAGGTGAGCAGAGGGGCCCGGGACCCCATCTCCGGGCCCCGAAGTGCTGGAAGGAGGGGGGAGTGCCGTCGCACTCCCCCCGAGGACAGGCGGGCCAGCGGGAGTCGACGCATCTGCCCGCCGGAGCGGGCAGACCAGAACTGCCGTGCTGGCTCCCGCGGCAGCCCGCGAGGGTGCTGGCCGGGCGGGGAGCCGACGGGGGCAGCCGGGGGTGGGCTCCCCGGGCTGCCCTCCAACATGGGGAGCCTGCGGGGGTCCCGGATGGGACCGGGACCCTGTACACCAAAGGAGGGGCCCGGGTGGGACCGGGCCCCAGAAAATCAGCATGAGCGGCCGGGGGTGGGCTCCCCGAGCTGCAAGGAAGCACCCACCTGGGGGTCCGGGTGGGACCGGGCCCCCCACCGAGGACCAGAGCTCATCTGTGATGCAAAGCGCCAGGAAGGAGGGGCAGTGCGGCTCTCCCCGGAGCAGCCTGCAAGGGAAAACAGCGTTTCCTCGGTGGGTGGTGGCCCCTGGAGGACTGGGTCACCACGAGGTGTGTGCAAGGGTGCAGGGGGAGCTGCAGAAGAACGCAGCCTCCCCCAGCATGAAGAAAAGGAGTCCCTCCCTAAGTCTCATGGGGACTTGAAAAGAATAACCCCTCAAGGGCTCAGCCAGCATTTTACCACCTCTTGGGCTGGAACTTTTGTTCTACAGCTGGGGGTGTATTGAGAAGTGCTCCAAGGAGTGAAGGACTGAGTCGGGGATGTCTGAAGAAGGGCATCCCCTGGGGATGAAGAGGCGTAATTGCACATGTAGTGCATTTACTAATGTTATTTCTTTCAGAGGGACTGGAAGTCACATGTGCAATGTGAAGTACATGTGTAAGGTGATGTCATAAGCAAAGTGGGGTTAGGTTGCCAGACATTCCTGTTAGGGTGTCTGGCTGTGTATGCTTAATCCTGTGATTTCATCTGTGATGCCTTTAGGGGCTGTAATTGCAACGCATTCTAATGACCAACAAATGTGATGAGTACTATCATTCTAAAGTGATGCTTAAACATGTATTCTTGCTGCTGCTCTTAGGTGAAGAACAATACAGACTGTTAGAGGTGTAACCTGTATGGTCAGTGGGAAATGCTCAGTCAGGATTATGTGTCACCAGGGCAGGGTTGCCTATTTTAAATGCGTGTTGAGGCAATGGGGTGGGTCGCCACTGGGATGGTGCCAGTGCGCAGGGCCCTCGCTCCAGGTTATGTTCAACTACCTGCATTAGGGGGCCAGATGATGTGCATACATGGGAGTGGTGGTACTAGACCCCACCCCCCTGCGGGAGGGGTGGAGATGTTATGCAATGTCACAAAGTAATTCCAACAGCTTATGTATATTTGTAAATTGGTGCATAGTATTGAGTAGTGTGTGTGTTTAATAAATGTACTCTTACTTTTATAAAGCAAAGTACAGACTGGACAATCAATTATTGAGTGTTATTTCTGCGCACCTGTAATGGCGATTACTAGCCCACACCACCTCCCTTGAGTAAGCCTCAGACTGCTCTGCAACGCTACCCTCTGAGAGTCATAGCAAAACCAAAGGGGATGATGGACGGAGTGTTGAACATTGCAAGCACTCACCCCCAGTCAACTGATCTGGGTTTAATCCATCATCTGAGAGTCAGGCGCTACAATTGGGTGGTTGGTTCCCAGTGAAGGACAAATGTAGTCATGTTATTTGTGCAGGCCTCACAGATACTGCCTCGTTTTCCAACAGTGTTGCATTAGAACACTCACAGTAACACCCATTGCATGCCCCTTTCACGCTAAGTGATGCGTATAAAGGGGCCGTATTTACAAAATGTGGCTTAACGCTGCTGTGCAAATATGGAAAAGGGCATATCGGCACCAAAACATCGCTAAAAGTGACGTTCTGGTGGCAATATACCCTTGTAAATGTGCCCTTTGTTTTTTATTTCATCTGTGCTATTAGCGAAGGGAACCAATGAAAGCGAAGGGAACCAATGAAAGCGAAGGTAACCCAGCATGCACCTCGACCATGGTCTTGATCCAATAGAAACAGTCCAACCGGGACTGCTAGGCCATGTTCCCTTTGAACGGTAACATGTGCAATGCCAGGCATGCCACAGCATTGTTAAGCTGCATCAGTGAAGGGGAGCTTTTCACCCTACAGTAAACCAAGCTCAGAGCCCTTATCTGGGCATACACAAACTTCTTAGAGCGACTAATTTAGGAACTAGTGATGGATGGAAATGCTTGAATTAATTGTACTCACTGGTAATGATTTGTTGCATATTCCATACTATTGATTGTTAGCTAGTCATGCATTTCAGAATAAAGCAGGGCAAAGTCATTGTGTTGAACTGCATTCCCACACATTGTGCATTCCCACACATTGTGAATAAGAGAAAATGATACTTTGGGCTAGATTGCACAAACTTTGCAAAGGCAATTTTTGAAAAATTGAGATCTAACAGTACTTTTACAGTGCAAGCTTTAAAACATATTGGCTAAAAAACGTGTTTTTTAGGCAGTTGATTTGAAGAATACTATATCCCAAGGCCCGGGGAATTGTATGACACTGCACATTCTAATGACATATATCTGAGTGATGTGCATGTATATCCATGCAGTGACAATAATAGTTCTGGACTCTACCTAGGTAATCCAGGATGTTACCAATAAAATGGTGCTCAGTGTGTAAATCTGCCAGTGCTACTGTTCTAATGTGCTAGCCTTCTTATAAATGTACACACTTGTCAGGGGTGAGTATCTATGCCCCTTAAGGACAGGGCTGATAAGGGGCCTCTTCTTTCAAAGGAGGGAAGTTGGTATTGATAGGTGTGCAGCATGATGGGCAGTTACTCAGGATACTGGGACAGGCACAACTTATTTAAGGACACTGATATTTCAGGTATAGAGACTCTCGGCCTGATTCAGAAAGGTAAACATATATACATAGTAAACTTCTGTGTACGTATACTATTTTTTGGGTATTCTCAAACTACGAGTTAATAGTAAGTTTACGTCTGCAGAGACTCCGCAATCGGGAGGAGGACTAAATTAAAAAGATAGGATAGGGCAGTGGTGGATGGCATGGCTCGCGTGCGGCGGGCGGGTCGCGCTGGGGGGTGGAAGGGTAGCGCATATTTAAAAAAATGTTTTTAACAAACTTACCATTGCGCCGGGTCCCGCGTCTTCACTGCTGCTCTTCTCTGGACGGAAGCACAGCCTGGCCCCACTAACCAATCACAACGCTACATTGTGATTGGTAGGTACCCAGGCTCCCCTTACCAATCACCACGCTGCAATGCAGCGTTGTGAGTGGTTGTGAGCGTCCTGGTTGGACGTTCAAAGAGGAAATGGGGGCCTGGGCTTGTTCTTCGCGCAGGCTGTAATGCAACCTGCATGGAGAAAGGGGAAAGTGCCCATGACTAGTTTGAGCGGCCCAAGAGCAGCACTTAGGAGTGGGCAAACCACTTCACCCCTGCCCTGCTCTGTGAGCAGAGCAGCCCCGCCCACCCGCCCGCCCGCAAAGCAGCAGAACACGTCACGAAGCATAAAATGATAATAACTTGAAGTTAATATAATTTATGCTTCTTTGCACTGCTTAAAAGCAGTGGGAGGGCGACGCTCCTCCACCATAGCGGAGGAGCCGCCACTGGGATAGGGGTGTATTTCACTGATCTTTTTATGGGTTTATGCGGAGTCTCTGTAGTCATAAATGTACTATTAACTAGCAATTTATGACTCCAAAAAAACTAGGAAACTTACAGTAAAATGCAAGTTTACCTTTCAGAATCAGATTCACTGTGTAATGCATTGCACACCACCATTTTATTTAGAACATGGGCCACATGTTTCATGCATTTTACCGGTCGCAAACGGCCCGATTCTGAGAATCGGGCCTTTTGCGACTGGTAAAATGCATTTTGGTATGTATGAAATCCAATTCGCGATTTAGTAACATGGTACCAAATCACAATTTGGAATTGCGAATACATACCGATTCGGTATTAGGAGGAGGCATGTTTAGGGCGTCCCTTCCTAATACCGAATCACAGCTGTATGTAGGAATGTTTTGCAACCGAAATGCGGTAGCAAACCATTCGCATTTTACCACCTACTTCAAGTAGGTGGTAACCCATTTGAAATTGGAAAGGTGTCCCTTTGAGAATGTTCGTAAAAATGTTTTTTAAGAGCAGGCAACTTTTCATTTTCAGTGGCGGCTGCTTCCTGATGACATCAGTGACGCGGGGGGGTGGGGTTTAAAAAAAATAAAAAAGAAACACTTACCTGCCGGCTGGCCTACTGGGCGGCCGCCGCCTCTCCTCGGTCCTCTGCATCCTCGCTTCCTTCTGCTTAACAGGAGGCAGGATCAGGAAGCACCCACCCAGGCTCCCTTGACCAATCACAATGCTGCAATGCAGCGTTGTGATTGGTCTGAGTGCCGTTTTTCGGTGCTCAGCCACGGAATGGGTCCTGGGGCATTTTCTCCACCCAGGCTGTAATGCAGCCTGGATGGAAAACATGCGAAGTGCGCAAGAGTGTTTGGCCGGCCAAACATTCATGCTCACTTGGAGCAGGGCAGCCCCACCCACAAAGCACGGAAAAATTAAATGATAATAACATTGCATTATTATAATTTTATTTTTCCTTTTTTTGCAGTTTAGTGGGGCGACGCTCCTCCGCCTTAGCTGAGAAGCAGCCACTGTTAATTTTTCTTTTTTAAACGTAACCCGTTTTTTAAAAATGAAAACGGGCTGCATTTTAAAAAATGATTACTTTATTTAAAAGCACACAAGGCAATCACAGTTTACTTAATATCACCTGTATGTGAAGCACACACCTCTATGACAGTTTCTGTCACAATAATATATGATTTATAAACTAGCAAATGGAACATACAAGGCATGAATATGTGGTTACATATAAAGGAAATAGATAAGCAGGTTATCTATTGCCCTGTATGTAAAGATCACATCCATGCTAACCCCATGTGTTCCACTGAAGACTTAAACTCCTAATTCAATAAAACCTTTCCTGGGACTTGTGCGCTGCCCGGACATAGACGTTTGCTTGATGAACATTGAGGCTGAGTTGAACCTGCCCTAAGTCTAGGAAGCACAGACTGTGTCACCCTGCCTGCTACTGCCCACTTGATGATCTAATGCAGTGGCGGCTGGCATGTAAATACAGAAGTGGGCGGGCTAAAATATGGGTAATATAAAAAAATTAAAAAGCCACTTACCTTTATCACTGCCACACAACGTCTTCCTCTCTCTTCTTTCCTGGAAGCTCTGGACTAGGAAACTGCACTACCCAATCCTGGCGCTGCTCTCACAGCATGAGAGAAGCATAAGGATTGGAGGGAGCGGCCCTTCTCAGCGCTCCTAAGAGCGCTGGAGGTCTGTGCTTTCTCTAACCCAGCTGTCTAGGACAGCTAAGTTAGAAAAGTTTAAAATGTGCATGTCTGTCTGGCTGGCCGTCCCAAGACGGCCGGCAAAAGGGGACATGCACACTTTAAACATAAGTGCAGAGCTCCCTGCTGCCACTCAGCAGCAACTGGCCCACCCATCCTGACACACGGTTCAGGACGCGTTGCTAAAAAATAAAATCGTAATATCTGCTCTGGGCATTTTTTTAGCTGGGCGACGCTCCTCCTCTCTCACGGAGGAGCCGCTCCTGATCTAATGTGCTGCAGCAGCTTGGCGGACTGGCCTGTTTCCATGCTCTCACCCAGTCACTGTGGTAGTGGTTTGCAGACAGCGAGGGCCCGATTCACAAAAGGCCTCCGTACTCATGGCGGGACCTCCGCAATGAGAAACTGCAATATGGAGGTCCCACCGCGAGTGCAGTCCCCCCACCACTAGTGCAGGGCATCCGCCACTAGTGCAGAGGCCTTTGTGAATCGGACCCTGACTGTGAGAGACTAGCTGCCCAAGCGCAAACACCATTTCTAATTTTACTCTCTTTGATAAAACATTTTCTTTTGATAACTTCCTGCTCTTCCTTCTCCTTTCTCTCAATAAATTTCTGGAAAAATGTTCATGTTAATGGCTTCTTTCTTTCTGCAGATTCTCAGTGTGTTTCTTTTTTAAGAATTCTAAATGGCCATTGCTTAATTCCTTTACTTTCTCTTTGTTCACCATCCCTCTAGCCTCCTTCGCTGTCTGTGCTTCACTTTATTCTGTTCACGCCAATGCTCAGCATGTCTCACAGTTGTTAAGGCCTGGATGGACTCCAGTTGTCTCAGTCAACATCCCTCTGAAAATAGCCTTAAATATTTCTATGACACCCTCCTTCCAATCCTGTTGAGTCGAGGATCCAGATGTAATCAGGTAAGTCAGCTATCATTAATTCAGTTTTGTGTTATCCATGTGCCCGCTGCTGTTTCAGGCCTTACATTGATGAAGCATTTCTTTCTCCCTGACCTGAAATTTCTACTCCAAGCTAGCCTTTTATTGTCTGTGTTATTGTCTGACTTCTTGCCAATGCTCCACATTCATTTTAATCAAACGTTCACTTGGCTACCTGTACTTCATTTAGTTTTATGTAATCCTCTCACATATCCCAACACACACCTCCTCTTCACGCGCTCCCTATTAAACATGTTTAAGTAGGCGCTGACAACGTTTTAATCTAGACTGCAAAACTGGGCGCGAAAGACATTTGCATCTGTGAATGTGCAAAGTGTCTGCAGTTTGCTCAGTTTCACTTGTGGTGAGGTTTTCCACGCTAAAAGTGCTTTATGACAGTAATTTGCTGCTAATTCGTAGGTAAAAATAGAGATTTCCATTATATGCTGAGTAAATTGTGTTTTTAATAAAGACTGGGAGGCAGAAATTTAATTTCTTACAGAAATATGTTTTGCTGAGTTTAATTCCTGAAAATTCTACTTTTTGCACACTTGTTTCGCTTTCCCTTATTTAAAACAAATGTGAAATGGGCAGTTTGACATCTATGCCCACTTTTACTTTTTATTGTTACTGTGGCCCTTGTTATGTTTTCTCACCAATCTCCCCGACTTCAACTACTATGTTACTTATGCTTCATTCTAAATCCTGCTCTGTGTCATATGATCCTTTCCTCTGGTTCCTATGAAATGGAACACTCTTCCCCCAAGTAGACCTTGACAGTATTTGAAATTAATATTAAAAATATTTACAATACCCAGCAGCTAATTTTGATTGCGCTTACCTACAGTTTTCTAGTGTTATTTTTGGAGGTATTTTCCTCCAGGGAGAAGCTGGAGTTTGCAACTTCATTTTACTTCACTGACAAGATTTTTGTTCATTTCATCTCTGGAAACTAGTTACATCTTTGTATTTGTGTATTTTATCACAGAATGCACTTGTATCAAAATGGCAGCAATAGGAGCAGCTTTGTGGAACAACGTTTTACATCTTGTGCAGAGACAAGTGCCTGTTCAGTCTGCTGTTGGCAGGATGTGGCATACCAGGATGCACTACAAAATAGAAGAAGGTACAAGCAGCGCATCTACAGATGTAGGGTTGATCTTTTTGCAATGTCAGATGAACACATTTTAAAGAACTAGGCTTGATTCTCACACAATTTTATTCATACTTGACCTTACAAAGTGTGATTTAGAGCCCAAAAGTAATAATAGAATTGCTGTCCCACCACTGGCTAAATTGTTGTCAGTGCTGCACTTCTGTGCAACTGGTTCTTTTCAAGGAATTGTTGCCATGGCTTCTGGACACTCTCTCAGTCTACCTTCAGTAAAATATTGCAGCAAGTACTCGGTGCTAGCTATGTTGAAACACATGCAGTGTTTCATCATCTTCCCTAAAACTGCATGTGCGTTAACCAAAGTGAAGAGTGCATTCTATGGTATTGCTGGGTTCCCAAATGTTGTTGGAGCCATTGATTGTACACACATTCGCATTGTTCTACCTCGTGCTCGAGAACAGATGTTCAGGAATCGAAAGCTGTACTACTCCGCAATGTTGAAATGACTTGCACTGCTGACCTCATCGTCACACACTGCAATGCAAAGTTTTCAGGATCTGCACATGACTCCTTAATCCGACGCAGTAGCAGTATTCCTGAGGTTATGGCTGCTCTTCAACATGAAAGGAACTGGTTACATGGTGAGTGCTTTTAGTTTATGTATATTTCTTTTTGTCAATCACATTTTGTTATTGACATTAGTTTGTCATTATCAGACAGTCATAGAATGAGAAGTAAGGCACATAATATTCAAATCACCTGTTTATTAGGGTGGTAAAATAATTCATTAGAAGCTGCCATTTTCTTCACTCTGCAGGTATATAGAATTTCTATTTGAAAAACCATATAAGATGGTCATAGTAGAGACCATAGTGTTTGTTTGTCTGATAGAGTACCAAAGATATTGCTGTTATGTTAGCAATCTGATTAGCTTTCTTATTGAACAGTGAGAATAGAATCCTCTTTTAGGCTGTTTCTGAATGGCTGTTGCCAGACAATCAGGGGCTTACTTACAAGCCCATTGTCCCGCCGGTGGTTCACTTTTTTTGACACACCGTTGGTGCAATGGGCTTGCTCATGTTTACAAGGCCATGTAAAGTCACCCAGTTTGACTTTTCATGGCCTTGTAAATATGGGCCCCTTTCACGCATTACTCTGCTTGTAAGGGGTGTTCCGTGAGTGTTGCTGTGGGTGTTTCCACACAACATCCATGGAACTTGACGCATTCCCAGATTTACAACATTTTGTAAACCTGGGAATGCATCTGAATCCTACACCTCCCTAGGGGAGGCATAGAAGTGGCGCAAAAAGGATAAATGGTTCTATTTCTCCTTGTTTTTTCCTCTTTCTATGCCGTGCTACATTCTGTAGCTCGCATAGAAAGAGGAAACTGACATTATTGATTGTTTTTGTGCAGTAAGGTTTCCCTTCCGGTACAAAAACAATCATCCCCTCAGCGCAGGCACCCATGCAAAATGATGACGTTTGAGCTAGAAACTAATTTTTTGGTTCATATCCCCAGATTATGCTGCAGATGATTGATTATGTGGGAAATGTGGCAAATCTACAATTATGCGAAAATCTCCGCAGCCACACAATCGCATAATTCCAGTGGCCCTGATTATAGCACAAATTATGTGCTTGCCTCCATTTTTGATGAGAGGACGCGTTGCTTGCTAAATACATAGTGCAAACAGAAGCCACTAAAGTTCTGGTAATTCGCATTGTTCTCTGCTACATATTTGCTGTTATGATGCTCAATTATGCGACATGGGATAATACATTAATTTCGGAAATGTTGCCTAAAAAGCAAAATGTGAAAATTACCTAAATTATGCGAGGTTACGCTCACGTAATGAACATTTCATTAGGGCCTAAAGTTATTTTAACAAAAGTAGAAGGGAAAAGCTTACCTGGCTGTTCGTTTTATGTACATTCCAGGGTGGTATCAATTCCATCTAGTCCTTCCAAACTAGCAGGATCCACAATTTCCAACACTTTAAATTCAACATTACTAAGGTTAAGCTCTAAGGGACGCCCGCCACCTGTCCCTTTAGCGTGCTGCTTTGCCTTGCGATAATCTTCACGCACTTTCTTGCGCAGGTCATACCACCTCTTTTTAATATCAGTTACAAGGTGTTTGGTAGTGGAGATGGCATTTATCTTTTGCAGGACACTGTCCCAGATAACATTTTTAATGTGCAGAGATGTATGATGGGACTGTGCACCAAATAAAACATCATAGTTTTCCAGAACAGAGTCAACAAGCAGTTCCAAAGATTGGTCGGAAAATTTTGCCTTCCTTTTTCTACATAGATTTGCATTGGCCATGTTTGCAAATAGATTACCTTCATCCGAGTAGCCTTTATTTGGATAAGTGATCTGCCAAACAATCCTCTGAACAGAAGAATGTTTCTGTTATCTTCCTGAACTTGGCTTTTCCAGCAGCAGTTAAATTAGGACTGATTTATAGGCGGCAAAGTTCAGAGGCCAGATTATCTGTCAGCATACAAAAATGCAAACACAACAAATCAGACTCCTTTTTTAACTCCACAAATCAAAATCAAACTCCGATACATTTCCGACTATTTCTAATGGTTGCTAGGCAAGCCCTTCTATAATATCGACAGAACACCAACTCCCTACCAAGGACATAGGGGCCGATTCCGATTCGGGCCGGAAATCTCTCCGACCGAGCTGGACCCGGAGAGATTTCCGACCGAATCGGACCCGTGCAGCCCGACCGAACGAGTACGATGCGCACGTATGCCATCGGACTCGATTTGGTCGGACTCCCATTGAAGTCAATGGGAGCCTGTCGTACAACGCGTACGCGGGCTCCCATTGACTCAATGGGTGCGAGGCGGACAAGGGCGCCCCCTACAGCGTGTACGCGGCGAAGCGACTCGTGCCGTACACGCACAGGTAGGGGGGACCCATGGGTCCCCCCTGTGTGCGACTCGCGCGGCTACGCGTACAGGGGGCTCCGACACGGACCCCCAAAGTACGGCTCCGACTGCTCTTTGGAGCCGGAGTGCGCGGCTCGGTCGGACTGCTCGCGGCGTGCATCGTACTTACCCGGCCGGGGAACGTCTCCATTGCGCGGTGCGAGTCGAGTCCGAGCGAGTCGGTCGGTGCGGTTAGACCCGGGAACGAGTCGGTCGGAGCGGTCGGGACGCCCGGACGAGTCGGTCGGCGATTTCGCATCGTACTCGCTCGCCCGGACGCGCTTACGAATCGGTCGGGAAATAGGGCTCGAATCGGATCCGGTTAAGCCGAATCCGATTCGGAGCCCTACCGGCCGAGATCGGAATCGGCCCCTTAATTGGAACCTTTAAAATAGCTTCATAAGTAACCTTACACTTCGGATGCTAAACTGTCGAAAGAGAAATGGAAATAATTAATTGCACTTCTCTTTGAACAAAATCAGCACCCTTGTGCCTCTTAAAAGCCCACTGCATGTCCCCCCATTCATTTGTTGCCAAATATGTACTCCTCTAGAGTAAATTTACCATTTACTGAAAAAATGCATCTGTACAGTAAGGGGCCTATTCACAAAAGCCATTTTGGTGTAGGTGAAGCAGAACTACTTTACGTACTCCAAAATGCAATTCACAAACCTGAGGTCGGAGATCTCTGTCTCCGCTTTTCCTATCTTTTCTGTACGGAGATCTCGGTCCCAGTGGTAGAGTTCTTCACACATCTAGTGTTAGAAATTGGAGTATTAGTTGAGGTGGGTGAGAACCCACCTCAAATAATGATCAGAATCCTTCTCAAGGTGAACCACAAAAGTCACTAAACATCCCTGTCCTTACCCTCTGATAGCTTGGCATAAATGCAGTAATGGCTTAACTTAGAGGCAATGTGTAAATTATTTATGCAGTACTCAAACAGCACTAAAGTAAAACACAGGACAAGAAAAATCCCGAACCAACTTAGAAAAATAGAGTACATTTTACTAAATAAAATTACACCAGAACTGCAAAAATCCAACAACAGCAAGAGATATGAATTTATAAAGTTTGCGTTAAAAATAGCGCTATAAAGCACGAGGCATTAACCACAGTTTTCTGGTCACACTAGATTGCGTCAAAATTAAAAGATCAGGCCAACCATATTGGAACACGGGCCAGATAAAAGATCCAGGTTCATCCCGGTGCAAAGGTTACATTATAACTTTTCTGGTACAAAAGTCTTCATCAACAAGTCATCCGCAAGGCAAGCTGCAACCTAGTTCCAAAGCAGGGCTGGACAACAGTGGGTTGCTGAAGAGCAGGGTCCCATTGCAGTGTTCGACAAAGGCAGGAAAACTCTGGGTGCGTGAAGTCTGAAGTCTGCACCCAAGAATACCTCAACATCTACAGGTTGCTGCTCGTCGTCAGTCCAGATGGAGTCCTCTACGTTCGGACTTGGAACCTTTGCAGGAAGTTAGATCTTCTTCAGCGGAGCACAACAGAAAATGAATCTAATCTGTGATTTGACATTGCCTGCTTCCCCTTAGCTACAGTCCCGGTCTCCCATCAGTTCTCTGAAGGAAAAGTTGGCAAAAGTTCTAAGTGCCACTTTTTGCAGTCTGAGCAGAAGAGTACATTTTAACATCTTCCAAAGTTCCAGGAGCCAAGGGGCAAGACTTGGGGTTAGGACTCACTCCAGCAGAGGTAAGCAGCAGGGTCCAGGGCAGGTCCAGCCGGAACTAGTCAGTTTGGCAGTTGCAGGGAGAGAAGGATCTGGAAGCTTGTTGTGCCCCTGTAGTTTAAACAGGAGGTCAGCAATCTGATCCTTGGAGTCATTTCTGTGGTCTGGGGATAAAGGCAAGCAGGTTCAGTCTTCCTTCAGGTTCTTCAGACAACAGAGCAGTCCTTCTACCAATCCACAGAGGTCCAGGAGTGCTCTTAGAGGAGGTCTATGAGGGTATGCCAAGTGCCAGCCTGTGGGTGGAGGGCAAGCCTTTGTCCACCTCCTAAACCAGTTCTGATCAGTTCTTCCACTTCCACTGTGCTTGGCATCAGTCTGACTAGGGAGACAAAGGAGAGTCAAGCCCAGATGTGAGCTGCATCTGCCAGTGACAAAGTAGGCCTCCTTTGAAGTCAAGAAGAGGCTGGGTGCAGTCTCCCAAGCTATCCTTGAAAGCTCAGGCAGTGGCTGTGTATGGCCCATGTTAGACCTGTCAGCCTTAGGGTGGTCTTCCCCCAAACATTTTGCCTCAATTCCTCCATTTTTGTTGGCCATAGGACTCTGTGAACTTTACCACTGCAAACCAGAGCTGACGTGCTTGTGCTCACTTCCTTTAAACATGATTGCATTGGCTTATACCCAATTGGTATATTTAATTTACTTGTAAGTCCCTTGTAGAGTGGTATACTATATACCCAGAGCTTGTAAATGAAATGCTACTAGTGGGCCTGCAGCCCTTATTGTGCCACCCACTTAAGTAACACTTTAAAACATATCCCAGCCCAGGCCTGCCATTGCAACCTTAATGCAGATTTAAACTGCCATGTTGACTTGGCATTTAAACCCCCTTGCCAAGCCTTAAACTCCTTTTATTACGTATGTCACCCCTTAGGTAGGCCCTAGGTAACCCAAAGGGCAGAGTGCTGTGCAATTAAAAGGTTGGACATGTACTTTACAGTTTTACATGTCCTCCTGGTAGGATCACTGACAGAATATCGAGAGTCAGAATGTCGACCTACAGAAATATTGACGCAACAATATCGATGTCCAGAATATCGAAGTCCTATCTACATAATGGTAAGTACAAAAATATCGATAAAAAAATATAGTTGTTAAAAATATCGTTTTTTTAATGTATAAAAAATAATGTAAAATAGAGTAAATAATACATATAACTAAAATAAACATAGTTAAAAATATTTAAAAATGTTTAAAATTATAAGTAATACATATAATGTAAAAATCAATTAAACATATATATCTATGAAATATAATATATATACTTAATAATATTTATAAATAATTATTTTAATAACTTATAAATTATTTTAAAACATATTAAAAATTATAAATACATATATATACACATACACCAATAATATAAATTAAAATTAAAAAATATATATAACTAATTAAGGGGCTCATTACGATGGCGGGCGGAAGCACCACCGCCGTGCTGGCGGATGCAAAAAGCACCAGTTACCGCCGGCACGCAGCAGTCCACACGCCCGTCCAATTACGATGCGAAAAGTAGGCCAAACACCGCCGGCAAGCCAGCAACACCGTCCGCCATCAAAGTGCGCCCGTACACATAGCGGCGCAGCTAACTGACACACACCGTCCGACGAAATCACGTCCCGCCCGGCGTATAAATTACGATGCCGCAAACAAACGGCTCCCACGGCTAAGAGACACCGCACGTGAAAGAGAGGCGGTAACACGGACGCAGAGCACGGACAACGAAGAAGCGGCACCCGAGCATGAATCCAGCACTGCAGGCCCTTCCCATGCTTCTGCTGATGCACCACCAAGGACGCAACGTACCGCGGAGACGCAGGTAGGCACACACACAACAAGTGCACGCAAACAGCGCACACAGTGCAAGGGCGGAAAAAGCGGACAACCCCCACCAGCGCGTGTACACTACACATCCACCATTGCATCCACATATGACACACAGGCCAAATCGTAACATCGCGGAACACATGTGTACACACCACCTGGGACTAGGAACCAACCACCCCGTCACGGCCCCAAAGCGCCGATGACGCCGCCACACATGCGCACAACGCAGAGGCCAACCGCAGCGCCATGCATGCGTCGCACACAGACACAGGGACACAACCAAGCAGCACACACATCAGCCCCACCCCGAACGCACATGACACGTGACAGGCCTGCCACAGACATGTCCCCAACGCCCAATTCACGGACAACACCCAACGCCACACAACCGACGCACACATGTCAGTGAAGTCACGCAACAGCAGGACACACCCCAGTGTAACAAACATGGCGTAGCACACAGCGGCGGCAACACCAACTAGGAGAAGCAGGGCCCCTTCGGGAAGAGGAACGCCAGTACCACACTGAAACACCCATACCACCCTGCACATATGAACAAGACATATAAAACGGAACACCAAAGAGCACGGGGACCGACAACAGGTGGCCCAAGAATAACATTCACACACAAGGCCCAACGCAGAGCGGAAAGGCAGCCTGCCGCCCACACAAGGGAGAGCAGACAGCACTGAATGACCTTCCATTCCAACACCGAAACCACAGCCCTACGACAGAAGCCGGTGAATACAGCCATTGTCCAAGAATAGACCAACACAGGCATGCCGAGGAGACCGACCACAGGGCAGATAGCGCATATCACAGAAGCACACAACGGACGGGGAAGAAAGAAGAAAACACTCCCCCATGTCGGCCACATGCAAGTTAATTGGAAGGAGTCACACATCACTGACCTTGAACTGTCTGAGAAGCATGTGGGAAGAGGGCCCGTGTCCTCCAAACAAGCAAACAGAACACAAGTCCTGTCTCCCTACGACTACACAGAGCTCACAGCAACCTCGGAGCGTGCACATTGCAGACTGCACACACAGCCGGAGCACGCCACCACAACGCACCGCTGCGAAATGGCAACCGCAACACACCTACCCAACTACGCCGAACAGCTCAAGCTGTACAAAACCAACCTGTTTCATACATTGGGATGCGATCTCCTGTCCCTGCTGAACGTAAGTTACCGACTGACTTACCGCATCACATTGTTCAGCTGCGTCATGCCCGTCTTCTACTGTCGGAGGTGTCCCTACCAGCATCCCGTCGAGATATGCCTCTCCAACCCGGCATGTCTGAAGGCGGACCTGCTACCACTACTCCTCCCTCTGGACGCACACGACAGGGCCTGCTCTGCCTATGGGGGCATGGCGTATGTGGCCAACATCGCACCCGCACTGAAATGGGACCACTGTGCCTCCACACGACGGATCATCGAGAACAGCTACATCGAATGTCACCCAGCATGCCCCATCATGGTCCTCCAAGGGACAACTTACGAACAACACCTTGACAGCCACCATCCGCTACATTGGCTGGCAAACATGTACACCACCAATGACATGGAAGCCCTGCTGGACGGCATCGCATACCTGACAACCTGTAAATACGTCGGACCACAACGCAGGTTCCCCGAGTGACCTATGATGTCCAACCCCGCACCCATGCTTAGCTTCCGCACGGACTGGCCAGTCACCACCACAACAGCCATACCAAACGACCGGCAACTGTAACCACACCATCAACGACATCGCCATGACATCGGATATGACCGGGACATGCACACTGTTCCCCATCACATCCAGGAACACCGCATGCATCGTGGGAGGCAGTGGCATGGGCTCTGTGTATCGCACCCACATGGACGGAACTGCACGAACAACCAGGACACAACATGGATCCAGCGCCCATGGACACACACACCGCTCAGTGGACATGAATAGGTCGCCTGGAGTCTGTGGGTGCTGCACCCCTCCCACCCCCGCCCCGGGAATCCCATACCAGGACCTTTGCATGGACGTCAAGTGCATACAACAACAACACGACCCCAGTGACTGTGACATGTCCAGTAACCACCACAGTGCAACAACAAGTGGCACGCCGCTGCATGCACGCAAGCACATGCCCTGATGTCATCTCACATGCACGCGTGCATGAGGAACAACCGCAGCAAACCTGTCACATGGAACTGAGATGGACTGTGCCCATGATGCCAAGCGGTCTGGTAGGCTACATGTATACCGTCTGTGTCAAAGTCCGCAGCTCCGCAGCTATACGTAAATGTACATTAGCACAGCCTTGGCCAAGCAGATGTCACTCTGAAGCCCACATCCCACATGCAACAGCCAATCACATGTAACCCCACACCCTATCCCATTTGCAATCATGCTCAGTATATCCTCAACATGTATTCCGCTGCCAGTAGTGTCCACTATACTGCATCACAGAGGACAGAAGACTCAATATAATGTTTGAAACCAAAACTGTCTCCGCTGACTCATTTCACAAGTACGAATGAGAGAGGATGAGAGTATGTGAAGTACACGGCAGTCGTGACATGACCATGTAGTCCACTGGTATTGGATGTCAACGCAAATGAGTAGCACAACTATGGAAGACACACATGTGTCGTGTGAAGTCGTATGGACGCAGTGCTCAGGTGGGTGGGTGTGACGGGTAGATGCGCACATGCCAAGTTGGAGCACGCCGTGTTGGGAGGGGTCATGAACAGTACACCACCGCTTCCCTGGGCATTGTGAGAGGACACCTGTCGGGGGAGTGAACACGTGTGTGCACAGCAGCCGGGCACACGTACAAAGCGGTACCAGGCGCACCTCAGCCCACCCTCTGTGGACAAGCTGGATCCTGTTGTGCGCCCGCCATGCCCCTTGACAAGGCACACACAGCCCCAGTCGACCAGGTGTAACCCCAACATAGTCAATCCGCACAGGCGATACAGGGCACGGGATGGCAGTGGAGCATGGTGTGTGAGAGGTCTCCTCGCGCTCCTCCTGGTCATATCACGCAGGCAATAGAACCTCAACGTCTAGCATGGCAAAAGTCAAATGGAAGTGTAGGGGGACGCACCACAGCACGAGCAGCACTGACGTCACGGGAGGTGGCTCGCACCATCCCATCCATTGCCCATCATACCAACCACGCCACATGCCATTGCGACTAAGTGCAAGCGCGTGCGCCACCACCCCTGAGCCCTCCCCAGAGAGGCCAAAGAGTGAATGTGTGGGCCATCAGCCACAGACGGACGCGGCCTGGCCGCAAGGGCAGCCACAGCCACTGGGTGTCGCAGGTGGCGGATCCGGAAGGCGAAGACTGTGATGCATAGTCCATGCAGGCCGGGTCTCCATTTGGGGCACCACGCAGGTGGACGGCGTCCCGCCACACATCATACCCTGAGACAGCCCACTCGTGCAACTGGACCCACACATACACTCCTTGCCCTCTCTGGTGCGAGCTTGGGGCTGCCTGTGCAAGCGCTAGCCTCGCAGGTGAGCATGCATATTGGGGGGCGAGGGGAGGACATGAGGGCTGGGGCGAAGATGACTGTATCACTGTCAGTTAGTACAAGGGATGACCCAGATGTGGAAAGGAAGAGACGTGTCCCGTGTGTACTGCAACTAGTCGCCAATCCAACTACCCCCATGTCCGGAATGTAAGCCCGCACCTAGGCCCGCCCATCCGCCACATCGAACATACCACCAGCACGACAACCTTCCCATTCGAAACACTGACTGGGGGTGGCGACCAGTGAATAATCATGTGTAGCCTACCCACGCGTACATGTGGGCCCTCCATGATCCATGTCACCTGCGGCAAAGACATGACATGCGCAATGAGGGAAGTGAGGAGAGCTGTCCGCCCCACGCACAGAAGGTGCATCAGCTCCACAGACCCAGCAGCGAGTCCAGCAGGGGTCACATGTGCAGGGGCAGCTGTGCCTGGTGTGAAGGCACATGCATATAGACAGCACATCGACCAATGTGTAGTCTGCCCACATCCACAGTCCATCATCATGCGGACATAGGAATTGAACACAGGGCAACACATCTTAGTTGGTGCACCCACCGTGACCAACAATGCGCAATCATCGACGTACCCGCCCTGTGCATGGCCCCCACCCAACGGAGGCACATCCAGTGCCACCATCCCACACACACAAGCCTTCCACGGAACATGCTGTGTCCAATGGTCAGTACAGAGTCAGCGCCCATCTGGTGGATCCTGAACAGGAGACACATGCACACACATGCCAGCTCCCACTATGTACGTCTGCCACCTGGCACGTGCAATGTAACCTCTCACCTGTGACGTGTGACTGCAAGCACACAGCCGTCTTGGCATGGGGCTGTCAATGTGGACACCTGTCAATGTTTCGGGAGGTGTGATCCGTACAGTGCTGTACATAGGGTGCAGTGCTGACACCTACTACTGTCTCATATCCCCTCGTGCCACAGGTCCCACTTGTTTTGGCCGCTCAGCCTGTGCCCACATCGTCGTCGTCGTGTGCCATACTCATCCAGCCTCGGAAGCAGTTCCATGCTCAGCAGACACTCATGTTGCCGTGGCGTTGCCGCTTGACGAATATGCAGTCAGTCCCCATCAGCACGCCCCGCAAGTCATTGGGGCCTAGATCCCCATGTGCATGCACATGGCAGTGGTATGTCTCACTAGCCATTGCCATTGTTGGGAGACCTGTGTAAGTGTATTGTGGCCGTGCCGTCCCAGCCTGACAGCTGGGCTGTGGCTCATGTGCTTGCTCAGTCATGTCAGTGATGTGTATGCGAAATTGCTATGTGTTGTGTTGCTTTGACATGTGTCCTCTGCAATTTCCCTAGGCGGAGACCGAACATTGACCGCCCATACCAATTGCTGGTGGACATGGACGATACAGAGGTTATTAGGAAGTTTCGGCTGGACAGGCCAACCCTGCATCGACTGTGTGCCATGTTAGAACCCCATCTCCGTCCCCGCAGGGTGTATCCGACTGCTGTCACCCCCACGGCTAAGGTGATGGCCGCCATGCATTTCTTCGCCACTGGGTCATTCCAGCACACAGTGGGCAGTGGAGGAGGGATGTCCCAGCCCATGTTCAGCAAGGTGCTGAGGGATGTACTGGCAGCCATGATGCTGTACCGAAACAGGTACATCCGCTTCCCCAGGGCTCGTGAATTGGCGGCAGTGAAGGGTGCATTCTATGCCCTTGGCAGAATCCCACACGTCGTTGGAGCCATTGACTGCACACATGTTGGCCTTGTTCCACCACAGGCCACTGAGCACCTGTACCGCAACAGGAAGCACACGCACTCCTGAATGTGCAAGTGGTGTGCCTTGCGGACATGGTGATCACACACGTGTGTGCAAAGTTCCCAGGCTCGGCCCATGACGCACACATAATGCGCAACAGCATCTTGCCACGACTGATGGCCAATCTGCAACAGGATCGTGGCTGTATTGTCGGTGAGTATGTGGAGTGGTGTAGCGTGCTGGTTGTGCGATGCTGTCCCCTGTCCAGTTGGAATAGCAACGGTTCTCTGTGTCCCTCACACCCAGGTGACTCTGCGTACTCGAATGGGCCATGGCTGCTCAGTCCATTGAGGAATCCTCGCACCCCAGCAGATGATCGCTACAATGAGGCACATGGGAGGACCAGACGTGTGGTCGAGCGTACCTTTGGCCTCCTCAAGTCCAGGTTCAGGTGCCTGGACCGCACCGGGGGTGCACTGGCGTACTCCCCACAGAAGGTGTGCCAGATAGTGGTGGCGTGCTGCATGCTGCACAATCTGGCCATTCGGAAGCAGATCCCCCTCATTGTGGATGACGGAGATCAACCAGGGCCCCAGCCCGCAGACCAGGACAGCTCGAGTGAGGAGGACAGCGGAGAGGAGGAAGCTGGGAATGTGCGGCAGCAGCTCATCGCCCGCTACTTCACTTGACGGTGAGTGTCCATGTATGACGGCTGATCTGGCTGTATCTGTGCAGGTGTGTGTGTGCTGTGTCAGGGTGGCCGTTTGTTCACTACGTGCTGTGTGTCAACGCTCCATGGCCAGGGTAGTATGCCACTGTTGGTGACTGTGGCATTGTGCCCTATTGCTCTGTGCGATGTGTGTACATTGCTTGTAGTTGTTGACATGTACTGTGTGATGGGTGTGTGACACACTCATTGAATGTGCTCCTGTTCTGTCTCCCACCCCTAGGTCCCTACAGGCCCTCCGGATTCCATTGCCATGCCACGCATCAGGTGCCTTTCCGCCCAAGGTGGCCGTTGTATTCCGTACAAATAAAACACAGGGCACAAACAGCAGTTAGTGAAAAAGGTGCATTTATTACAAACTGTGACATGTGATTGTGTGTAAGGTGATGACAAAAGTGGTGCGTGCTGTGACAATGAGCTGTCGGTCATGGCTGCGTGATGCTCAGGGTGTACCCACTGGTTCTATGTCCATAGTCCAACACACACATGCCATCCAGATGGCTGTGTGGAGTGGGATCGTAGTCCAAGTCAATGCAGTGGCTGGTCAAGGAAGGCTGGCTGGCTGCCTCACTTGCGTTTGGAGCGTGCGAAGTCCTCCCGGGAGATCGGTTTCCACTTCGGACGGCCCCTTCCACGTTTGCGAGGGGGGGTGCCTGCTTGCGACATGCTGGTGGTTGAGGTGTGCTCACTGGCTGTGGACGCAGGGGAACTGGACACTGCTGCTCGACCCTGCGCCCCGGCAGGTGGTGGCGGAGGGGAGCTGCTATCCCTGGCCGTGTCCTCACCGCCACCACCAGCTGGCCCATGAGGTCCACGAGTTGACCTATACGGGCGTCCATGGACCTCAGCACCCCCAGCACCTCCCGCGTGTCTGAAGCAGACCTGACCCATTGTTCTTGGGCCTCTTCATAGGCCCCAAGGACTCTGGCCATTTGAGGCAGGGCATGGCTCCCAGGGGAGGCTGGCGTTTCCCTGACCCTGCTCCTCCTACCAGTCCTGCTGCCACCGGCCTGCCCACTAGCCACATTGCTCACCACGGTCCTCGCTGTGGCTCCCAGGGTGGATCCAGTCGGCCGGGCCACCACCTGCGCTGGGGCTGGTGCCAGCGAAGACGTGGTGGTGGTGGCGGCGGTGGTGGTCGGTGCGGCGATGGTGGCGGTTGCGGCAGTGGTAGTGGCCGCAATGACCGTGGGTGTGGCCGCAATGACCGTGTGTGTGGCCGCAACGACAGTGGCAGCAGGGGGCTGGGAATGTTCAGCAGCCCTGGATGATGGGTTGGTGGGTAGGAGGGGTCCTGGGGAGCGGCTGGGCCCTGCCACACCAGATGGGCCTGCTTGGTGGTCCGTGTCCGAAGAGGAGGTGAGATCCTCCACATCCGTGTGTCCTCGTTGGGGGCTTGTGGGCTGGCTGTGCTGGCTGCTGTCTCCATCCCCAGCATCCGGCAGTTCGTCACCTGTGGAGAGAATGAGATTTGTTATTGTGTTGCACCTGGCGAAGTATGTATTTGTCGTCTGACATTGACAGTTCGTGCAATCTCGTACATGGGTTTCCCGGAGGCGTGTGTGTGGCTGTAGCATTTGTAGTTGTGTGTGCTTGGCAATGGGACTGTGTGCTGTGCACATGTGGCATGGGACGGATTGGCCATGCCGATGGGTGTGTTGCTGTGCCCCTACTTATTGTGACTCTGGTGTATGCGGGCTCCTGGCCCATCCTGGGTCTGGTTTGTACTTTGCTTTTGGTGTTCAGATGGGACGCTTAGGAACGCATATGGCAACATGGGGGCCATGCCCCAGATTCGCATTTGGGAGGGAATATGCTTTTGGGGTTCAAATGGAACGCTTAGGGACGCATATGGCAACATGGGGGCCATGCCCCAGTTTCGCATTTGGGAGATAATATGCTTTTGGGGTTCAAATGGAACGCTTAGGAACGCATATGGCAACATGGGGGCCATGCCCCAGATTCGCATTTGGGAGGGAATATGCTTTTGGGGTTCAAATGGAAAGCTTAGGAACGCATATGGCAACATGGGGGCCATGCCCCAGATTCGCATTTGGGAGGGAATATGCTTTTGGGGTTCAAATGGAACGCTTAGGAACGCATATGGCAACATGGGGGCCATGCCCCAGATTCGCTTTTGGGAGGGAATATGCTTTTGGGGTACATGCTGTGAGCCATGGGTGCCGAACGTGACATGTGTTGTGGCAGCATGACAGTGCATGGTTTGAGGTGTGTGCATGCTTGACATGGCCTGCATATTTGCTGTCTGTTGTGATTACTGGACATGGCATTGGACGCATCGTTATGAGTGAGTGATGGTTGTGTGTGAAAGCCAACGTATTGCAGTTGTCCCATCTCCTTGGTGTGCGTGCTGCCCTGTGCCATGTGCATCACTGCAGTGCTCGTGGGGGGGGTGTGGCCCATGTTGTGTGTTGTTGCTCACAGTGTGTCGTGCGCTTCATTGACTTCTGGCACATGGTTGGTCATGGGCATGTATCTTAGCGTGACTGTAGTGTGTGTGGCAGCTGTGCGGATGACATGCCTTTCATGAGACTGGGGCTGACGGATGGGATGGATGGTATGTTGTATGTGCATGGTGTGTCTGTGTGTTTGATGGGTTCAGTGGTGTTCGTGTACATTTCTGTTGTTCCGCTCTGTTGCGTCTAGTGTTGTTTGTCTTACATAGGCGTAGCTGTGGGGTGTGTGGTTGACAGGCAGTAGGGGCTACATGGACAGGACTTCAATGGTGTTTCGGTTGTGTGTGATGAGTTGCACAGTGGCTGCCGTGTGGTACTTTATTCAGTGTGGCTTGTGTATGCAGACGTGGCTCCTTGGGTGTTGCTATGTCTGTGATGGATCATGTGGGGTGTGAGTCTGTTGTTCATGTCCGTGTGCACATTGTTCACTTGTTCGTGACGGTGGGCGGTGCTGCGTGTTCGTCTGCTACGTGACATGTCCCATGTGTTGGTCGTGTACCGGTCCTCATGCCTCCAGTAATCCAGCCCTGTCCAGTTTCCCACCTGCAGGTTGTTCGTGCGTGCACTGTACTGGATGCCACATGGCTCTAAGCGGGGGGTGCTCCATGTTGCAGGTCTGTGGGGGTGGGGGGGTGTTGTGGGTCGTGGGGGTGGCTGGACACCCACTGACACCGATTGCTGTGGACCGTGATGTCTGCCTTTCGGCTGTCGTTGTACACTGCGGTGGCTGACACGTGGCTGTGGGGTGTGGGGGATGCTCCTCCTTGCTGTGCTGTGGGACTAGGGGCCTGGTGTGTGTTGTACTTGTGCTGTCCACCGTCCCACCCACTGCACTTTGTGTTCCTGCCACTTACCTGTTACTTGTCGGTTTGTGCAGCTGTGGCGGACACATGGGTGTGGTGGGTGCTCGTTGTGGCGCTTCTGGCATATTTGGGGACCTGTTGGTGGTTACGTGGCTGGCTGAATGTACACATGTCCCCACGCATCTTACAGTTGTTCTGTTTGGGCTGTGTGTGGTGGTGTCTGTTGCATGTGTGTGTCGTGTATTGTGTGCTGGACATGGGGGTGTTTGTCCCTGGGAGCTGTGGCATGGTGGTAGTGCATGTGAGTACATAGCGGTGTGCTGGTATACATTAGTTTGTACTTACCAGCCTCCACTCCCCCTGCTAATCCGGCGAGGATCTCGGGATGTATGATGACTCGCACCTTCTCCTCCTACGCTTTGAAGGTCTTGAAGAGCGCGGGATTCCCTCCGCCAGTGACGGCAGCCAGCTCTCTGTTTTTGCCCTCCTTCTTCTTGACCAGGCTCTTGACGTCATTCCACCGTTTGTTAATTTCGACTCTGTTCCTGGGCAGGGTCCCGACTGCATTGACCTGGTCTACGATCCGGTTCCACATTCTGTTTCTGGTGGCTAGTGGTGTGTGTTGGACCATGTTCCCATAGATTTGTGGGTGCACCTTGATGATCTCGTCGACCATGACCGTCAGCTCAATGGGCGTGAACTTGGGCATTCTTTGTGGTGCCATGGTGTTTGTGGTGCTGGTGCGGTGTGTGTTGTGTAATGTGCAGGGGGTTTGTGGTGCCGGTGTTTGGTGGTGGTGGTGGTGGTGGTTGTGATGTGTGCGTTTCTGTGGTGTGCTGTTGTCCTTGCTGTGTCACTGTGTCCTCTCCTCTCCTCTCTGGTTTGCAATGTTGCAAGGGGTTGTGGTCTGTGGGAGTGCTGCTTTTGTACTTACCTATGTGGGTGTGTCCTCATGGTCTGTTGTTTTCAGGTGTGTTGTGTCTGGGGTTCTGGCCTTTGTAGTTTTTGTTTGTCCGGGGGTGTTTTCGGGATGTGTACTGTGCTTGTGTATTTGTGCGTGCCTTGCTGTGTGGACTTGTTGGCCATGTTGTGTGCTATTGGTTTTGTGAGCAGATGGTTTCTGTGCAGGGACGTGGGCGCCATGGCTTCTGCCGTGTCGATTCTCATCGGCGTTGTTTGCGCTGGCGGGCGGTATATTTGTAGTTTTCCCGCGCTCATGGCGGTGCGATCGTAGTTTCACGTGCGGTGTGTCGGCCGTGAGGGCGGGCGGTTTTGTGTTGTCGTGCGTGTTTCCGTCCGTGGCGGGCGGTTTGACTCCGACTCGGACGATGGCGGGCGGTATTTTGTGTGATTTTTCCGCCGATGGCGGTTTCGGTTTGTGTAATCGTAATGGCGTGGTCGGTGTTCAGACGGTGTGTGCAGGCGGATTTTTGCCGCTTCCATGCCTGGCGGATTTATTTACGCCGGGTATCGTA